>JAESUZ010002776.1:0-395000 GCA_017311185.1 Proteles cristata cristata | reverse complement strand
TGTCTTTAACCAGAATGCTTTAACAGTATTGTTGTTAGTTCCTGGTAAAAACATTTTCTTAAACTAAGGAATGTTTCTTTTATTCTTAGCTCAGTAAGAAATAGTTTTATTGGGGCACCTGGATGGCTCAGTTGGCTAAATGTCCAACTTTGGCTCAGGTCCTGAGTTCACAATTCGTGAGTTCAAGCCCCACATAAGCCTCTCTGCTAGCAACACAGAGCCCGCTTCACATTCTCTGTTCCCCCGTCTCTCTCTGTCCCTCCCACAACTCATGCTCTCCCTTTCTCAAAAATAAATGTTTAAAAAACAGTTTTGTTGATGTTCACTGTTTTATTTAGCTTTAATAAGAAATAAATGATAACTTTAACACATGATTTTTCAGCACACATTTCATTTTATTGCTCTTTTAATAGTCAACTATGTTAATAGCTATTTTGATGATGATTAGCTAGATTAACTAGAATAAATCCTATTGTGCCATCATATATGATCTTTTAACACATTACTGAATTCAGCCTGCTAATAGGCTATTTAAGACCTTATTGAGAACTGTAAAAGGTCTGAATTTTTTTTTCCTTGCTTGCAAGATAGCAAGATAGCTTGCCAGAACATCATACAAGCTGATAGAATACATGAGACTCTGGGACCAGAGACAAAGGACTTTATTACTCAAAGTACAACAAGCAGCATAAGTACTTTGCTGCTTATAAGTTTCCCCTATCCTACAAATCCCACAGGGACAGCACAGACTGATGCCATACACACAGCCAGCTTGCTTCACAACCAAGAAACTCTGGACTTCAGGAACTGGAATCTTTTATAAAAGGAAGAAAGCAAAATTACAGGAGGGAGACATTATTTTTATCATACTTACCAGTAAGCAACACTGCTTTCTCTTCCAGATGGAAGTTCTATCACTATCTTCCAAGGCTGTTCACCATATCTACATCTTGAAAATATAGTCTGGAACAAAGCGTAGTTAGTGCCTCTGTTTGCAAGTCATGTAGAAACACAAGAGTCCCACAGAGTCTGTCTCTCAGCAGGCTTTTGTTCGTATTGGCATATATTTGTAAGTGCAGTTTGTGTACAGTTTTCTTCTGGAGCTATCCAGTTTAAGAGGTATCAGGATTTTGCTGGCTTTATAACACAAATTAATAGGTTTTTGCATTTGTACATGTTTAAAAGTAACACGGGGATAATATGGTCTTTGAAACATTGGTAGAGCTTACTCATAAATCTGTCTTGGCCCAGTGCCTTTTGTAGGTGCAGATTCTTGATTCTTATTATTCAGAGTTCTCCTATGGTTATTCATCTTTTCAGGACTTCTACCTCTTTTGTGTCAGTTTTATTAATTGATATATTCCTAGAAATTTTTCTCTTTCATTTAGATTTTAAGTATTCACTTTAACACAGCATTCAATATGCAGGAATTTACTCTTTTATGTTATTTTTTTAAATGGAGAACATTGTAGAACTTTATTTTTTGGGCAGAACATAATTTTAAATCTGGCTTAATTTACTGATGAAGATACAGTTCTCAGAGAATTTTCATTCAGCGTGTTTGCATGGGTAACTGACAGAGACTGTAATAATTTACTAGATAGACTCATGTAAACTTGGATCAATTCTAACCTAAATAATATTAAGATATCAGAAAACTTTAGCACAAGAAAGATGCAAGATTCATTATACTTTTCATATTCACTTTTAGTTTTCCAGTTAGGCAAGTATAAAAAGTAAAGGGCTTGGATAATAGCAATATATTATTATACACTTAATGTGATAGTAACTCTAATAACAGTTGCCATTCAAAATATCTGTCTACTAGAGAAAATCAATATAGATTTTTGGAAATTTTTAATGTTTATTATTGAGAGAGAGAGAAAGAGGGAGGGAGGGAGGGAGGGAGAGAGAGTGGGAGAGGGACAGAGAGAGAGAGGGAGACACAGGATCTGAAGCTGGCTCCAGGCTCTGAGCTGTCAGCACAGAGCCCGATGCAGGGCTTGAACCCACAAATCGAGAGATCATGACCTGTGTCGAAGTCGGATATTTAATCCACTGAGCCACCCAGGCACCCTGAGAAAAATCAATATAGCCTTTGATATCTGATATGGAAGTCTTTATTGGACAATAGTTTATTTCTCTTCATTCATAAGCAGAAAATTAGAGATGGCTTACTTTCATCTGGCAGAAGTAACTATAGACCTCAACAATTCTGTCTAGGGTATATGCTAATTCTCTAAGCATGAGCCTCAGGTTTTATGGGCTGGTAATTTACCATCTTACCGTCTCACAGGACATCATGCTAGTCCTCTCCATTAGTGACATAACAATAATGAGAAGCAAGAAGTGACTATTCACACCTCTTTTTATAAGATATACATATGGGAGAAAGAAAAAGAAATAAATCTTCAAAAACATATAGGACTACTACTAATGAAGTTTCTGTAGGATATAATCTGCAGCATGACAAAATACCCACCCCAAAGTGAGAAACAAATTTGAGTAATCTGTACCCTCTATAACTAAAACAAGCCCTCACTTGATGTGTCAACATACCTGCTCCAAGGGTAAACCTATAATCTGACAACTTTGCGTGGAGTGCAGAGAAAGAGAAAGCTCTCCAGTTTCCTCCAAAGTGGATCATGAATAGCTCTCCTTCCTTGTCTCAATATATACATGTTGCTTGATGTGTCCAAAGCAGATTAGAATGTATTATGGAGTCCAAGTTGTTACAGGAGGATGATTAAAGTCATTAAAATTTTTTTTTAAGTTTATTTATTTTGAGAGAGACAGAGATAGCATGAGTAGAGGAGGGGCAGAGAGAGGGGGAGACAGAAAATTCCAAGCAGGCTCTGTGCTGCCAGAGCAGAGCCCAGTGCAGAGCTTGAACTCAAGAAACTGTGAGACAATGACCTGAGCGGAAACTGAATCTGATGCTTAACCCAATGAGCCACCCAGGTGGCCTGAATCTTTGTCCTTAAATAGCACTTTTCTTATTTTATAAGGAACACATTTGTTTAGATTTACCTAAATGTTAATCACTTTCTTTGCTCACCATCTTTTCTAACATTTCTTCACAGATGTTTTCTTTTAGTTTTTTAATGTTTATTTATTTACATTAATAAGATTATTACATTATGAGAGAGAGAGAGCACATGTGAACACAAGCAGGGAAGAGGCAGAGAGAGAGGGAGAGAGAGAATCCCAAGAGGCTCCAGGCTATCAGCACAGAGCCCCACTCAGGGCCGTATCTCACGAACCATGAGATCATGACCTGAGCTGAAATCAAGAGTTGTAAGCTCAGCCAACTGAGCCACCCAGGTGCCCCAGATGTTTTCTTTTTTGTTGAAGTAAATCATACATAGAGATGTGCTTTCAGTGAAGTTCTGATCATACACTTCCTCAGTCTTTATTTATATAGAAATGCTTCATTTTAGCCTTAAATACTTAAAGATAGTATGTTTTCAGGATACAAAGATCTAGGTTGACATTTGATTCTCTCAACCCTTTAAAGATGTTATTCCATATCTTTAGGCCTGACTACCTTATACGAAGTGGAAACATTATTCACACACACTAGCCCCTTCTTCAGCTTTTCTTGCCTCCACAGCCAGCACCAAGAATGTAGACAAGTCCAGGGCCCCCATTCATACAGACACCAACTACCGCTCCTGCCTGAGCACAACTACAGCACAACTAGGCTGTGCCCTGTGGGGACCTATCCATGGTACCTACCACTAACTATACCTACAGGGCACATTATTCACAGATCTGCAACCTCTTCTCAAAAATTTGGAGGCCAAATGTGTTTTGTAATACTAAATTTTTCAAATTTTAGAAAGGAATAGGGTGCATGTACCAGATATTATATAACACCACCAGTGGTTCGGGAGCAATATCTCCAATCCCATCCGTTAATATTTCTGCTCTCAAATATGAGACTATTCTTGCCATGGTGTCTCCAGCCCAGAGAACAGGGCCTGACACAAAGTAGCTGCTAAGATATATTTATTAAGTGGCTAGATTAAATCTTTCACCTACATTCTGACGCCTGATTTATATAGCCAGCCTGGTCCCGCCCCCTAATCTCAACGTAAGGGCTTCAGCTCCTGATGGAAAGTCCCTCCCGGGTGACCCACAGACAGTCCCTCCTCTTCTGAAATGATCTGGTGAACCCCTCACCCCATTACTTGAGGCAGAACCCCAACAGTCATCTCGGAGTCTTCCTTCTCCCCCAACCACCACTCCCAGGAAATCGCAAAGCCTCCCCTTCTTCTTATGTCCTAAATGGGTCTGAAACCTCTGCTGTTTCCTTCCCTGTAGTCCCTGCCCCACTGCACCCTCCCACCGCCTCTTGCTTATTTTTCTACAGCAGCACCCAGAGGGGTCTGCCTTAGATCTTGCCCTTTCAGAGGATTCTCCACAAAGAACTCTATTTGAAATACAAATTTCATTATTTTTTTTTAGGTTTATATATTTTTGAGACAGAGAGCATGAGCAGGGGAGGGGCAGAGAGAGAGGGAGAGAAAAAATCTCAAGCAGGCTCTACGCTGTCAGCGCAGGGCCAGACTTGGGCCTCAAACTCACGACCTGACCTGGAATCGAGAGTTGGACGCCTAACTGACTGAGCCACCCAGATGCCCTCAAATTTCATACTTAAAGTGAAATGTGATTCCTTCCTATCTGCTCTGTTCTGCCCAGTTCTATTCTCTGGATGGCGTATTAGACAAATCAATTCACCTTGCACATCCCCCACTGCCCTTCCTCACCTGAAACTGCAGAGTGCCACCGCCTCCAAGTGCAGCTTCTCTCAGTTCCTCAGGGGAACCATGGCCTCTCATGTCCCCCCCACCCCCACTCTGCTTCCGCCCCCACCCAACATCTGCTGCCTGCCTGTCTGCCCTCTTCACCTCAGCAGCTCCTACTCTGGTCAGGGTTATGGCCCCTCCCACAGATTCCCATGGCACCCCACCCTTCTCTGATCAAGGCCCTTGTCACCCGGCTGTTCTCTCTTTGCTTCTCTTCCAGTAGAATGTAAGTGCCATCTTTACAAGGACCTTGATTTTAGCTGTGCCTCCTAGCAGGTATAGGAAGTGGTTAGTAAGACTCTCTGAACGGAGGAAGGGACACTAAATTTGGAAGCATCAGAATGAACCGTGATGCCGCCCTTTGGAGGAACTTAGCACATAAGATGCTGGAAAGGAGGATTATTTACCACATGAGTGCCAGCTGCGCCATGACTTCGTCAATGCTAACAATCCTGTAATAGTAGGACATGTACGTTCTCAGTAGTTCCTGAGCGAAGAAACATGGATACAGCAGGACATCGGCACACACCCTGAGCAGCCAGTGGAAGTGTTGGGGTTCCGTGGCCAACATTGCTGTTGTGTGTGGCAGCCAGTGTTGTTAATCCCACCAAAGGAAGGTTTTGTAAAGCCTTTGCTGACGTGGCAATCCTTTGGCTCTTAGCACCAGTATGCAAGGAGGTGTGCAGGGGAATGCGGCTACGGGTGTTTTTCCCTTTCCCAAATCTGCTGATGGGGAGAACTTGAAAGTCTTCGGGATGAAATGAGAGCAGGGGGCAGCTGATGCCTACTGATCAAAGACTGCAGGTGTTTGGCTGAGACTCGCTGCCAGGAGAATGCAGGGGAGGTAGGAACGCGGAAAGGGGGGAAGTGATGTGGGGGGGGGGAATGGGGACGGTTGGGCTCTAAATCCAGGCTGAACATAGCAAAAATTCTTGGGGTTTTGCCCATCTAAAACCAAAGGAGAGGGGCACCTGGGTGGCTTAGTCGGTTAAGCGTCCGACTTTCGCTTAGGTCATGATCTCGCGGTTCATGGGTTCGAGCCCCACGTCAGTCTCTGTGCTGACTGCCAGCTCAGAGCCTGGAGCCTGTTTCAGTCTGTGACTCCCTCTCTCTCTGACCCTCCCCTGTTCACGCTGTCTTCCTCTCTCCTAGAAATAAATAAAAAACATTAAAAAAAAAAACCAAAGGAGAAAGACAACTTTTTCCATTTTATGTACTGATGGATGCCATAGTCAGCAAGTGAGGTGTATTATAAATGAGTCTTGGGAAAATGGATGTTCCCATGCCTTGGTTTCCCCAAACAGGAAGGAGGAACAAAGTGCATTTCTTATAAGATCAATAAGACAATCATTTCACTCAGACAGAGGCCTTTTTTTAAAAATTATTTTTAGGGGCACCTGGGTGGCTCGGTCGGTTAAGGATCTGACTTCGGCTCAGGTCATGATCTTCTATTTCGCAAGCTTGAGCCCCACATCGGGCTCTGTGCTGATGGCTTGGAGCCTGGAGCCTGCTTCAAATTCTGTGTCTCCCACTCTCACTGCCCCTACCTGCTCGCACTCTCTCTCTCTCAAAAAAAATCAAATTTCTTTATTTATTTTTAAAGATTTTTTTAAAATTTTTTATTTATTTTGAGTGGGGCAGCACACAGAGAGGGAGAGGGAGAGGGAAAGACTCCTGAGCAGGTTCCACACTGTCAGCACAGAGCCTGATGCGAGACTCGAGCTCCCAAGGCACGAGATCATGACCTGGGCTGAAACCAAGAGCTGGACACTCAATCGACTGAGCCACCCAGGTGCCCCTAGGCTTTCTTTTTAAATATGGAGGAGACAGAACCTAGTTCATGCAGGGCCACAGATGAGCTTTGGTATTTGCTAGTAATAGAAGTTATGGAAAGGTCCTAGGCAGGAAAGCAATATAACCATTATCTATTGTTTTAAAGATTACTCTGGCTTCTAAGTAGAGGATGAGCTCAGAAGAGCAGGGGTGAGTGCCATGTGAATAGCAGGGAGCCACGGGTTGAGCCTGGAAAGCCAGGGAGGAGGAGGCTGCTGTGACCTCTGGGTGTAGACCTGGTGACACAGGTGAACTGGGGTGAAGTCATGGACTGGAGACCAGTTTTGAACATGAGAGCCAACAGTTCTTGTTCTGAGCTTGGATGTGGGCTTTGAGGCAAACAGAGGAAGCAAAATAAGGGTTGGTTGGAGGAGCACCGGGGTAGCTCAGTCAGTTAAGCATCTGACTCTCAGTTTTGGCTCAGGTCATGATCTCACGGTTCCATGAGTTTGAGCCCTGAGTTGGGTTCTGTGCTCTCAGCACAGAACCTGCTTGGGATTCTCTCTCCCTCTCTCTCTCTCTGTTTCCCTCCCCCCACTCTCTCTCAAAATGAATAAATAAATTTAAAAAAAAAAAGAGTTGGTCAGTATTCAGATCTTGTTCTGTGCTTGGATGTGGGGTATGAGGCAAACAGAGAAAGCAAAATAAGATCTGGCCTTCAGCACACTTAGGAACACACCGGCCGGTGAGCTGGAGTCCACGAATATGTGACTGTCCCTTTCCCGTGAGATTCTGGCGGCTGGCTGTTTGCCAAGCCTCTTAGTCTGTTTTTGCCTTTCTGTAACATGAGGCTAATAATACTCACCCTCCAAGGCTGCTGGACCAACAGATAGATAATACTGACATCAGCCTTTCTGAGAGACAGGTGGAGGCTCTGGGAGTAGATGCTAAGGCCCTTCTCAAGACTACTGTGGGGCGAGCACAGATTCAATATAAAATAGATATGTTAACTCTCCCAACAGCCCTATGAAGCCAGGATTGGTTGTTTTTGTCCATTTTGCTGAGGGGAAGACTGAGGCCCTGGGAGTCTGTATGTCTGGTCACAGGCACGGTGCCTATGGGTCAGCCCTGGTGTGGAGTTAGAAGAGGGCAGCTAAGGAAGGGGGTCAGTGGTCATCGCCCTTGGAGATGAGGAGGGAAAGAGAGCCTCTTGCTTGTGAATGTCCCCCTTCCCAATCCCAGCGTGCAGCAGGCCAGTCCCTGTGACTGTACTTTGCCTAGTGCACGTCAGGAAGCTAAACTGGGAAGGAGAAAACCCCAACGTGGCAGGTAACCTACAACTTCTTCTGAAGTGCAGTGCAAAGAAGCCAGGCTCCGCTCTCGCCTGAAGTTGGGGCTGAAACCTGGCGGCCAGGAGTGCTGACATGTGTATACCAGGAGGGAGCTCACTCCAGCCAGGCCCCAGGGCCCGAGGCCTTGAAGACGGTGCCACCTTCCGCTGTTGCTTCTGTCGCTTCCGTCAGCCCAGAAGCATCCCTGCTTTAGTTACACCTGGTCCTGGTCTCCTGGCACAGGCTGCAGGTCAGGGAAGGAGTGTAGGACTTGCAGACTCTCTCAGGCAGGACTCTGGGGAACTGCCTGCCGCTCTTCCAGAAGGATAAACCGCGTATCTTCCTCCCCGGAGACTGGCAGCCAGGTAGGAGAGCACAGCCCGACCCTGTGGATCCTCCCTACCCTGCACATATCTGCACACATGCTTGCTAAGGGTTGAGGGGGCAGGTGGGGGGGCGTGCCTCAGTCATCTTAATGTCCTCAGTGCCCAGCACCGGGACTCGTGTGTGTGTGTGTGTGTGTGTGTGTGTGTGTGTTACACCAACAGAGTTGGTAGAGGATTTACTGTTATTCCTATCAAGCAGGTTAAAATAATAAGGGTACTGCATTCACTACGCCCAAAGGGATTTGCTGAATCAGCGGATACGTTTCCTGAGTCGAAGGTTCCTAACCAGGGTCTCCAATGTCTGACTTTCCTTGGCCAACTTTAGAGCCCAAGATCTGGGCCATTGACCTAGCTGTTGGCTGATCCTGCAGAAAAGGACATGCCAAGGAAAAACAACTTCCCTTCCCACTGCTTACCTTCCTGTATCCATGAAAAGGGATCCCCAGATGGGAAAACCAACCTCAAGGAAATGCCCGCAGGGAACATCGCTGGGGGCAGGGTGGCTGGCCAGGAGCCTGGGTTCTAAGTCCCCAAACCTGCAACCAATAAGCTATGTGGCCCTGGGCAAGTCACTTAACCTCCCTGTGCCTCTTCTTTCTCATCTTCAAAAGGGAGACAGAATAGTTCAAGGGCAGGTAGGTCCTGACATCAGATGACCTGACTTTGAATCGGTTTCACCACTTACCTGCAGCAGCTACTTTTGACCATGGCCCTGTTATTAAGCAAACTCTAATCCTCAGTATTCTCATTGGTAAAGTGAGTATTGACTGTTTCCTCGGGGCGCCTGGCTGGCTCAGTCAGCAGAGCATGCGACTTTTGATCTCCACGTTGTGAGTTCAAGCTCTGGGTTGTGAGTTCAAGCTCCATGTGGGGGGGCGATAGAGTTTACTTAAATACAAAACAAAAAAACAACAGTGTCTACTTCATAGAGTTGTTGAGTGTTAAGATAGCTATTTTATATTTTATATCTTTGTATATTTTAGGACAATGCCCAGCACCTAGTGAGTTATTATTATTGTAATTTTTGCCTTTTTTAAAATAATAAAGGACTGCTCTCCAGGCCTCCCTGGGTTTTGGCGAGGATCCCCAGACGTCATGAATAAAAAAGCAGGGAGGAATTCAGCAGGTAGCTGGTCTTTTTGACCTTTTTTTGTTTTTGAGTCTGACAGGAAATTCCTTCCTTCTAGAGCTGTGCCTGCCACCCAGTCACGCCTCCCAGCTGACCCCTTTCCATGACAAAAGGCCAGGCCACGTTCTCTGCCCCAGAACCGGCTAATCCCTGCCTCAGGTAAACCACTGGGAGTGTCGTCGTTGTCTTCTGTAAAAACCTCTAGGTTTTTAGCTACTAGAGCAGCTATAAAGAAAACAACCCGTTAGACCCCATGGACTTAGCCTCTTTCCGCGTTCTGCGCAGTCGCAGGGAGGAAGAGAACAGCTTTAGTGACGTTCCTCACGGCCAGAGCTTGGTCCAGTTTGCTCTGGGAGGGAGTCAGGGCCCTGGGGAGCTGGAGAAGTTGGAGAGCAGTTCCTGAAGCCTCCTGGCCCCCCCGTTCCTAGTAAATTTGAGAACAACATTAAGGTTCTCAATCCAGAAGGAAACATGAACCTGGTTTATTAGTTTTTAAAATTCTTCTTTGGCCCTTATTCTGTCTTATTCTGGAAGGTACACTACATCCCAGAAGGCTGGAAGGCAGCTGCTCTCATTCACACATGTGCCCAAAGGGCCTCAGCCTGGGCTGCTACTTGACACCAGCCCCCTGGTCCCTAGGCACCCCAGAGGATGAAGGTCGCTCATCTATACGCCGAGGGAGCACATCTTCCCCTCTGCACTGTCCCAAACAACGGAACGTTAACTTTAGCTCAGATCCAGAATTTCTGACCTGGTTCTCAGGCAGACAATGTCACAGATGGAGGAAACTGGTGCCAGCTGGAGGGCTGGTACAGACTTTGACCTGGAAACCTCACAGGCACGGGCAGCTTGGTCCAGTAGCCATGGGTCCCGTGCCCGGCAGGAGGTATTTGCCCACCTTTACAGCTCCTTCAGTCCTGGGGGTGGAGGCTGAGCTGCCCGGCCGCCCTCTGCAGCTGGTCAGCAGGCAAACAGAGTGGAGTCTGCTCTTCGCCTTTGTTCTCATAAACGCCATCGCTCTGGCATTTCGTCCCAACCACTCAGATCTAGACACTTCCAAATACAGGTTACTCATGTGCTTTTTACACGTCTTTCTTTCCAAGAAATCCTGTGCCTGTCCCCATTACCCACCACCCCCGACCATGCCAAAAAAACAAAACAAAAAAACACCTCAGGTAGCTTATTGTTGGTCAAAATTATTCTAGCCTAGGTCTCTACTAATAGAAATAATGAGATGTCAAGAAGGGAGCTGCCATAAAAAAAATCTATAGTCAGCAACTAAGATACTGAAGGAACCTACCTCCAATGTGACAGGACAAACCAGAGGCTCTCAGTTTGGAGAACGCAGCTGATTTTCTTTAGGAGAAAAGGCATCTCACAGGACAGAAACCATCCGACACCGGAAACCCAGAGGCCTCATTCATCCAGGACTCACAACTAGCCCACACAATTGGAAAATTGTGGGTGTCAGTCAAGATTAGTGGTTCTCAAGCAGAGTTAATTGTCTCCCCACCCCAGCCCGCCCTCCTCACCCCTGCCAGGGACATTTGGCAATGTCTGGAGATACTGTGGATTGTCACCATGTGCCCAGGGCCAGGAGGAAAGTAGGCACTTCTAGACTAATGGGTAGAGACCAGGGATGCTGCTAGAAGTAGCACAGGAAATACCCTGTGATGCACAGGGCAACCTCTACAACAAATTCTCCAGCCCCAATGAGCAGCAGTGCCGAGGCTGAGAAACCCTAGCCTAGAAACCTCATTTTCTCAGTTCCCACTAGATGGAAACTAGTTTCCTAGTTTCCTTGACAGTCTATTTCCTTGGCAGTGGGCAGTGACGGGCTGCCTGTGGCTCCCTTGAGGGCCACACCACACCCAGGGCTGCGGGGCCCACCTGAGGACTTCTGCCCGCTGGTGAGACCTCACAGCACCATTTCATTCTGGAACAGAAATTGTCTGGTGCACCTAGTTCGATCCAAGCCAGAACTGTTACTCTGCTAAAAATCAATAAAATGCTCATATGCCTGCAGACCATCCCCAAGAATAACCGTTCGGGTCCAGCCTTTCAGATGTGGACAGGTGGAACCAATCCAAAGGGAACATTTGCTTTTGCTCTCAACAAAGTCCCTATAGTGACTTCCGTGTCATGTCCCTTACATCTCTACTTCTTTCAGAGAAAGACACTGAAGACAGAAAACCAGGAAAGCCTAAAGGTGGCCACAAATCGTCCCAGTTAAGAGTTTATTTCATGTGATTCTCAGCATGCAGTGTACTTTCTTGGGGAAAAAAAATTTTTTTTGGTCCCAGTTCACATTATAAATTAATTTACAAATATAGAACTGTGTTAGAAACAATATTTATAAAAGTCCCTATGATTTTTCACATAGGAAAATAGCCACGGAAACGGTTTTTTGTACACACAATCTGGGGAGGTGGGGAGTAAGGTAGTCTCTTTGGTTGTCTTTCTCCATATTTAAAAAGTAACGGTGATGTTACTTGTACCTCAATAAAACTTTAAAAAATAGGTTTTTGCATTGTATTTCAAAATAAAAATTTAAGAGTAATGCTGTAGGTCTCAAAAAAGAATACACAGGTAAAAGTTAAAACTTTTTTTACAATGGACTTGTGCTCCTTTTTCTAGAAAAAGTAAATCCCCAAACCAGCAATGCTCCTATCAGAGACCCAGCAACATGGAACAAAGGCAACTCAGGACATTATCCTCACCTTAATGCAACACTCTTCCAATGAAATCAACAATTGTCTACATTTTAATTAGCACTTTTTGGGTAAGTTCAGACAATGGCTAAGGATCTGCCACAGACCAGGCACTGGGAGGGTGACCATAAAAACTATTCAAATGCAGGTACCTCTTGAGAAGTAAAAGGGAGTGCTAGAAATAAATATTTAAACATTTTAACAGATGGTTAAGAAATGATAAAAAAAAAAGTTCCATTTAGAGACTATTTTTGTAACAAAATTCTAATTTTCTTTAAAAAAGGAAAAAGACCCAGGACACACACTAAAAGGGATAGGACACCAAGTTAACGAGGACAATGGTCACCCCAGGCACATGGCAGCAGAAGGCAGAGGTGGCGTCTGCCCTTGTTGCTCAGGGGGACATCTAAAATGATCATTTATTTCACTCTTTGGTCAAATGAGATTTAGCTCATTCCCACACCCTGTGGGCTGGCCGTGTCTGCCTACGGTTAACGGCACCATGGCACCTTTTTTTTTTTTTTGGAATGAGAACAAACCCATCAGCACCAAGTTTTGGAGCCAGACTGCCTGGACCTGATCCCGGCTCCACGACTCAGGATGCGGGTGACATTCTAGGAGTTCCACTGGCCTCACAGAGAGAGCACAGGGATGTACAGAGCCAAGGCTGTTGTGAGAGGATTACATGCCAAGCTTCTGTTTGAAACGGCGCCCTGCAAAGCTCGCCGGGGCAGTTTTATGGCTATTAGTGTCCACCACGTCCCAGACACGGGGCCTCAGCAGAGGGGATTTGTGAGGCGGATGCAGCTCAGAGGATGTGTGGCGCTTCCCAGCACGGTGTTTTAAAAACTTTTCATTAGCGGCAAAGAAGGCAAATGAAGCTTTTCTCAAAAAATCCAGACACCTGACCTTTCCAGAAAAATCAAGACACTGCCAGGCAGGAAAGAAGGAACTAGTGGCCCACAGCAGCCATCAGCTGGTCAGTCCTGACCGCTCTCCACTGCAGCATTTACCAACTGCTACCTTTTTCCTACCCAAGAGACTTCATTCTTTTGTTTTTCAGCTGGCCCCTGGGCACATGTGAGCTGTAACCCTGATACACAGTGATGAACAAAACAGACACGGTCCCTGCCCTCACAGGGCTCACAGGTACTGTCCCAGAACAGGGGTGGATTTCTCTCCAGGGAGGCCCTTATCCAGAAACCTGCAAAAGCTTGTTGGGCTGTAGAAAGAGTCCTCTACTACTCCAGTGCGACTCCAGATGTGGTCGGCGGGCCCACGGGATCACCTGGGACTCCAGGGAAAGGCGGATTTCCCTTCCTGCCCCAGACCTACAGGAGAGCCTGGGACTTCAGGGAAAGGCGGATCTCCCTTTCTGCCCCAGACCTACCGCCTCGGAAATCTGCATTTAACAAGATCTCAGGGCGTGCATATTCAAGTCTGAGAAGCAGAGGCTGGCGGGGTCCTATACCTCTGAGCCCTCCCGGGGGTAGATGAGGCTGTTGACCATGCTGAAGTTGTAGAAGGGGCTGCTGAAGGGGCTGCTTTGCCCCCCGCTGGTGCTGGCAGGGAAAGGGCTATAGTAGGAAGATCTCTGGCTGCTGCTGTTGCTGGCGCCGTTGCTCAGCTGCAAGGTGTCCGGTGGGGCTTCGGGGACAGAGCTGGGGGGGAACGTGCTGCTGGGGGTCAGCTGGGCACCCTGGATACCTAGGTGGCGGCTGCCAGGGAGAGCCCGCTGGGTGCCCCCACTGCTGCTGATACTTAAGGTGCTGAGGCTGCTGAAGAAGGTGTTGAGGCAAGGGGTGGAGGTGAGCAGGGAAGCCCCCGGAGAGGAGGCCGTACTCTTGGCGCCCTCGGGGGGCTCTGGGGACTGGGACGGCCTTAGCAAAGCGGAGGGGCTGTCTCCTTCCGGCTTCGCGGCCACTGCCGACCCCAATCCCGAGGAGAGCCCTTCTTCTGATTTTGTTGTCCCTGGGGCCGCCGCAGAGGTACTGCTGGCTTCCGAGCGGCGCTTCCGCTTCCGCCGGAAGTTCCCGTTGTCAAACATTTTCTCACAGTTTGGGTCGAGGGTCCAGTAATTCCCCTTCCCTATGAAGAGGAGGAAGAAACACAAGTCAGAAGGGCCTAGTTCTTGCCCTCGTATTCTTCAGCTTCCGTTCCGGAGGGAGGGCTGACTCTCATGAAACCCTGGCATAGATGTTTGGTCCCCTCTACTGTTCAAATGTATCCTTCAGGGGGAGATTTTATTCTTCACGTTCCAAGGAGAAATCTTGAACCAAGATGTTCTGGCCACTTCCACCCTCTCCTGACAGTGTCTCCTACTTAAATCGTGAGACCTAATTCTAGGCCCAAGACACTTTTAGTTCCCCAACACCATCCCCTCTGGATTCACAGCGTGCACCTTGCAAAATCCTGGAGCTACTTAAACGTGAGCGTGCATTTCTTGGTTTATAAAAGCAGGCATGAGAATAATATCCATTTTACAGATTGACCGTGAGGGTTCTGACATCTGTTACTATGTGCTCACATCAATATGTGCCCCTTAAAAAACCCACTCCACTGGAAAAAGGCAACCTCAAGTACCCAATCATTTGCCTTGCCAAACAAAAATTACAAAAGTTATTACTGGACAATCACTTATTTTAACACGACCTTGGAGAACGTATGTTCAGGGGACAAGGGAGCTCCTGGAGTCTACACCCCTCGATCCCCTTGAGCAGGAGGTGCCCTGCATCTCTTCCCAGCTTTTCCTCCACTGGCAAATCTCAGACCAGAGCCTCCTTTAAGGCACATGGTGCTAGTCTGCTGCTTAGAAAATTCCCCTCACTATCTAGCATAATTGAGGTAAGGAAAAAAAAAAAGATCCATCATCTGGGAGGATTTTCTCAACCGCTTTTATCACGTCCAGTAAACAGAATCTTTGGCATTTCAAAGTACTGGTAAGCACTTTTCTCGTAGAGTGCTTTCCGCAGCAACTTCGGTTGCTCCTGACAGCTCTGTGGAGACAGACAGTATTGGTGTCCCCATTTTTCAGATGAGGAAACCGAGGGGCAAACTGGTTAGTATCCTGCTGTGTTCCCAGTTAGCAATGGGAGAGTTGGGCTTTAAGCAGGCTGGTTCTAGACTCGGCATTCTTACCTAAACACTGTGTTAGGTTGCCTGCACAGACTGCCTGCAGTCCTGCAGGTACTCCTCTAAACCCATGATCTTCGTTACCACATTTTTTTTGCAAATAGTTGCAAAAATATATTTTTATTCATACACCTGTCGTATAAATAATAGGACCTGTACCTATCAGACTTTTGTATTATGTCCCTTAGTATCAAGGGCTTTGACAACACACTAGCTAAAGACACTAACTTTTTAGAAAGTCCAGATGAATATACATGACAATTAACATGATAATCTCAGGTCTTTAGAGGCCAAATTGGGAAGATACAGCTTCTAGAACTGTATGCCCTGTCCGTTACAGTAACCACTTGCCAAACATGGCTGTCCGGCACCTGAAAAGTGGCTAGTCCAAAGTGACATGTGGAATCAAACATGCACAGGATTCTGAAGACTTAATATCAAAAAACAAAAGAGTAAAGGATCTCACTAACAGCTTTTGTATTTGCTGTATTATGTTTGCTGTTGAAGCACTATTTTGGGTTACTTAAAAATAATTCCACCAGTTTCTTTTTACTTTTTTAATGAGGATGCTAGAAAATTTGTAATCACACATGGTTTGTACTCTATTTCTTTTGCAAAGCACCACTCTAGAGTGCTTTCGGGTGTGAACACTCCAGAGCATTTACACAAAGTTCTGCATCTCTTTTTCCTGTCACGCCTCTGTCCCCACCACCCCGGACCCCAGCTCCTTCTGAAAACCCTAAGTAGAATCCTACTTCTCTCGGGTTTTGTTGTGTTTTTTTTTTTATTTGTTTTTTTGTTTTTTATTTTTTGTTTTTTGTTTTTTGTTTTTTGTTTTTTTTTTGAGCTTTTCGGCGGCCTCCACTGCTCAGGTGGCAGAAAACCACTCACAGCGTCCACTGTAACCCAGCCCTCCTCACCCCGGGGCTCAGAGGAGAAACGTAGCAAACTTGGGGTTTTCATTTGCACATTTCTAAGCAGTTAAGGCACCAAACCACAATCTGCGGGACCCAGCTGAAGTTCTCGGATTCCTCTGCCCCTGTCTCCTGATGCCTGTGCCACTACTTCAGTCGTCTCCCTCAAGGCAGGCACGACTTCAAGGACACAGTGAGGACCCTGGTGCAGGAAGAGCCGCCTCCAGGGACAGCTGGGGCGGCCGGCTGTTCCTTGGTCTCTCACCACCTCTTCCGTGAAATGTGCCGGGGTTCTCAGCTCATCTGAATCCCTTTACAGTCGTCCCTTACCCGACAGCCTACGCGTGTTCTTATTCCTCATCTGTGCCTTGGTCCCTCCCTTCCACTGGCGCGATGACCACCACCCACGGGTGGCTTCCCGTTTGAGGATACTGGCTTTCTCCTTTTTCTCTAACCGGCAGCCTCCACGCGCGGGTGTGTGGTGGGTGTGCGTGGGTGTAAGGGGCGAGCCCCCCACCACCGCGTCCCCGCCCTGTGGGTCCTCTGAGAGTTCTCTTTGTCCTCCGGCTTGCCCCCACCCCGGCCAGACCAGGTTTGAGGATCGGGTGGCTGTTCCGCCCCGGCTCCCATCCCCAGGTGGGACGAGAAGCCTCCGCACGGAGCTCCGCCGAGTCAGCCGCTCGCAAACGCGGCCCCTGCATGCGCGCCGCTTCCCCGCCCTCCCGGCCGGGGAGGCACCTGTCCGGCGCCCTCACCTGGGTCGTCCTCGTCGCGGGGCACCTTCTTGAAGCAGTCGTTGAGCGACAGGTTGTGGCGGATGGAGTTCTGCCAGCCGGCCTTGCTGCGCTGGTAGAAGGGGAAGCTGTCGGCCACGAACTGGTAGATGTGGCTGAGCGTGAGCTTGCGCTCGGGCGCGCTCTGGATGGCCATGGCGATGAGCGCCGAGTACGAGTAGGGCGGCCGCACCATCTTCATCAGGTCCTCGCGGCTGGCCATGGACAGCCAGCCCAGCTCGCCGGGCGCAGCGGGCCCCGCGGGCGAGGCGGGCGAGGCGGACGCGGGCTGCGCGAAGGCCCGCTGCGCGCAGCCGAAGGTGCCGCCGGCGGGGGGCGGCTGCAGGAAGGGCCCGGCCGCGCCCCCGGGGGCGGCGGCGGCGGCGGCGGCGGAGCGCCCAGGTACGCGGCGGCCGCGGCGGCGGGCGAGCCGCCCACGCCCGGCCCGTTGAGCCACAGGTAGGGGTTGGCGGCGGCGGCGGGCGGCGCGGCGTAGTCGGCCAGCCCGTAGGGCGCCCTGGAGGCCGGGGCGCGCCCGGGGCGGCGGCGGCGGCGGCGGGCGGGGCAGGCCGGGCTGCGAGTACACGCCGAAGTTGTCGCCGCAGTGAGGGCCATGTCGGTGGCCGTCGGCGGGTGCGGCGCGGCGGCGGCGGCGAGGGGCGAGCGGGGCTGGTGTCGCCGCTCGGGCGAGAGCATCCCTTTGGGGGACCACCCTGCGGCCCCGCCTCGGCCCTTCGCTGGGCGACCGGTGCCGGGGCGGGGGTCGGCGGAGGCGCGCGGGGCGCCCGCGAGCGGGCTTCTTATAACCGTCCGCCGCGCGGCTCCTCCCGGGCCGGCCCGGGGCTGGGCGGCGGCCCGCGGGCCCGGCTCTCCACGCCCCGCCCCGCCCCACCTGCCCGCGCTTCCCCGCGGGCGCGCCCGAGCCCTCGAGCCGCCCGCCCCGCCCACCCCGCCTGCGGAGCCCCTCCTCGGCGGGCCCGGCAGCCCGGGGGAGGCCGGCGCTGGCCGGCGCCTCCGGGATGCAGGCGAAAAGCACCCCGTTGCCAGCAGACGTGTTCTTAGCCCAGGAATGAAGTAAAAGGACGAGTATGGAAGCCCGGAGAAGATAACCCAAACAGTACAACAGTTTTCTAAAAAGTTCCCGGGATGAGTTTGGGTGGCCGCTCAGACCCCCTGCATAGCGCCCTGTGATTTTCTACATGAAGCTTCTGCACCTTTTGCGATTGAGGTACAGGATTCACGGTCGGCCTCAACTGATCGGCTTCCAGTCGAAAATAATAGACGCGATTTACAACTCTTGGGGATGTACGGTAGATTTTATTAACCGGCATCCTTGGAGTGTCCCCATCTCCTAGGGGATTTTGTGATGAGATGGACTGAAATTGGTTTTAAATTTTTCTAACCATGTCTCTAAACACATAACTGTATGTTCGTTCACATTCGGGAAGTATTTGTTCATTTTAAGTCCGGTTTGTGCAGTCCTTTGGTGTGATTTGTTTTCTTCGAAAACAGAAGGGTGTATGTTTTCAGAGACATTTAAATAAGTGGGTTCGGAATTAGCATTTTAAAGCCGACTGTAATTTAAACTGTGCAAGAAGAGCTCATTTACAAAAAACGGTCTCAACGAATTATGGTATAGGACTTGCTTTCCACTGCTTTAAGTTTTGAAGTGTGGTTCCTGCCTGCAAAACAGACACACAAACAAGCAAAACAAGTAAAATACTGTGGCACCCACATGCCACGCAATCATTATTTATTGACACCGAACAACAATAAGAAAACTTTTTTTTACAATTAAAGTCATTCCTAAATATGTTCTTACTAAAGTGACAAGTCTGAGATAGACATTTAAGAGAGCGCAGAGGGGAGAAAGTGTTTTGTTTGCCAATTGCAGACTGATGGTTCAGAATATTTAATAGTTTGGAAATCCACCCCCCTCTACTCCGTATTTGTTTTTATGATATAAAGTTGGTTATGTACTTTACAGAACATTATCATTATCTATTATTTTATTTCTTTAAAAAAGATATCCAGAGATACTTAACTAGTAAATTTAATACCTAACATGCAAACCACAGTTCAAAGTAACTACTTTCTTCATCTTTTCTGGACTCGGAAAAGAACTATTCTGACCTCTGAATTTAACACACTATTTCTTTTAAGCTCTTGGCAAATGCTATAGAATGAAATAGTGTTTAATTGTATTTTGATTTAAGGATCCAAATTTGATCTAAATTTTTCTTAATTTAGAGAAGAGTGCTATGTGTGTATGTTCTCCTTCCCAAATAGTCCAAAACAAAGTTGTTTTGTTTCTTTTGGGACGTTAATAAAGATGACAGCTATAACCCAGGAAATGTTAAAGCAATTTTAAGTAATTAAATTTTAAAAAGTACTTAAATAATAAGTAATAATGCCCCAATTTAATATTTGTTCTTAAGTTTAAAAACCTAAAAAACCAACAACAAAAAAAGAGAAAGTCCAAAAGAAAATCTAGGAACTGAGGTAGCAACAAATTAGAAAACATTTGTAACCATCTCCCCTTTAGTAATTGATGTCTCTAAGGTTATCATACCTTCCCTTATTTTTTAACAAATTGCTTATGCGTACACACTTTGCAGTTTTCCAGGGTGGCTGTTGTTGTTTTTAGTCTAATTCTTAACACAATAGCTCCAAATTATTTCTGAGTAAGAGGCCATGATTGCAGATTATCGCTTCTTGCTTTGATTAAAGGTTCTGCCTACTAGAAAGATTTTTGTTCCTTAACTATGTATTATCTTTTGCGGACTTTAGTTTTACCTGAAAATGACAGAGCCACCTAGTGGCTCTTTGCCTCTGTTACAGCTTACATCCAGGCAAGGACACTCCCTCTAGGGGTTTGGAAGTTTTACTTTTCTATCCAAGTTTTCAATCACACCTTAGTTAGATAAGTTTAAAACTGTGATTGGTCATGGCCTGGGGTTTTTAATGTCAAAATCATTTTTTAGTCTGTATTTTTCTTAAAGTTAAAATTAAAAGCATTTGGATGCACATTAAAACAGGATAAGAAATGTGCTTGAAATGCAAGCACCCAATGATAACATTTTGTCCGATTGCCTTTTCACAAAAAAAGATGTAATCAAGGCAGTTGATTAATGCTGTGCCCATGTAAAATGGAGAGACTGTTCCATGTTTTCACCACTGGAAACTAAACATTTGGGGAAAATACAATAAAAAGTAAACAAACTCTGGTGCCAGTGGAGATGAAAAATGAACCAAAGGAGGTGAGAAAAGAACTCAAGAAAACTCAGATTGTAATTGGAGAATATAGTTTTGGGCATCGTGGAGGGAAGGTAACCGTCAAAGTATAGAAGACTAATTAGTGCATTTGTTGCTTTGGTGAGGAAAGGATTGATTAAGAAAAGATGTTGCGCCAACTGCTGCCTCATTTTTTTTACTTACCGTCATGTTTTTCCAACTTCTGACCCCTTAATTGGTTCATTTTAGAGCCGAGAGTATCATTAGTTGGGGGGCACCCTGAGGAGTCTGCCTTCTCCTCTCCAATTCACACCTCAAAGGCTGGGACCTACAGATGGAAAAAGAGGGACCACGCATTTGCTTCTTTAACAAATATTTAGGGCTCTACTTACTGACTCAAAGCATTAGTGGGAACCTAAGGCAGCTCTTTCCCCTCCAGGAGGACAAGCATTCCACCGACTTGAGATATGTCTTCTGTTCCAACAATACTTTTCTCTCATAAACCCTTTAAGTCGACATTGGCCAGATTGCCCCTGCCAATCACCCCCCTCAGCCACAGGGGGTCAGGGAAGCCTGGAGTGAGCTGCAAAAATAGAGTGGGGCAAAAACCCAACCCGAGGAGGTTCAGAAGAAAGGGCATTAGCCAGGGACTACCCAGCCACCTGCCAGCTGACTCCCAAACCCGAGCCCTACTGCCTCAAACATGAGGTATAGCGAGTATAACAAAAAGGATGAATCCTAAGGATTCTAGAAGACTGAAACATCTGAAGATACCACAGAAGTTCCATGTACTCAATGCAGACAAAGAAGAGAAAACTATGGGCCAAAACAGTGGTGCTCCCACAATTCCTTTGAGCAAAGTGATTCATCTGTGGCTCCTCTGCTTGAGCACTACACCTCTTCCCCACCGGCTCCCTCTCCCCTCCCCAGTTCTCTGGAATGCTTCCTCGCCTCTGGCTCTGCCTGATTAGGCCCATTCTTGAGCTTCCTCAGCTAACTTCTCAGACTCCTCCTTCTGCTCCAGACCAGGCTCCCGAGTGCCTTCAGCGGTCCTGAGACAGGATCCTCCCCCAGGATCCTCCCGTCCTGAGTCCATCTTAGTGGAAGGTTTCACTTCCCTCCATTCTCCCCTCCTCGGGACAAGGCTCTCGAGCCCTGCTCTCCCACTGGGTGGTGCCAGCATCTGCCTGGGTGGTTCATCCAGCTCCCTGGCCCCTCATTTCCAATAACAAACTCCTCCTCTCCATTTCAGTCACCCGCTAGACTGGGTGTTCTGGAGGATGGGAACTGGGTCTCCTCTTCCTCCCTCATTTTTTAGCGCTAACAATTAAGGAACATGCACCAAAGACCTAACACTGCGCTAAGCACTTTGCATGTATTATCTCATTTAATTCTCCCGGCAACCCTGTGAGAAAAGAACAATTAGTTCATACTCTATGAATGAAGCAACTGGAGAGAAAGGGTAAGTGATTTCACCGTGGTATCCCAACTTCTAAGCGTGCAGCCAGGATTCAAATGCAGGCAGTGTGGCTGAGGAGCCCATGCTAATAGCACTCAGCTTTAACTGCCTCCTGCATTATTTCCCTAGTGCCTAGTCCAGTGCCTGACATTAGTATGTGTTCAATTATCGTTTGTTGCTTGAATAAATTAAAAAATTAAAAAGAGGAGAGCCCGGGTGGCTCAGTCAGTTAAGCATCCAACTCTTGATTTCGGCTCCGGTCATGATCTCACAGCTCCTGAGATGGAGCCCCAAGTCAAGCTCTGTGCTGACAGAACTGAGCCTGCTTGGGATTCTCTCTCTCCCTCTTTCTCTGCCCCTCCCCCAGGTGTGCTCTCTCTTTCTCTCTCTTTCAAAGTAAATAAATAAACTTAAAAAAATTAAAAAGCATTAAATGGTATAACCTCTATAACATTAAATGGTGCCACCTCTTACCCTCTCTCTCTCTACATAGTCTCTCGCCAAAAGCAACCACTGGCCATCAGTCTTATGCTCTCCTCCAGAAAATGTTTTCAAGTACTTACCGGCACAGCTCTATATGTATTTTAAAATGTACAAAAATGGAACCCATGTTATTCACATGGCTCTGCACCTTTTACTTGCATTATATATTCTGGAGAACTTTCTGAAACAGCCCATGTGTACAAATGTCTACCTCATTTTGTTCACCCGGTGTTCCCTTTTTTCATAGGCTAGTCAGTGGGGACGCAGTCAATATGGCTGTGTGGACCGTTCATAGCCAGTGTCTGTTCTGATTTGTTGGTACCCCTCCATACCTGGTAGGCAATATTCTGGGTTTAACCTTATTTTCGATGAATCTCTGAATTATTTTCTTTTTAATTTTTTTACAATTTTCTTTTTTTTTTAAGTAAGCTCTACACCAGTGTGAGGTTTGAACTCCACCCCAAGAGCAAGAGTTATATGCTGTACTGACTGAGCCAGCCAGGCACCCCAGAATTATTTCTTTTTTACTTCTTTTTATTTTTATTTTTTTAAATGTTTATTTATCTTGAAAGAGAAGGCATGAGTAGGGGAGGGGCAGAGAGAGGGAAAAGAGAATCTCAAGTAGGTTCCATGCCCAGCATGGAGCCTGACTCCAGGCTGGATCTCACAAACTTTGAGATCATGACCTGAGCCAAGACCAAGAGTCAGACCCTTAATGACTGAGCCACCCAGGCGCCCCAGGATTATTTTCTTTTTTAAATTTTTTTTTTTTTCCCCTAGGAGAGAGAGAGAGAGAGACACCGTGAGCAGGGGAGGGTCAGAGAAAGAGGGAGTCACAGACTGAAAAAGGCTCCAGGCTCTGAGCTGGCAGTCAGCACAGAGCCCCACGCGGGGCTCCAACCCATGAACCGCGAGATCATGACCTAAGTGAAAGTCGGACACTTAACCGACTAAGCCACCCAAGCGCCCCGATTATTTTCTTTTTTAAAAAAAAATATGGCTTAATCTATTTGTGATAGTAAATTTCTAGCTGGGATTTGCTGGGTCAAAGAATATGTGCCTTTTTAAATGTTCGATTCCAACAAACTGCACTGCCAGAAGGTGCTGCAGTTTATACTGCCAGCAGGTTCACCACGGATGCCTATTTCCTTTCACCTTTGCCAACACCGGATTTGTTCTGATCTTGTTATTTTTGCCAATCTTAAAAGCACAGAGACATGTCTTGAAAATGTTTGGTTTGTTTTTCCCTATGAATGAATTTACCTAGTCATATGTCATCTTAACTTCTTTTTTTATGAACTGCCTGTTCTGGTCTTTTGCCCATGTTTCTATTTGTGTATCTTTAAAAAAAAAAAATCGGTCTGAGCTTCTTGCAATTAAGGACATTAACTTTTCTACTCCTGGGTGTTGCATATCACGATTTCTTTGTTAAAACTGTCTCTTGGAGTCTGTCATAACACACTGTCCTGATTTTCTTTCTTTCTCTTCCTCATCTACCAAAAGGATGTCTGTTTCTCATCTCTCATTCTTTGATTATTTTTTTTTTTGTTCCCCCGGTTCCTAACCTTGGCCCTCTTCTTTTCCTCTGAACATTCTTCATTGGTTGCCACATCTAGTCCCATGGCTTTAATCATTGGAGTGGACCTGGTTTGTTGTAGTTATTATTACGTGTTTAGCAATGCTATAAAGAAACACTCTCCCATTACCCCCAGTTTTTGAGGTTTGCATGGGATGGGCCATTGGGCAGGGATGGGCTGGAGACTCAGACTTGGTCCTTGCCCATGTTACTTGTCCTTACACAAGTAATTTGTTTGAGGTGGGTGAGTGATTTGAGGTAGGTCATTTAAGATCTTTCTCGGGTCTTCTGCTGGAATGATCAGGAAGAAGTTCCTTTCTTCACACGGATTGGTTTCTGTACAGAAGTTGTAATGCTAAAATGGTCATCTTTGGTACCACAAGGGTAAGCCTGCCTGGGAATGCAGGTGACACCAAGTAAAGCTGAATGACAGAAATGAAGACACATTCTGGATGCCAGATTTGAATCCCTTGATCCAGGATCCTCTTTCATACCCTTGGTTTCATTAACCAACAAATTGCCTTTTTGATTCAATAAGTTAGGATGGTGTTATAGGCTGAATTGTGTTCCCCAAAATTAATATATTAATGTTTTAACCCCTGGTACCTCAGAATGTGACTATTTTTTTTAATGTTGATTTATTTATTAAGTTTATTTATTTATTCTGAGAGACGGAGGTGGCAAGGAGAGGCAGAGACAGAGAGAGAATCCCAAGCAGGCTCTGCATTGTCAGTGTGGAGCCCAATATGGAGCTTGAACTCACAAACCATGAGATTGTGATCCAAGCTGAAATCAAGAGTTGGATGCTTAATTGGCTGAGCCACCCAGGCACCCCATATTTATTTATTTTTGAGAGAGAGTGAGAGCAAGGGAGGGGCAGGGAGAGAGGGAGACAGAGCATCCCAAGCAGACTCACCACTGTCAGCATGGAGTCCAACATGGGTGAAACTCATGAACCGTGAGGTCATGACCTGAGCCGAAATCAAGAGTTGGACATTTAACCGATTGAGTTACCCAGGTGCCCCGGAATGTGACTATTTGGAGACAGGGTCTTTAAAGAGGTAATTAAGGTAAAAATAGGTAATTAAGGCAGGTCTTAATTCGATATGGTTGGTGTCTGTATAGAAAGGGGAATTTAGGGCACAGACATGAATACATAGAGGGAAGACCACATGAAGACACTAGAAGAAAATGGCCACCTGCAAGCCAAGAAAAGAGGCCCTCAGAGGAAACCAACCCTGCTAATACCTTCATTTTCGACTTCTAACCTGCAGAACTATGAGGAAATAAGTTTCTGGTATTTAAGCCACTCATTCTGTAATACTTGTTTTGACAGCCTTAGCAAAGTAATACAGGTGAGTGTTTATTCCTTTGAAAAGTAAATGTTGGGGCACCTGGGTGGCTCAGTTGGTCATGCATCCAACTCTTGATTTCAGCTCAGGTCATGAATTTGTGAGTTTGAGCCCCACATCTGGCTCCGTGGTGGTGGTGCAAAGCCTGCTTGGGATTCTCTCTCCCTCTCTTTCTCTGCCCCTCCCACATATACTTTCTCTGTCTCTCAAAATAAATAAATAAACAGGAAGGAAGGAAGGGAAGGGAGGGAAGGGAAGGAAGGAAGGAAGGGAAGGGAGGAAGGGAAGGAAGGGAAGGAAGGGAAGGAAGGAAGGAAGGAAGGAAGGAAGGAAGGAAGGAAGGGAAGGAAGGGAAGGGAAGGGAAGGGAAGGAAGGAAGGAAGGAAGGAAGGAAGGGAAGGGAAGGGAAGAAGGAAGGGAAGGAAAAAGAAGGAAGGAAAGAAGGAAGGAAGGAAGGAAGGAAAGACAGAAAGAAAGAAAGAAAGAAAGAAAGAAAGAAAGAAAGAAAGAAAGAAAGAAAGAAAGAAAGTCACCTCAAATCCAACAAGTCTAAGCAGGTCATCCCAATTCTCCTAAAACCTATGTATTCTATATCTCCCTGAAACCCTCTCCCCAACTGAACCAGTTATCTAAGCCAGAAACCAGAAGTTCTACCTCAGTGACTAAGTCATGCCATGGTCATGCTTCCCTCTCTCCTACTGGCAACACCCAGGGTTAAACCACCATTATCCCTCCCCTGGATTATTGCAGTTGGCTCCTTTTGTCACCTTCCAGTCCTCCCTCGACACCACCTTCTTAATGAGTTTTAAAATGGCAAATCCCATCATGACACTCCCCCCCCCCAACTCTTTAGTGGCTCCTACTGCTCTTAGGATAAAGTCCAAACTCCGTAGCATGGTATATGTGATCCTCGGAGAAGTAGCTCATGTTAGCCAGCCTGCCTCCCTTGTCTCCCCTCCATGCTCGCTCTGATCTCTCTTCTAAAGCTCAGTGTTTCTGCAAATCTGATCATTCTGGTATCCTCTTCATGATTCTCTGTATCGTGTATGCTCTCTTCCTTAACATTTTTCTCTTAATTGACTCAGTTTTTAAAATTAAATTACATTAGGGGAGGTAAGTAAGGAGATGGGTAAAATAGGCAACAGGGATTAAGGAGGGCACTTGTGAAGAGCACTGGGTGATGTATGGAAATGTTGAATCACTATATTGTCCACCTGAAACTACTATAACACCATAGGTTAACTATGCTGGAGTTAAAATAAAAATAAATAAATAAATAAAGTAATTAAATTAAATTCCATTATTTGGAAAGGCAACCATATGGCACTACTGTAAATATTATAGTATAAATTTAATATTACACACACACACAGAATCTCTGTCATATATAAAAGGTAAACAATTTAAATGAATCATTGATACTGCTGGTAAAATTGGTCCCTTAAGTAGTGTTGGTAAATTTTAAGAACAAATTTTTTAATGTTTATTTACTTTTGAGAGAAAAAGAGACAGAGTGCGAGTGGAGGAGGGGCAGAGAGAGAAAGAGATGCAGAATCTGAAGCAAGCTCCAGACTCTGAGCGCCAGCACAGAGCCCGACATGGCGCTCAAACCCCCGAACCATGATATCATGAACCTGAGCTGAAGTCGGATACTTTGCGGACTGAGCCACCCAGGTGCCCCAAGAAGATTTTAAAATAAAAGTATAAATAATGTTGGGGTACCTGGCTGCCTCAGTAGGAAGAACATGCAACTCGATCTCAGTCTGTGAGTTTGAGCCCCATGTTTGGTGTAGAGATTACCAAAAAACAAACTATAAATAAATAAATAAATAAATAAATAAATAAATAAATAGTGTAATACAAGTAAGAGCAAACTTAATTTCATCAACAAAGACCCAAATCTGAAAATAAACTCCTCAATAAGAACAGTACTGCTTATAATGTTTAGTAACAAAGGGATGTTCAGTTTAATGATGCTTATTTTATTTTTAAATGTTTATTTAATTTAGAGAGAGACAACATGCAAGTGGGGGAAGGGCAGAGAGAGGGAGACAGAATCCCAAGCAGGCTTCAGCCTTTGAGCTGTCAGTGCAAAGCCTGATGTGGGGCTCGAACCCACAATCCATGAGATCATGACCTGAGCCAAAGTCAGAATCTTAACCTATTGAGACACCCAGACACCCCAATGATACACTTTTTTAAATTAAGGTTAAGACAAACTTCCACATTAGTAGTAAAAACAATCTGTTCTTTTTTCTTTAACTTTTTTTAACTAACAAAGAATTACAGCTTCCAGGGATGCCTGAGTGGCTCAGTCAGTTAAGTGTCCCACTTTGGCTCAGCTCATGATCTCACAGTTCATGAGTTCAAGTCCCACAGCGGGCTCCGTGCTGACAGCTCAGAACCTGGAGCCTGCTTCAGATTCTGTGTCTCCCTCTCTCTGCCCCTCCCCTGCTTGCACTCTGTCTCTTTCTCTCTCAAAACTAAATAAACGTTTAAAAAAAATTTTTTTTTAATTACAGCTTACATGTGTTTACACGGATATGGAAAAGGATAGTAATTTGACCCATTTGATAGGTTTGGCTAACTTTCATTTTAAAATGTTTGATTCAGGAAACCATCTGAGGTAATCCTTGGTATCTGTTGTAAATTTGTGAAGACATAATCCAAGATAATATCCAAAAAAGAACAGAGAGAGGATTTCTTGTGCCCTGACATCTGTCACTAGACAATGTTTATGAAATATTTTTATCGCCCCTGTCCAAGTGTTTTTCCATCCCCTGCAAAACATTTTCAGCAAGTATTTCAGGCGAGTTTATAAGTAGGTTCATTTATGAATTCCAGAAATACATATTGAGCATAACAGACCCTGGCCCTGGCTCCAGACAAATACAGCTCCCATTCTGTATGTGACCCAGAGGACCAAGGTACCCTGGAGACTCAGACTACAGGTTTATAATCCCCAAGGTCACTTTATCTTGCCTAGGAATACTGAAATAAGCATGTCTTTTAAGAATAAATTAGGCTTTCAGATGAGCAGAACTTATCTATAAGATATGCTAATTTATAAACCCTCACCCAACCATGCATATGATGTCTATGAAGATAGATGTTTTCTCCTAGGAGAACTTAATTCCTCTCCTATCTTGAAAAGACAGGTGTGGAGCTTCAGTATGAAGCAGGAGTCACTGCCCAACACTTTCCGAAGTTGAAATGGTTGAGAATTCAGTGGCCTATTTTAATAATTTTACCAACTATCTTCCTGTCTGTCTTCTATGTTCATGTCTTCCTGTCTATCTTCTGTGACCAAAACTTCTCAAATGACAGAATGATGGCGAGTCTTGGCTATCCAGCCTGAATGAAAGGAGTCCATTCTCCTATTGAACGAGCATGATCCCAACACCCTCCACGGTTTGCCCAATGCATTGCTCCTAATCTTGTCATGGTTTGCCATGAACGAATCAAGAAGTTTAAAAACCAGTTCTCTTCTGTAGTTGTATGACAGGTCAAGATGTAACCAGAGTCTTAGGTCAACCTATGTCTGGCAAACAGAAAGATTAAAGGATTTTATAATATCAGTGGCTTTATCAGTTTATCATTTTGCTAGAGTCCATTTTACATAAAATTTTTGTATAAGCATCAGATATATTTTACTAACTTACGGTACCTCTTCTTACCGGCCTCCAATTGAACTCAGACTCATTCTTCTAAAATCCCAGTTCCTAGGGGCACCTGGGTGGCTCAATCAGTTAAGCATCCAACTCTTGATTTTGGCTCAGGTCATGACCTCATGGTTTGTGAGTTCGAGCCCCACATTGGGCTGTGTGCTGACAATGCAGAGCCTGCTTGAGATCTCTGTCTCTCTCTTTCTCTGAATCTCCCATGCTTGTGCTCTCTGTCTCAAAAATAAATAAATATTAAAATAAAATAAAATCCCAGTTCCCAGACTTTCTTTTTCCTTACTTTTTGAGAATGGCAGTTACTTTCATATAATAGGGACTCTATAGGTGGTTTTTGATGATGATGATGATGATGATGATAATGATGATGAAGAGAATAAGAACCTATGGCTTGATCCTTGAACCTATGACTGCCCCCTGACTCTAGATCTTCTTGGGTTGACACACACACACACCCGCCCCCCATCAAGGCTGAGATTGGAGAAGCTGGACTGACTTAATTTTCCAACCAGTGCTTCTGAGTCCTGTGTCAGAGTCACCCAGAGAGCTTGTTAAAATGCAGATTCCTTAATTCTTCCCACATGGAGTCTGAATCCCTAGAGTGGGGTGCCTGCAGGCTGTATACTTTTTAATCCGCTGCCACACCCTCCCCCCACAATGATCCTGACATTTGAGTTTGGGAGCATATTTACCTAGTCAAAACTTTAAAAATGAGGATAAGTGCTGCTTAATAGGTACACATAAATGATAAAGCAATGATTCACAAGTTGGAGAGATCAGTGAGGTATCAGAATCAGTCAAGGTCTTGTTCAAATAATAGGACTCCTGCTCTTGTCTCATTTGGAGATGACATGGAGACCCATGACTACCATGTATGCCTGTAGCATCCGTCAGAAGCAGAGAGGCAGTGGGAGACGGTTGAGGGCCATGCTAAGGAGCAGAGTATACAAGTTGTGCAAAAGGCAAGGAGCACTTCATATGAATGCATTAATATATATTTGGGGGAAGAAAAGGTGGTTGGGGGGGAAAGGAAATCTTATCTCAAATGGAGAGTTGGGAGGTGAAAATGAGTGAACTTGAATTCAGAGAGCACGTGTCATTGCAGGGCACTAGTTAGATTGGTCCTTCTAAAGCAGAGCCTCCTAGGAACCTATGAAGTGTTTTTGGCAATCAAGCAGAATGTTCCAGTTCTCTGGTTTCTGTAGACTGGGGCTCCGGACTCAACTTTGGTGCATATTAAACTTAGGGAATGGTACCACCAGCTAAAAGCTACTTGAATCTACTTGATTTTCTCATGTATGAAATATGGATGGCCATAACCTAAATTGTTCAAAGGGTTACATGTGATAATGTGTGTAAAGCACTAAGCAGTCAGTAAATAATAGTGTTTATCTTCTGAATGCCTATTTTTTATTTTCTGAGTAGATAAACCTGGTAATGAAGTATATTGCCTTTGATCACGGATGAGTCACAGATCAGAACACAAGGTAAAGGTAAATGGACACTTTCCTGCTTAAAAAAAATTTCTGCCTGTAGAGCATTGCTTCGACCAGTCTTATTAGGTGAGAGAGCATTTGGCAAATGAAACATTAGACATTTCAATATATAACATATGAAGCTTCTTAATTTGGTGAAAAATTAATGAAATGCCAATGACATGCCAAACACTGGACCAGGAACAAGATAAAAGGATAAAAGAGAGAGTTTCTGCCCTCAAGATACCCCCAACTAAGGAAAAACAAAAAAAGGGAAGTAATTAGGCTGGAAGTAGCTTCTGTGGGATTTGTAATAATAGTGTCCTATAAGATACTAGTAATTTTCTTATCAATTGCTAAGAGCTTCATCTATTTTGGGGAGATTGAGCCCTTTGTCTCTAATATGAATTACAATATTTTATCCCAATATTCTCTTTTGACTTTGTTTCAGTGTTTTATTTTGTTTTTTTTATCACATGGGTATCATTTTTATATCATCAAATATTAGCATCTTCTTTAAGAGTTTCCAGGTTTTGTGTCAATGCTGCTAGGCCTTCCTCGTTCTGAAATTATAATAGAGTTCTCACATATTTTCTTCTTTTATAATTTTATTTTTTATATACAAAACTTTTTTTAACTTTTTAAAAAATGTTCTTATTTATTTTTGAGAGAGAGAGAGTGGGGGACACTGACGAAGAAAGAGAGAGGGAGGTAGAGGATCTGAAGCAGGCTGACACCAGAGAGCCTGACGCGGGGCTCAAACTCACAAATGGTTAGATCATGACCCGAGCAAAAATCAGACTCTTAACTGACTGAGCCACCAAGGCACCCCATTCAAAACTTATATTCAAAAATCCATTGTAATTTATTTGGATGAGAGATGAGGATCCAACTTTATTTTTTCTAGGCCACCTGGAGTCCCCACATCATTTATTGAATAGTCCCCTTAATTTATTTGGGTCTGTCGATAATATAAAACAATTTGATGTTGAGTTCTGAGATGAAAGAGTCGTTGGTATTCAATAGTATTGACCCTGAGTCATCAACCAGAGATTAAATCATGTTGTATAGTCTCTAAGAGGCAAGGGGAGTGAATGATTTATATGGAATCATTTTAAGCACTCGTGTTAACATTTGTTTTGTGGCTTAAAGGCAATACTTTCAAAAGTTTGCATCTTCTCTCCCCCTAGCCAAGATAAATGTCTTGGTAACTAAAATTAAAATATATATGAAAACCTCAGAGAAAGCCTGTTTGTAGTGACAAGCCCATGGCTGGCCAAATGTCATGCACGCCCAGGGTCAGCTGGCTAGTTATTTGCAACTCTGCAGGTGTCTAAAATCAGAGCGCCCCCCTCCCCGCCCGAGAATGTAAAGCAGCATTTTATTTGGAATTTAGTGGTTAGTTCTGAAACTCTGGGTCAGAAGAAGCCTCGTGCTAATTAACAAGCCCATCAGCAGCACGAGAGAATGTTTCCGCACACCCTTATTCAAGATTCAGTCTAACCAAAGTTTACTAACCTCATAGACCAAAAATATCTCCTTTATTGTTTCCACTTTCACATCTTTAATGATGAGTCATCTTGGCCATCTTTTCATATGTGTGTTCTTCTTCTGTGAACAATGTTCTTGGCAAATTTTGTTGGATTGTTTGACTTTGTGTTAACCGTCTAATAGAATCTTTGCATTAACCCTGTCATGGGCAAATCACAGCCTCTCCAAGCCTGTTTTTTCACCTGGGACTGAGAACAGTAATGTTAATGTTCACGATAACCATCAACTTCTACTGAGCACCTACCTCAGTACTTTGCTAAGCGTTAGCTCATTTCAGAGCCCCTCGTCCATAAGGCAACTTTGCGCCAATTAGATAAAGGCATCTCTTCCTTCGTGCTGGCATACCCTGCCCAACTATTCAGAGTGATGCTGTCTCATCTAATTTTCATAAATAAGCCTATGAAGAAGGTATTATCATCCTTATTTTAGGCCATTTCCCCCAAGCCACAGAGCAAATCAGTGGTGAATTTGGAACCCATGATTAATCACTGTGCTGTATGGCGCCTACTTCACATGGTTACAGTCGATATTAATCAAGACAGTCTCATGAAGTACTCAACACAAGTGGTAGTTACTAAAATATATGTGGCATTAGCCTTTGGTCTGTCGTGTGTTGTAAATATTGCTTTCCAATTTTGTCATTTGGCATTTAATTTAGCTTGTGGTGTTTGCTAACCGACATAATTTTTATGTAATCAGATTTATCTCTTCGATTATGACTGTGGTCATGACCTCTGTTTTGGCTGACATTATAAAGACAAAATAATTGAGTATAATAACCACTCCCGTGTTCGTGAGGGGACAGGCTAACTTAAAGAGAGCCCTAAATACAAGACCACATCTGCCTTCTCGGCCACAGAACGGTCTTTAAGTGGGTGTGCACTCAGGAACACAGGCTTCCCCGTGACCCAGATGCTTTCTCTGCTGGAAGAGAACATGAGAGGAGAGAGGAAGAGGAACTGGAAAACAAGCAATTTCCCTTGAAGGAAGGGACATTCATTTCCATTTAAATCCCACTGGAACTTAATCAGGTGGACACACGTGGCTTCGAAGAAGCTGGAAAGTGTAGTCTGGAGCTGGGTGAGCTGCGCCCTACTGAAACAAGGGGTAAGGTGGGCAGGGGCATAGCTTTTGTACTAAAAGAAAGGAGAGTATAGCAGGATACCAGGAGCACACACACCCCCAACCCCCTGGCCTCATATGTGAAACTCCTCCCTTCTAGAACTTACTTCTGTATAATGTTTGCTCAGCAAAAAATTTCAGTTCTTGTAGATGCAATATTTCTTTTTTCTTTTCTTTTCTTTTCTTTTCTTTCCTTTTCTTTTCCTTTCCTTTCCTTTCCTTTCTTTTCTTTTCTTTTCTTTTCTTTTCTTTTCTTTTCTTTTCTTTTCTTTTCTTTTTTCTTCCCCAAGCTCTTTCTGCTGGGGATAATTATAAGAAGTAACTCAGAGTTAAGAAAAGAAAAAAGAAATAAAACTCCTTGCCTCCTGAGGGTCTTGGCAGATTTTCCTTCCTGGGTCTGGACCACTTTCCAGTCTTTCAGGCAGTTAATTGCTACCTGTTCTTCAGAGACGAGCTTCCAAGCCCCATCCTCAGAGAAAGGGCCCTAGCTCCTTCCCTCACCAGACAGACAAGGGCTTCTTCATAATCGTCTCCTATTACTTTTCATTCCTAGCGCTTTCGCAGCTGGTAACCAGGATGTGTTAGTGTGACCATTTGCTTGACGTCACCCTGGTGGCACTGGACTGTGGATGTCCAGGGGACAGGAGCTCACCTCCAGGGCTAACACTGGGCACAGAGTAGGTGCTCAATAAACGTTTGCTGAATGAATGAATGAATGAATGAATGAATGAATGAATGGGTGTTGAGAGAAAGGCAGAGAGCTCTGAAAGAAAAGAAGGAGGCTGAGGCAGTAGCTGCTGATGCCTGTCAGAGGGGAGGGGCTGAACCCAGGGAAGGGGTGGGCAGCACCTGACAGGCCTGATGGACCCAGGTCCGGAAGCTATCTACGGGCAGGGCTGACAAGGGGAAAGCCCTTGCAGGGCAGAGGGGTGCGGATGGGAAATGCCTGATCACCTCTGGTGCCAGCACTGAGGTCTCTGACCCTTTAGAAGAGGCACCCACACCTAATAACTGTTGAATTAATGAAATGTCATGTGGTGGAATTCAAATCCCTTTTCTGACAAATAAAATTACTTGTTCCAGAACTTCATTCATGTTTCTGGAATGAAGCTGAATCCTCTGCCAGACACTTATTTAGACAATTTACGTTTCGATCTAAAATTGACATTGACATTTAAGGAAAATCTGTGTCAGGGGTGCAGGTGAAACAAAACCGGTTAGGATTTCATCCTCTCCTGTTGCCGGTGCACTTTTGGATGTTACTGTTGACATTTGACCAGTATCCTAATCAATAAGGTAGACAGCATATTGACCATCAAATTAAACTGCAGAGATACTGTTTTATTTTGGACAGGCATGGGCTACATTATATATTGCATTCATCTACCTATCTCTCTTTTTTTGTAACTTCGATTCCTCTAGGTCTCTGCCTCTTTAGTGGGAATGGTAAGTCAACTAGAAGCAAAGATAAGAGAAACACAACACTTTGGAAAGCACACAGAAAAGACAGTTGACATGGAGTGGCTTATAAGATGGAACTCAGGGAGGTCACAAAAATGCACCTTGAGTCAACTTTTCTTTTTTAAATGCCTCATTTAATTTCGTGTCCCAGTCCACACAGAAATGACAGATTCCAAGAGAGGTACAATGTTGGAGAAGATTCGGGGGGAATCAAAGGGCCTGGGGTTGTGCTCTGGGAGTTCCTTGGGCTTCTCTTTCTTGGTCTCATTGTTATCTGTCATTATCACCAAGGAGAGGGAGTAGCCACGGTAATTGCTGGTGAAACTCCCACCCAGCGGCTTCACCTCTGGGGCTATATCTACCTATTCTTGACTGGTGAAGAATTTGGCATTTGTTCTATGTGGAATAGGAAAGCACTCCACAGTAGACCATCTTCCTGCTTGCTGCTGAAGTTTTCTCTTGTCCGATAATTTCAGCTTCAAGGAGACGAAAGAACAGAAAAGCCAGATTGGATGATGGGTCAGGAGCTCCTCCAACCCTCAGTCCGTTTGATCGCATAATCCAGGCTCCATTGATTGGCTCTTGCAAAAATTATTACAAGAGTAAGATGTGATTCTACCTTTCCCAGATGAACACATGTGCTAGGTTTTATTGCCTGGAATCATTCCATTTCTACTGTTGAGTACCTGGAGGAAAGCCATTCGAAAATAAGACTGGTAACCTCAGCCTGATGCATCTGATGACGCTTTGTTCTCTCTGTTGAGTCACATCTGACAGAGCATTTGAATTGCAGCTGCTTGAAAATAAGTAGGTAGTGTGCCTACCCTCAAGCCTGTGGAAACGCATCTCAGTGTCACTGTGCTTTCTAGTCTTGTGTGGCAAAAGAGGTAGATCTGAAAAAGAGAAGTCATTTCAAATTTAGAGAAAGTGGTGGGGCAGAGCCGGAGGGCGAGGGCCAGAAGCGCCAGCCTCCCATGATTTACTTCCACACCAAGGCTGTCTTTCATTCCCAGGGCAGCAGTAAACATTTATAGAAGGAACTCAGATTAGAGGGTTGGCTGGATCGCGCCTCCAGACTTGAAGGAAGAGGAGCTGACGCTGTGCACTCCACAAACGCAGAGGAACCTGGCCTGAGCCCAACACCTTTGTCAGGTGCGCTTTCTCTATTGTTCTCCAAATGGCGAGGGATTAAGACGAGTGGGTTGGAGTGGCAATTTTTTTATGATTCTTCCTAAGCCAGAAGACACACTTTTCTTAGAGAGCTGTGGGAAGGAATGCAGACTGCTGAGTGCTTTGGGGGACTTGTTTCCAAACACCTGGAGTGTGTGTGTAATCCATACTTGAAAACAGCTGACTTCTGCTTCCTCCAAGCCACCTCCTGCCCCTCCCCTTCACACTGCTCCTCCTCCAGCCTCCAAAGCCCTGCTCTTTGAATTTTAGGAATAGAAGGAGCCCCACTGCTTACAACTACAAGTGGGATGCGATCTCCTTTATTTAGGCGAATGGGGCAGCTTTGCCGCCCTCCATCCCAACCACCGAGGTTCTGGGCAAGGGGGAGAGTTGGATTTTCAAAATGATCTGTGCCTCGCCTCTTAGCGTGTCATGCAAATATGCACCTCAGGCTTCTGGGAAGTTAGGTCACCTCTGGTCTTGGGATGATTATTTATCAGTGCCTTTGAGCCCTCAGAGAAAGGCCCTGTAGAAATACAGAGAACAGAAGTGACTTCTCCAACTGCACCTGGCCACGCTTTATTGGTCAACTTACTCCCCCAGAAGTCCTGAGAGCCGGAATAGAAATTACTGTATTGCACAGGATTCATATTTTGTAAGATTTTATTCTTAAGTAATCTCTACACCCAATGTGGAGCTTGAACACACGACCTGAGATCAAGATTTGCATGCTGACTGAGCCGGCCATGTGCTCCTACACAAGCATCATTTTAAATTTATTTTCTTTTCTTTTATTTTTTAATATATATTTTTAAAGTTGATATACTTATCCTGAGAGAGAGAGAGAGAGGGAGACGAGTGGCGAGAGGCAGAGAGTGGGCGACAGAGGATCCACAGTGGGCTCTGTGCTGACAGCAGAGAGCCCGATGCAGGGCTCAAACTCACAAACCATGAGATCATGACCTGAGCCAAAGTTGGATGCTTAACCGACCGAGTTACCCAGGCCCCCTTAAAGTTTTAAGTTTAGGGAATTTCCCCCTCTCAATTTGGGGTTGGTGGGCTAGGCACTCAGATCAATCTCCTGTACAGCTGACTTGTCTGTAAGCCCTAAGAAATCATAGCTGCCGACAGGGCTGCTCAGAGATTTAAAGCTGCCTGAAAAGGTCTTAAACTTCTCAGAAATAAAACTGGTTGTGTAAGCAGCACGTAAAGGGTTAGAATCAGTCCTGCTTCAGAGACAAGTAAAACAAGCAGGGGGACACTGGACCGGTCGGCTGTACTCTGTCCACAGTGTGCAAAAAACCCCGGTGCTGCGGGCCTTGTTTCGTGTGCCTCGGCCTGCTCTGGAGCCCCAGCCTGTGCAGTGCCCCGGCAGCAGGCACGGGTGATCGCCTGTGGGGACCCCTTCTTTTCGCGATCATCACGTTCATGGAGGGCAAGGGCTGTGGCTGCTGTGTCCCCTGCACAACATGGAACCCAACATACTGACCTCTGGCTGAGTAAATGCTTGCTGGCGTGTCTTGTTATTCATCAGTGAGAGGGTCTGACGACACTGTACCTCATCAAGTGAGTTCATTTAGCTTCCTAATAATCTGCTTCTGTGAAAGGTAAGCTGTGTTTATTTTGAACCCCAACCTGAAGGCACCTGTAATTGATGAGGGCACTGAAGGCTGTAGCTTGCTTTTTTGTTCAGCTGTTTTCAGATATGCAGGACGGCTTATCTGATGATGGCCTCTTCTGTGGCAGGCTGTGGTCTTTCTGTAGGAAATGGGCATGTTCAGATGTGTGGGGAAATTGCATATTCTCAACCATTTCTGCACTCTTGGGTCTATAAATCTGGCGTTTCTTTGCTGAAAAGATTTTATATAAAATGGAGAATGTTGAAACCATTTTTCTGTTCAGATCAGTCCAGGTTTGCATTTATTTATCTATTTACTATTATTATTATTATTATTATTATTTATTATTTTATAATCTCTACACCCAACGTGGGGTTCAAACTGTGACCTCAAGATCAAGAGTCACATACTCTTCTGGCTGAGCCAGCCAGATGCCCCTCCGGGTGTGCACTTTAAAACAGATTTCTAAACATATACTTTCAATAAAATAAATAAGCTATACTCAGTTATGTCATGATTTTGTATTATATTCCAGTGCATAAATAAGATTCATCTAGATAGTAAGTTTTAAAATGCTTATGAAGAAACAATTGAAGTATAAATAATGCAGGGCTTCGCTGTGGTTTACATTTGGAGCACCGGGTTCCTAGGAACTGGATGTGATAGAGTTACAGAATCCAAATCTAATTATTAATTGAGCTGGGAAAATGACTACTTGGAAAGAGAAAATGTCATTGCTGGGAAAAAAAAAATAACATGCTATCCAGTGGTTCTCTCCTACCAAGCAGATGTAAGAGTACAGCGACCCTTGAACAACATGGGTTTGAACTACATGGGTCCACTTACATGCGGATTTTTCCCATTAAATACAGTACAGTGCTGTAAAATGTATTTTCTCTTTCTTATGATTTCACTTAATAACATCTTCTTCTCTGGAAATGGAATATTACCCGGCAATCAAATAGAATGAAATCTTGCCACTTCCAACAATGTGGATGGAACTAGAAGGTATTATGCTAAGCGAAATTAGTCAGAGAAAGACAAATATCATATGACTTCACTTATATGTGGAATTTAAGATACAAAATAGATGAACCTAAGGGAAGGGAAACAAAAATAATATAAAAAAACAGGGAGACGGACCAAACATAAGAGACTCTTAAATATGGCGAACAAACAGGGAGATGCTGGAGGGGTTGCAGGAGGGGGATGGGCTAAATGGGCAAGGGGCATTAAGGAAGACACTTGTTGAGATCAGCACTGGGTGGTATATATAGGGGATGAATCACTGGAATCTACTCCTGAAATCATTATTGCACAATATGCTAACTAACTTGGATGTAAAGGAAAAAATGAAAAAAAAGTTACTCATGGATTTTGATGGTGGAGGGGGTCAGCACCACTAACCCCCACATTATTCAACTGATCCACTATCTCCAGACTACAGAGAAATTCAGGGAGGAGTTATCATCGATAATCACCAGTTTGTTATTATTCTTTTTAATGTTTATTTGTTTATTTTGAGAGAGAGTTTTAAAGGAGGAAGGGCAGAGAGAGGGAGACAGAGGATCCAAAGCCAGCTCCGTGCTGACAGCAGAGAGCCTGACGCAGGGCTTGAACCCAAGAACCATGAGACATGACCTGAGCCATTCAGGTGCCCCACCAGTGCTCTATCTGGGCAATGGCATTTCTTTAGCGATGTCTGAAGAAGCAGCCAACTCAGGAAAGCACCATCTCTAAGTCACAAAAAGGAGAGGGGGAGGCAAACTGAAAAAGTTAAGTGTTAGACTGGCAAGGATGTGATATTCTCCACAAGGCCACCTTTACAGGAAAAGCAAAAGAAAACTCAAAAGTAACGCAGAAATGGTTGTAGGATCTGTCATCCTTCAGTAGAAATGTTCATCTTTCTGGGCACCTGGTGCTTCAGTCGGTTAAGTGTCTGACTTTGGATTTCAGTTCAGGTCATGATCTCATGATTCATGAGTTTGAGCCCCACATCAAGCCCCACATTGAACTCTGTGCTGATGACACGGAGCCTGCTTGGGATTCTTCCTCTCCCCCTCTCTTGATCCCTCCCTAGCTCAAGCTCATGCTCTCTCTCAAAATAAATAAATAAACTTAAAAGAAAAATATTCATCTCTTCAAGATGTTGATAGGGAAAAAATGCTAATGAGAAATCTCTTATAGCCGACACAGGAACACCTCTCCTGGGCTCGAAGAGTTCCATGTGGCCATCATTTGAATCTAAAAGTATTTTCGTAGGCTGTGTTAATAGATTGGATACAGACTTGGGCTTGATGCAGGGCATGTCTTTTATTATAAAAATGCATTAATATATTATACCTTGTGTTAATAAAAACAATAGGGGCATCTGGGTGGTTCAGTCAGGTAAGTGTCTGACTTCAGCTCAGGTCATGATCTCTCACAGTCTGTGGGTTAGAGCCCTGTGTTGGGTTCTGTGCTGAAGCTCAGAGCCTAGAGCCTGCTTCGGATTTTCTCTCTCTCTCTCTCTCTCTCTCTCTTTTTCTCTCTCTCTCTTTCTCCTCTGCCCCTCTCCCGCTCAAGCTCAGTCTCTGTCTCGAAAATAAATAAAAAATCAAAATATTTAAAAAACAATAATGAGAAAAAGTAAATAAAACTAACAGTTTTACAAGCAAATCCAAGACATGGAAAAATGTAACCAGCAATTCTGGACTGATCGCATCTCAAGAGTAACGAAGGGAGAATACTAAAACATACTTTATTTGCTTTTTTTCCCCCTCCCCTGTGGAAGTCTGTGTCAAAGAGTGCCAGGAATTCCCTTGAAATGACACTAGTATCTGCCTCTCAATGGCCAAACCACTCCAGTGCAGTAGAAGCTAGAACATGGCCTGATTCTATTGCAATGGTGGAGAAGACGCCAGCATAACAAAGTGGAAGTAGTTTAATCCCCACAAAGCATAGACTCAGAATCTGTACAGATGGCCTAGGGGACTCTGGGGGATGCAACCCACCCTCTGTCATCACAAAGCTCTGTTTGGGAAAGCTTGGGTCCACCCATTAGCATAATCATCATATCAACAACACTATCCACAGCTCTCCCTGTGGCTGCTGCAAACATTTTATATGGGTTTTTACGGAAGAGGAAAATTTTGCGATCCCATTTAAACTTCTGAACAACTGGTGATGATTGATGACCATTTTTTTAAAAAATTTTTTTAATGTTTTATTTATTTCTAGGACAGAGAGAGAGACAGCATGAGCAGGGGAGGGTCAGAGAGAGAGGGAGTCACAGACTCTCAAACAGGCTCCAGGCTCTGAGCTGGCAGTCAGCACAGAGCCCGACGTGGAGCTCGAACCCACGAACCGCGAGATCATGACCTAAGTGAAAGTCGGACGCTTAACCGACTAAGCCACCCAGGTGCCCCAATTGATGACCATTTTAATATAAACACACACACACCAGCTTAACAGAAAGGTTAGAAAATGACGTGGAAAGAATTTCCCAGAAACTAGAACATAAAGAAATAATACAAGAAAATTTCCCAGTTTTGAAGCCTCGGGCACCTAAATGACATGGGTCCATTGAGAGGACAACGAACAATAAATGACCCAGTAGGGCACATCATCACAGGAGTTTAGCATTGGGAATAGAGAGAATATTTTGAAAGATGCCAGAGTAAAAGTTAGAAGTCACACACCCAGGATTACATCAGTCTGCAGTAATAACTGCAACTGGGGGAGAGGCATGGACGTGTCTTCAAAATTCAGAGGGATACGATGTGGATGGAGCTAGAATGTGTTATGCTAAGAGAAATAAGTCAGTTAGAGAAATAAAAAGATATGGTTTCACTCATATGTAGAATTTAAGAAACAAAACAGATGAGCATATTGGAAGTTGGGGAGTGGGGAAAGGGAAGAGAAGAGAGGGAAACAAACCACAAGAGACAAGACTCTTAACCATAGAGAACAAACTGAGGGTTGATGGAGGGACGTGGGTGGGAGATGGGCTGGGTGATGGGTACTAAGGAGGGCACTTGTGATGAGCGCCGGGAATTGTAGGTAAGTGATGAACCACTGAATTCTGCTCCTGAAACCAATATTGCACTGTAGGGTAACTAAAATTTTAATTAAGGGGGGGGATTGGTACATTTCTATTGGAAAATGTTATGACTATAGCTGGCAATATCTTCATAGCTCTTGTCCTGGAATCCCACTTATGTTCCTAAATAATAACTTAGAAGAAGCAAAAATAAATGAATAAATAAATACGTAAATAGCCATGTTTTTTTTTAATATTTTTTATTTATTTCTAGGAGAGAGAGAGAGGCAGCGTGAGCAGGGGAGGGTCAGAGAGAGAGGGAGTCACAGACTGAAACAGGCTCCAGGCTCCGAGCCCGCAGTCAGCACAGAGCCCGACGTGGGGCTCGAACCCACGAACTGCGAGATCATGACCTAAGCGAAAGTCAGACACTTAACCAACTAAGCCACCCAGGCGCCCCTAAATAGCCATGTTTTTGAAAAAAAATTTAAAACAAAATTCAGAGGGATAACCAGAAAAGGAGAAACAGTACAAGGACCCATGAACTGATTAATGGATAAATAGAAGCGGTAGGGCAATACAAGGGACCTTGTTTGGCAGTAAAAAGGACGGAAATACTGTCACTTGCTACAACACAGATGACCTTGGAGGCATGATGCTCAGAGGCTAATTACAACAGACTACATACTGTGGGATTCCATTTATATGGGGGGATGGGCAGCGACTGCTACTGGATATAGAGTTTCTTTGGGGGAAATGAAAATGCTTTCCACCGGATTCTTCTGGTAATCCCTGTTCCAATGTGACGGTTTGATGATTCTACTCATTTGATCTACTCATTTGACCATTGTAACTTTGTGGCTTTGCACGCTAACATCTCTTCAAGAGTCATCAGACTGCATGCAAATGTCCTTTGGAATGGGTACACTCTATCACTACACAGTAACTAACGCATCAGTTACTAGTTAATCCCTCACTAGAGTTTAGCCACTCAGGAACATGTGAGATTGTGACCCCCAAGATTGTGGGTCAGGGATGCTTGTACCTGCCCACCTGTCCTTCAAAGACCAACGATGACTGGTGGGAACGAGTCTTTTCAGGTGGCCGAGACATGAGGTGGTGGGGAAAGTACTCAGCTCTCCCTGCAGTGGAGACAACAAAGAGGACAGTGTTTCTTTTATTTATCAGCACCTGCAAAGACATTTAAAGAATCATTTGATTCATTTATCTACCCATCATTTTGCTTGCCACCCCCTAGATGCAGGCACTGTGCCAGATGTAGGAATAGAGAGACCAATAATCTGTCACCTGCTCCCGGGAGCTCTTGATCTCTTGAGAAAAATATGGGGATGCTTGAGACACAGTTCCTGGTATTTTTGTTCTTCCTATTCTTGCCAAACTTGGCCTATTTCTGTAAGAATAGATTGCCCTTCCTCAACTCTACCCCTTTGGTGTCATTGATTGAAAACTAAGTCAACTTCTTGTTTCATAGGAAAATAGGCGACATGGAAGGATTACATGGCTGTGATGCTGTGCCTCTCTGACTGTCTGGGGTGACCCATCCCAGTAGGCTGGCTAAGTCTGCATCAGTCCACAAATACCTATCAAGCTGCTTCTATGGGCCACATTCATGGAACAAGATTGACGAGCTCCCTTTGCTTTTGCTGAGTGTAGAGGGGGGTGAAATGAGGGCTACTTTGGACAGAATGAGCAAGGGCAGACCTCTGTCAAGGATGAGCATGAAACAGCCAGGCTATGAGCTGGAGAACAAGTATTTTCCACAACACCGCCTTGGAGGTGGACATCATCAGTCTAGCTTCACAAGGGAGGAGTCCCACCCCTAGAAGATAAGGAGCTCGTCTCGGGTCCCACTACCTTCGATTGGCAAAATAGACAATCGCTCTCTCTTTCTCTCCCTCCACCCTAGCCATTCTCTGTCTACTACCCCAGTGTCAGCTGGAAGTGAAACAGCAGAGGACCATGAAGCCAGTTTGGGGAGGGAGAGAGACCCAAGTTGAATGTTAAAGATCAAGAAGGAAGGCCCAGTGGAACAGGATGGGGCCATAGCAGGGGTCCTCTTGCTTCTCTGCCGTTCTCTGGTCATTTTCCTCAACCACCGCACCTTTCCAAAGAACGGAGTCTTATTCTTGCCAATAGAAAGCTTGAATGAAACATTGGACTAAGTTCTGAACATCTGAGAAGTGTGTGGGAATCTCCTTCACCCAAGCTTGCCAGCCAAGAATGCTTGTATCTCCTTACCCGGCCTTCAAAGGCCAATGACAGGTGATGCAAACTGGTCTGTTCAGGTGGCCAAGGGGGGTGGGGGGGGGAGGACACCCACCTCTCTCTGCACAGGAGGTAACAGATAGGATGGGCTCCCATGTTGTGCCTGCAAACATTAACGCACATTCATAAAAAAGCTAGGCTTTCACAAAGCATCAGGCCCTCAGTCTGTCATCAACCAGACTGGGAAACTGGGGTCCCACCTGAGCCATCCTTCTTCTTCAGAACACTTCACCAACCAGGCCTCTGAGAACCATAAATAAAGATCACTGTGAATGGCTTTTCTGTCTGACCCTTTAACCTGAAATAAAAATAAAGCTTGGAGAATGTAATCCTGACTCAAGTCTCCTTCGTGGGCTCCTCCTTTCCTTACCTGTTGACAGGTGGCTGCCAGACCTCACAGTTACCTTTGATTTAGCTGTAATGGCATCTCCACACTTAGCCGAGGTCTGCCCTGTAATCCTTCCCAAAGCTTAAGTCAATTTATATGGTAACCCGAGAGCCATTTCTTGCTTCCAGATGATGTCACTGTCTGTTAACACATACTGGAATGATCACCATACTCACGCTCAGGGCAACGGAACAGATCACTCTCGAAGCCTGAGCGGGGCTAAAACAATTGTTTAACGAGTTTTCAAAATAAAAAAGAAGCTTTATGCCCACACGTCTTTTTGTAAACTCCTCCAATATTGCAGTACTCGTTTTCAGAGAGCCTAGAGTGGTTTTTCTGAATCAAAAATCCGCACCTGAGAAATTGATGTGTACTTGCTGAGAAAAAGGCGTCAAATCTAAGACCGGAGCAGACAAGCACAGACATAATGAACAAAACCTCCAAATGAATTTTAAACTGTATATTTTTCTCCATTTGAACCCTGAAATGAGTTTGCATTAATAAAAGCCCCAGCATTTGTTTGTTTCAGCACAGTTCTGGGTACAAAAGGGTCTTAAGTTTCTTTGTTCCCAACTCCTCTGTGGTCCTGAAGTGAACAAGGTAACAGTTTCTTTGTGTTAAACAGCACCTGCAAAATTAGGACCATTTTGTTACAGGACAGATGAAGTAAGTGGATTAAGCGGTGGACAGAGAGCTGTGTTTGTGTATATTCACATTTTGCTTTGTTTTAAATGTATGGAAATGATTAAAATAAAGAGTCTTTGGCTTTACACTTTATGAATAGGGGCGCCTGGGTGGCTCCATTGGTTAAGTATCCAACTCCTTTGGCTCAGGTGATGACCTCATAGCTTGTGAGTTCAAACCCTGAGTTGGGCTCTACACTGAGAATTTGCTGACTCCATTATACATAAAAATTTTTGTATAAGCATCAGATGTATTTTACTAACTTACCCTACCTCTTCTTACTGACCTCCAGTTGAACTCAGATTCATTCTTCTAAAATCCCAGTTCCCAGGGGCACCTGGGTGGCTCAATCACCTAAGCACCTGACTCTTGATTTTGCCTCAGGTCATGATCCCAGGGTTGTAAGACTGAGCCTTACATTGAGCTCTGCACTGGGCTTGGGGACTGCTTGAGATTCTCTCCCTCCCTCTCCTTCTGCCCTTTTCCCATGCTTGCTCACTCTCTCTCAAAAACAAATAAAATTTTAAAATCTTAAATGCTATGAATATGTCTAATTCCAAAATATCAATATTCTCCTTCCCTACTGTATGATTTTCCTATTGCTGCTGTAGTAAGTTACTACAAACTCAGTGACTTAAAGCAATACAAATTTATAGTGATGGATATCCGAAATCTGAAATCAAGATATCACTAGAGCCGTGTTCCTTCAGGAGTTTTCAGAGGAGGATTTGTTTCCTTGCCTTCCCCAGCTTCTAGTGGTCGCCTACTTTCCTAGGCTAGCAGTTGCTTCCCTCAGTGTTCAAAGCACATCACTCCAACCTTCACTTCTGTCCTCCCTGCCCTTTCAGACTCTAACCCTCCAGCCTCCTTCTTACAAGCACCTTTGTGATTCCATTGAGCCCATCCAGATGATTCAGGATAATCTCCCATCTCAAGATCGCTAACGTAATCACACCTGCAAAAGCCCCCTTTACCATATAAAGTAGCATATTCCCAAATCCCAGGGATTATAACACCAGGCATCTTGGAAGGGCATTCTCCAGCCTGCCACACCCACTTTCTCAAGTGTTTCCAAATGCAGGGGGTGGAAATCCTAGCTGAGATGCAGATGAAGAGCCATTTACACACCCAGAGCGTGCCCCTCACTGCAGCTCACTCCACAAGAGAGCTTTTCTGTCTATCCGTGGGCCCAAAGCCTTCTCCCCAGGGGGTCATGGCTGTTCTGCCTCTTGTTGCAGGGTGGCTGAAAGGGCATTGGACTTGGAGGGACTTTAAATAAGACTCTTTAACCTCTTCCTCATGTGTAGAAGGGAGTAGGGAAATAACAACACACACTTCTCACAGCCTCCAGGGGTGAATGAGGTTGGTGGGCACCTGGGTGATTCAGTCAGTTGAGCTTCAGACTTCAGCTCAGGTCATCTCATGGTTAGTGAGTTCGAGCCCCGCGTCGGGCTCTATGCCATCAGCTCAGAGCCTGGCGTGTGCTTGGGATCTGTGTCTCCCTCTGTCTCTGCCCCTCTCCCACTCGCACTCTGTCTCTCTCTCCCTTAAAAATAAGTAAACATTAGCAAATTAATAAATAAAGTAGTTCTTTTGCTTGAAAGAAGGAATCCCAATATACATAGATTGGGCATAAGGGCTGACCTTACATGCTATAAAAAAATGTTTCCAAGAGGTGCATTTCATTCTCAGTGGATTTATTCACTTGCATTTGTATTTAAACATAAACCAATACAAAAATCATCAGGTTTTTAAATTTAGGTTTTTGGGTCCCCCTCCAAACAAGTCTTATCTGGGTCTGGGTCTGGGTCTGGGTCTGGTCCTGGAGCCTGTATTTTATGACACAAACTGCGCCCTCTACCATCACCATGGTAACACGGCCAGTGCAGGAAGTTCTCAGCTCACAACTGGAGCAACACTGTGTAGAAAGCCGCCAGGTTCACTGGATACGCCATTGTCTGTTTTTTTTTGTTTGTTTGTTTTTTTGAGGTTATCAAACGTAGTGAATAAATATTTCAGAATTCATCTTCCCATTCTTAGCTGTGGGACAGCATGAGCCAATTTCCATCGAAATCAAGACAATTTCCTCTGGCATAAGTTGAGTCCTTTAGGGAGGCAAACTCCTTCTTTGGGGCTAGAGCTCCATCCTTTCATAGAACCTATGTTACCAAGAAATGCAAGGGAAGAAAGCAGCTACTCAAATGAAATCTGAGTATGATGAAGACAAAAGGTTTTGATGATTTATTTAATTGCAATAATAAGAGCATATATGTCATGGAAAAATAGCCTGCGTTTGCCAGTCATCTATTTTAAAACCTGTTGTTGTTGGTGATGGTGGTGGTGGTGGTGGTGGTGGTGGTGGTGGTGGTGGTGGTGGTGTTAGAGAAAAATCATGCTGATTATTCCCTCTGGAGTGTTCCTTCTCACCTCTCCCCTGTCGTGGCTCTTGCCCATTCTTCAGGGCCAGCCCGAGCATGTCTCCATTCTTCTACAATTCTGCCTCTCAGACTGACCATAAAGCTAGAGTTGATTATGAAGATTGGGCATTTGGTAAATTGACTTTCAGCCACTTGGCCTTCTAGGCCCAATTACATTATAACAAGCCAACTTTGGAAGCCAGATGTCAAATGAGGAGAAGAAATTACAACCTGGGCTTATAAAGGGAAACAAGTATTGTTACCTGGATGCCAGAATGAATGGGAAATCCCACCTGCCAGACCAGGTACTGAGAAGGAATCGTGAGAAGGCACCAGGTACCACCAAATGCAGAGCACTAAAGAGCAAAAGAAATCTTTTTCCTTGTGCTGGTACACATGTATGTAAAGAAATTCACTAAGTGTTTATTTAACATTCTAGCAGCAAAAGAATCATTTAGCATCTTCCATACCAGGAGATCTCTACTATGGTCTCAGACTCTTGGGCACGGGAGTCAGGCAGAAGAGCAGACCATGCAGTGAAAATCTGGGGCAACCAGAAGAGGCTCCAGAGGAAGGTGGTACAGGAGCTGGGCAGCCACTAAAGGAAAAAGGGGCTTTTCTGACGGGAAGTTTTTGTGGGGGTGGATGGAAGTGGCAGATGAGATTGCAAAGGTTGGGTTGGGACCCAACCAAGAAGGGCCTTTGGTGTCCAAAGTTAAAAATTTGCAAGAAGCCAGGACCCATCAGGTTGACAGTGGGGCCTCATCAGCACGTCCAGGACCCACAGGGAACCATACAGAGCACAGACACAACAGCTCCCATTGTATAGCAATTACATTGCATTTCATTTTTGTTGTCATTGTTTTAACACATGTGGAGGTTTCTAGACCGTTTGACCAATGATGGGCAGTGATCTGTACACAAACTGAGTGGTGCAAGAAGACAGATCACTGAGAGAAGGGGCTCTGTTTATCCACAAACACCTTGACAACTTACAGTGATGGAAAAGGAGACACAGGCAAAATGCCACGTAGAATAGGGCAACAGTCAGGTCGGCAATGCTTCCCTTACCTGTCCCAACTCTGTTCTTTCCCTGGCCGTGTTTCTATAGCCTGTGATCGTTTGTATTCCATGAGAATGACACCAGTGCAGAGATGTCTCAGATGATACTTTCAGCTCGTGTTTATGTGCTATCACATATAATCTAGGAAGTTTCAACGCTAGGCAGGAACAAACCCAGGAAGAGAAACAAGAATGTCAGAATTTCCAAACTGCGTCCCTAAAATATGTGTCCCTCTGTGGATCTCCCCAGTTGCATCTAAAACCATCCCTGGCTCCCTTTTCATCCTCCTATAATTCCTTGTGTCTCACAAATAATATAGCTGCTCAATATTCAATAGTAAAGAACTTCTTGTGGTTGTTGTTTGAATGTATACCTGATATTACGATGCTTCTCATAAAAATATAAAATAACAAAGACTATGGAAGAGAATATAGGCAGAATGGAGGCTTGCATGTTTTAAATATTGGTTCAGATGATCAGTGAATTGTTTGTTTTATTATTATTTTTGTGGTTGTTTTAAGTAAGTTCTACATCCAATGTGGGGTTTGAACTCATGACCTCAAGATCAAGAGTCATGTGTTCTACTGACTAAGTCAGCCAGGTGCCCCTGAGTTGTTTCTTTTAAGATAAAGTTTATAGGGGCTCCTGGGTGACTCAGTCGGCTGAGCATCTGACTCTTGATTGCAGCTCAAGTCATGATCATGGTGTTGTGGGATCGAGCCCTGCATTGGACTCCATGCTGAGCATCAAGCCTGCTTGAGATTCTCTATCTCTGTCTACCCCTCTACTCCTCTCGTGCTCTCTCTCTCTAAAATATAAATAAATACATAAAGTTTATAAAATGAAATATTATAGGGGCATCTACGTAACTCGGTTGGTTAAGTGTCAGACTTCAGCTCAGGTCACGATCTCGCAGCTTGTGAGTTCCAGCCCCTTGTCAGGCTCTGTGCTGACAGCCGAGAGCCTGGAGCCTGCTTCGGATTCTGTGTCTCCCTCTCTCTCTGCCCCTCCCCCGTGCTTGCTATCTGTCTCTCTTTCAAAAATAAACATTAAAAAAGAAAATTTTAAATAAAGTGTTATAAACTAATACATATACAGTATGGAAAACTTAGGAAAAATTCAAATGTTGAAAGAAAAGAAATAATATATAGTTCCATGAATATAATCCATCTGTTTTTCACATTTTGCTGATTTCCTTTCAGGCTTTTTCTTTATGCACAGTTTTGATATCTTTCTTAAATAAGAAAATAAGCTTCTGTAAAAGTGTCAGGGGAGCACAGGGAATCTCCGAGAATTAGTTTTTAAGTGGGAGAAATTTTGAAACACTCTTTTTCTTTTTTAATTTTTTAAAATGTTTATTTACTTTTGAGAGAGAGAGAGAGACTGCAAGCTGAGGGGGGAGGGGCAGGCAGAGAGAGAGAGGGAGACCCAGAATCTGAAGCAGGCTCCAGGCTCTGAGCTGTCAGCACAGAGCCCAACACTGGGCTCGAACTCACAAACTGTGAGATCATGATCTGAACCGAAGTTGGATGCCTAACCGACTGAGCCACCCAGGCACCCCAATTTTGAAACACTCTTAAGCCTGATGTCACCCAACTTCTGGATATGCCAAGAGGAACCTTTTGCTACCTAGAAGCTTTAGGATGAAAATGAACTTGGTCCTTCATTTCCTTGGCCGACACTGAGCCCCTCTTCTGTGGTCTGCATGGTGCTAGGCACAAGGTAACTTAAAAACCACCAAGTTCTCCAGGTGGCTGGCTGTACAAACTAGGAAGATGCCCGGAGTCAAAACTTGTCAAATCGCTGTAGTTCCAAAGTGTCCATTAATTCAAGCCGCTAGTTGACAGAGGATTTGAGTGAGGACAAGGACAGTGAGTCTGGAAGATAAATGGAAACCATGGAGAGAAAATGAATATTTTTTAATGTTTATTTATTTCTGAGAGAGCACAAGCGAAGGAGGGGCAGAGAGAGGGGGACAGATGATCTGAAGTTGGCTCCGCACTGACAGCTCAGAGCCCAATGTGGGGCTCGAACTCACAAACTGCAAGATCATGACCTGAGACGAAGTCAGATGCTCAACTGACTGAGCCACCCAGGTGCCCCAAATTTCTTTCTAATTAAAAAATATAACACACACACACACACACACACACACACACACATACACACACAAAATCAAAACACAGTATGTGGTTAATGAACAAAGATATAACAGGATCATGTGCTATAAGGACATGATCAAACTGCCCCTTTGGGTAAATTTCCTTTAGCTTCCGGATAAAGTGAGTGGCAGAAGGGTGCCTTGAGGGAGCAAATTGGCTTCAGAGGAACCCTGCTGTTCTCCTGAAGAGGGAACAGTGTGGAGACAGCCCCATGATAAGTCATCAACTTTACTTCTCCCCAGAGCCAACCTGGACACGAGTAATATCACTTGCATCTGAAAAGAAAAGCCTCACCTCTTTGAGCAGAAAACTTGCACCGTTGGCAGGGCAGGAGAACATATCAATCACATATCAGACTCCCAAAAAACCCGTATCTACAAATCAAAGAACAATATCTCCATGTCTTAGTCAGCTTCATCTCCAGTGAGCAGCTAATCAGTGTCACCTTCAAATCACAATGGCAAATATTCCAGTTCTAGAAAGCCCATGACTCTGAAGGATACCTCTGCTCATTTCCAGGACATCTGATTTATAAAAACTTCGGGCTTTGCCACATGGAGAAGGCTAGGGGAAGGATTCCTGGAATAGTGACTCTGGTTCCACAGTGGCTTATCTCTGTTCTGGCTAATCACTTTGAAATTAACTGGGGCCTCAGGGCCTTGCAGTTAGAGGGTAGCACAGAAATGCACGAAGAGAATTCCAAATTTTACTGCATTGCTAATGAATGGTATGAAGCCACAGGAGGGAAACAAAAGAAAAGATAAGAGAGGTTTAAGAAGAGAAAAATCATTGGAGATCGTCTTCATTAGCCCTTCCACTCAGCCTCCCAAATCAGATAAAAAGCCCTCTTTTGCATAACTGTTCTTATCTGTAGGATCTTCAATTTGTGGTAATATTCAAGGAGGAAGGGACAAAGGAGTGGGCTGTAATTGAAGGGTTAAAATGCCCGTGACTTTCAATTAATATGATGATGATGATTCTTTTCACTAGTACAGAGACAATTGCATTTAGTTTCTGGTAACAAAACTGAAACTCACATTTCAAAAAAATCAGAGAAGCCTCTCAAAAAACACAGCATGCTCCGGAGCACACAGATTTCGTATTTCAGAAAGCAAACACTTCATTTTGAGCTTCTAAAAGTTTTGGGGGAGAAGAGCAGCTGACAAATCCAAGGCAGGTTCATTCAGGAACACAGAGGGTAGATTTTCAGGAGAGAGGAAGTGAGACGGGATGTCTGCAGAAAAGCAAACACTTCACACTTCAAGGTGGACTGAAATTTCTCCCTTGCCCTGCCCCTCTTCTCCCATGACCCTTAAGATCCTTGATGCACCTTAGCTGAAGTACAGATCAAAGGGAGAGGGTGACTCTTGACACAAACTGAAACCATCCAGTTGTTTAATTATCCCTTGATGCGAAAGGCCAGGTCTTGCTTTGCCTCTCCGTCAGTGTAGGCAGGTAGTTTAGTACCGTGGCATTTATTTTCCGGGAGGGGTTTATGTTACCTAACAGAGCAAGAATGGGCTGATGATAGAAAATCTTGTACTCAAGTATACATTTTGGAAGGACTGAATCAGGGACTCATTTTGAAACGCACAGAATACTTTTAAGCATATGAAATATAGGCATTACACCTTCAATTTAGAATCTGATGCTGGAGGACCTGGTAGATATTTTTCCAAAGAAGACATGCAGATGGCCAACAGACACATGAAAAAATGCTCAACGTCACTCATCATCAGGGAAATGCAGATTAAAACCACAATATGGTATCACTGTACACCTGTCAGAATGGCTAAAATCAAAAACAGGATAAATGCCAAGCGTTAGTGAGGATGTGGAGGAAAGGGAACCCTCATGCACTTGTTGGTGGAAATGCGAACTGGTGTAGCCATTGTGGAAAACAGTATGGAGGTTCCTCCAAAAATGAAAAAGAGAACTATCATGTAACCCAGAAATTCTACTACTGAGTATTTACCCAAAGAAAATGAAAACACTACTTCTAAAAGCTGTATGTACCCCTGTGTTCATTGGAGCATGATTTACAATAGCCAAGATAAGACCAAGTGCCTATCCACAGTTGAATGGATAAAGAAGACATGGTACACATGTACAATGGAATAGTATGCAGTCGTAAAAAATGATTTCTTCCCATTTGCAACAGCATGGATGAATCTATAGGGTACCATGCTAGGTGAAATAAATCAGTCAGAATTCACTCACATGTCAAATTTAAGAAACAAAACCAATGAACAAACAAAGAAAAAAAAAGAGACAAGCAAAAAACATGACTCTTAAATACAGAGAACAAACTAAGGCTTTGCAGAGGGGAGGTGAGTGGGGAATGGGTAAAATATATAAAGTGATTGGAGGGTACACTTGTTTTGATGAGCACTGAGAAATGTATACTATTGTTGAATCATATTGTACATCTGAAACTAATACAACACTGTATGTTAATCATACTTGAATAAAAAAAAATTTACTGAGACCAAAAAAAAATCTGATGCTAACTGCATACTTAGGCTTAAAAAAAAAAAAAAGAAGTCTACAATATATTGTCAAATTTCTGGGCACCTGGGTGGCTCAGTTGGTTAAGTGTACAATGCTTGGTTTCAGCTCAGGTCATGATCTCACTGTTTCATGAGTTCGAGCCCTGAGTCGTGCTCTGTGCTGGCAGTGGGAAGCCTGCTTGGGATTCTCTTTCCCTCTCTCTCTACCCCTCTCCCACTTGTACTGTTTCTCTCTCTCTCAAAATAATAAATAAACAAAAATTTTTCTTTAAATAAATAGTCAAATTCCTTACTTACTCTAACATCAAACTAAAATATTCTCTGCTACTTCTCCTTGAGCATCCCCTTCCCCTTGTCAGCTTCAAGTTTTAGGAACATGAAGAGTTTCAGTAAAGGCAGGCTTGTTCAAGGATAAAGTGGACATTCCTACCTGCAAGACAGGGGATACTTTATAAACATGAGTCCAAGTCCAAACTGAGGCCAAAGCCAGAGAGTCAAGGCAGTAGCTGAAAAAGAGTAGACTTAAGCCAAAGTTCATGGACTGCTTTCTAGCTCTATGATGTTGGGCTTCAGTGTCCTCATCTGTAAAGTTGGTGTCTGATATATTACAGGATTGTTGTGAGGATTAGTAATAATAAACATGGAGTAGGAAGTACATGATCACTTTCTAAGCGATCCTGAGTAAAGATTATAATAACATCATATTCTCAGAGCTATATCGGATTATACCATATTATGGCTCACATTAGCTCAAGTTACTTTAAAATTTTTTTTTGAAGTTTATTTATTTATTTTGAGGGAAAGAGTGAACAGGGAAGGGGCAGAGAGAGGGAGAGAGAGAATCCTTTTTTTTTTTTAATGTTTTTATTTATTTCCAGGAGAGAGAGAGAGACAGCGTGAGCAGGGGAGGGTCAGAGAGAGAGGGAGTCACAGACTGAAACAGGCTCCAGGCTCTGAGCTGGCAGTCAGCACAGAGCCCGACACGGGGCTCGAACCCACAGACCGCAAGATCATGACCCAAGCAAAAGTCGGACGCTCAACCGACCAAGCCACCCAGGCGCCCCAAGGGAGAGAGAGAATCCTAAGCAGGCTCTGCGCTGTCAGCACAAAGCCTGATATGGGGCTTGAACTCATAAATTGTGAGATCATGACATGAACTGAAATCAGAGACTTAACCAACTGAGTCACCCTGGTGCCCCATTACTTTGTTTTAAATGTGTTTATATTTTTGAGAGAGAGAGCAAGGGATGGGGGGCAGAGGATCCGGAGTGAGTGGGGCTCAAACTCACTAGCCATGAGATCATGGCTTGAGCTTAATCTACTGAGCCACTTATGGCTCACCAAATAGTCCCCTAATTTTAAAATGCAGTCCAGTAAATTTGGGGGTCATAAGAGTTGTGTTTTCACATCCAGTGTTGACCCATCTGTTAGATGTTATGCTGGAAGTAAAGTATGCGTGAAGGGGACTTTTAAATCCCAAATCCCCTGCAAATAGGAACCAGAAGAAATGACTGTATTGTCAACCATTTGTATTTCTCTTAGAAGAACAGGTGCACTATTTTGTAGCAAGTGTACAACCTATCCCAACAACCCCCGCCAACAGGTCTGATTTTTATAGCTCTGGAACTATAGTAATATTGAACCTATACTTCAGGAAATCTACAAATCGGTTCAAAGGCAAGTCCAGATTGAAAATTAAAGACTTGCATATTAGCTGTAGCATCAGTTTAGCCAAATGATGTAGCTACAACATAGTTTAATTTATGTTTTGTGAGATTGATGGGTTTGTTAGAGTGACATTTGTTTGAAACGTAAAATATAAAAAAAGAAAAACTACTCGGATGATAAAAAGTGGCGATGGTGCCAGTTCATGAAATGATAGACCGTATGACGTGTGTGTATAGAGGGAGGAATGGAGAGAGAGTTATAAAATGTAAGTCAGAGGAAGAACATTTGCTTCACAAGGGATTCTCCATTGTAAACACAAAACACAACAACTTCTCACTAGAGTCAATGGTTGGACCTCTGGGTTCTGCGAAATCCTTAAAGGTGCACATATGACTTTTTTACATGTAAATATCCATGTTTCTGGAGAAAGTGTCCACCACTTTCATCCGATTATTTAAAATAATAATAAGAAGAAATGTGGAGGATAGGCAATAACAATTGCTTTAAATATTGAAATTTATTTATTTTTAAAAAAATTTAAGTAATCTCTATACCCAACATGGGGCTCAAACTCACAACCCCAAGATCAAGGGTCACACGCTCTACCAACTAAACCAGCCAAGTGTCTAAATATTAAAATTTTAAAAATATTTCAAGTGAGTTTTGTTACCTGTTTATGGGAAGTGTTAATAGTGACTGCAAACAGCCCTCGTATTATGGTTTGTCAAGGAACGCTTTAATTTTAAATGCAAGTCAAGGGAATTTGGGGACCATAAGAGTTGTGATTTCATATCAAATTTGACCCACCCACCAGACATAAGGCTGAAAGTAAAAATGAGAAAAATTTAAAAAATAAGGTAATAATGGTTTGTATTACTGCTGCTGATCTATAAGATAGTAGATGCAGAACAAAGACACTTCTCTCAGGCAGTAGTATAATATAGTATATCTTTTTTTTTCAATTTTTATTTATTTTTGAGAGAGAGAGAGAGACAGACAGCGTTAGCAGAGGAGGGTCAGAGAGAGAGGGAGTCACAGAACCCGAAGACAGGCTCCAGGCTCTGAGCTAGCTGTCAGCATAGAGCCCAACACCGGGCTCGAACCCATGAACCGTGAGATCATGACCTGAGCTGAAGTCGAATGGTTAACCAACCGAGCCACCCAGGCACCCCATGGGCAGTAGTATAGTATAGTGGTCAAGACCTGAACAGCTGAGATTAAATCTTGTCTCTGTTACTGTTGTGTGATCTTGGACAGTGACTTGACCTTGTGAGGATAATGGTTGCTGGTTGTCATGTGAGAGTACATGACATGTCTGGGAAATTGAAATGGACAAGCACAGAGTCTTGGAACAGACTCTGGCTCAGAATAAATGCTCACGGGTGTCTGCTGGGATCCCAGGAAGCACCCGACAGAAAAAATGCCCCACAGGAGGTTTCCCAGAGAAACAAGAGGGCGTTTCCCTGTCAGTATCTCCTGTGAGCATCAGCGTCAACTGGGCATTACGCATTGTTTTAGACTGAACACATAAAATTCACCAGGTGGAGTGTCCCTGCTGGAATGGCTACCACCGGCAGTGGTCATGCGGATGTGCCTCATAGCCCAGCTACACTGGCTTCTGACCAACCAGCGGGAAGCATTGGCCTGAACCGGCACAGAGCTGGTAATTGATAGGAGCTAGCAGAACCCCGTAACTGAATTCAATTCAAGAGTGGTGTTGGAGGACACAAAGTGGAGTGAAGTCAACTGAGTTTGACACTCAGTGTGGCACTTCATTACCTTTGTAATTTAGGGTAAGTTCCTTAACTCTCTGATACTCAGTGTCCTCATCTGTAGGATGGGCTTGCTAAAGGGAGCTCCCCCTTAGTACTGTCATCAGGATGAGAGGAGGTGAGGTGAGCCTCACAGAGTGTTTTGTGGAGCCTCTGGCACCTGCTACTACATAGCAAATATTAAGTTGCATGAGTTAAAGGGTGCTCACTGCGTGTCTGACCCGAGGCTGAATTTTTATTTTTATTTATTTATTTTTTTAAATGTTTTTTCTTTATTTCTGAGAGAGAGAGAGACAGCGTGAGCAGGGGAGGGTCAGAGATAGAGGGGGACACAAAATCTGAAACAGGCTCCAGGCTCTGAGCTGGCAGTCAGCACAGAGCCCAACACGGGGCTCGAACCCACGAACCGTGAGATCATGACCTGAGCTGAAGTCGGATGCCCAACCGACTGAGCCACACAGGTGCCTCTCGAGGCTGCATTTTTAAATTTGAATTAACTCTTGTAAAGTATCTCTGAAGTAGGTGCTAGTAATATCCCTCTTTTATAAATGAGGAATCTGGGCATAAAGTGTTTGCAAAAGTTTTCCAAAGTCAGGCAGCTAGAGAAGGAGGGAGGCAGACTTGCCTCCAAGGATCCTCACTGCACTCTCAGCCAGTATCTTTAAAAAAACTTTTTAAAATGTTTATTTATTTTTGAGAGAGAGATCAAGCATAAGTTAAGGAAAGGCAGAGAGTGAGACAGAGGATCTGAAGCAGAGCCTGATGTGGGGCTTGAACTCTTGAACCATGAGATCCTGACCTGAGCCGAAGTCAGATGCTTAACTGAGGCACCCAGGTGCCCCTCATCCATGTCTTTGTTAGATCAAGGTCCTATGTGCCTGTCACTGGCCTTGAGTCTCCAAGTTCCTCCACTCTCAAGGTGACAGAAAAGGAAGACGAGGAGCAAATCCCTTGGCCCAGAAAACTATCCCTAGATCACTCAGATCCCACAAAATGTACAAAATAGACACAAAACAGTGATGTCTTAGGTTTGTCTAGCATCTTCGATATGAGGGCACATAGAAATCTATGCATGAGGTATTTGTGTGTTATAGGAACCTGGAGGAAAGTGGTGTTTACAAGTCGGTGGTGGTGAGTGGGTGGGTCAGAGCACTGTGAGAAAAAGGATCACCAGAAGCATTTAGGGAAGGGCCTCACTTCAAAGTCTGGTTTGCCTAAGGCAGGGTTGGAAGGAAGTTTTAAAGGAGTTGCCTCATAATTGCAGGCTGACTTCTCAGCCTGTTCTGCAGCCAGATCGGCTCTGCTTTGCCTTTTTGGCCCAATCAGTGTCCTCTGAGTTAACAGTAGGGGGCCTGGCCTTTGTGACTCTTCCCAGCCCAACAACTCTATCTCTATGGCTGTTAGTGGCAATATCAGTGTAAATGCCTTCCCTAGATGGAGCCATTCATTTGGCCACATGGGTGGGCCTTGTCATTTTAATGAGATCAAGGCATGCAAGTGCTCCGAACTGGAGGTTGGCTGTCCCAGGGGAGTCAGGGTAGAAAGAGCATTCCATGCTAGCTGTCCCCATCTCCTGGTCCTAAGAACTAGAAGACCATACACTGCTGCAGAAATAGATGTTCTGGACACCCACTGAGGATTGACTTAGGTTCAAGTTATTTTTCCAGAAATGTGTATGGAAATAAACCTGATATTTCAGACGTCATAAGTGGTCAGACGAAGCCGAGGACCTCTTGCAGCGAGAAGATGGTTAACATCCTCTTCAAATATTTATAATACTCAAGTGTACATAGTGGTGTTATGGAGGCCCCTCCTTCCAGCCTCAAGGAGGGATTGGCTTTAGAGGACATGAAGAACTGGCTGTATTCAAACGCTGCTGAAGATCTAGAAATCTGAATTCGAACATTCACTTGGATGTCTCACACCATGTCAACCTGACCATGGCCAATGCATACCTGGGGGATAAACTAGAAAGTCAAGGAGGCAGTACGCTAAAATCAGGTTATCAGTTACCTCTGGGGGGAAGGATACCTGTGGTCAGGAAGACCCTTGGAGGACTGGGTGATGCGCAGGGTACCATTTCTTGATCTGGGTAGAGGTTAACATATATACAGTATGTTGGGATAATTCATTAAACTGTGTATGTGGGTCTTAAGCATTTTTCTTTATGTGAACTTTTTCATAATGACCAAAAGAGAAAGATTTTACCCACACAAGCCTAGGCCTCCTCCATTCTCTACCATTTTAGGAGTTGGCGGCACCATCACTGAGGTTCTCAGACCTGAGCACCATTCTCAGCTCTCTTTCCTTGCCTTTCCATCGATGCCTCCATCCATCCCATTAGCAGCCCAGAACATTCCCTCCTCGCTCCAGGCCTCAGCACCTCCACTGCTCCCACACCGTCCAACATCCTCCATACGGGTGGTGGATGTCTCCACCATGCATAGCTGGGGTCTTCTCATCCACGTGTCCTCCCCACATGAAGACAGTGAACCTATAAAAATACCTTCCTTTTGAGATGATTATAGATTCATAGGAAATTGTAAAAATAGTAGAGAGAGGTCTCATGTACCTCTGTTTGTCCCCAGTGTTAACATCTTCTATAACTTCATTGTACTGTCAACACCAGCGAGTTGACTTGGATATAATCCACAGAGCTTATATGGATTTCACTAGTTTTATTTGCCCTCATCCATGTGTGGAGCGTGCATCCATGAGTGGGTGGGTGGGTGTCAGTCTGTGTAACTTTGTCGCAAGTGTAGATTCATGTAACCACACCACAATCAAGATACAGAAGTAACTCGTCACCAAAGACATCTTCCCCATGATAGCCCCTTCAGTCCTGCCTAGGCTTCTCCCCTTTACCTCGCTCCTAAGCCGTGGCAATCACCGGTCTCTTCTCCATCTCTAGAATTTTGTCATTTTGAGAATGTCATATAAATGGAACCATGCAGTACGTCACCTTTGAGATTGGCTTTTGTCACTCAGCATAATGCCCTTGAGATCCATTCATGTTGCTGTGAGTAGTTTGTTTCTTTTCATTGCTGAGTAGTATTCTATACGCAGATGGAGAGTAATTTTGTTTTTGTTTTGAGAGAGAGAGTGAGAGCAAGGGAAAGACTTCCCAGCAGGCCCCATGCTCAGCGCAGAGCCCAACACGGGCCCCAATGCCACTACCCTGGGATGGCGACCTGAGCCAAAATCAGGAGTCAGAGGCTCAATGGACTGAGCCGCCCAGGAGCCCCTAATGCAGAGTAATTTTCAAAAACAAAACCTTCACTTCCTTGTTCATTTGGGCTTTCCCGTTGCACTGTGTTCAAATTCCATGCTCCCTGCCTGGCCTGCCTGCTGCCCTGTCTCTGGCTCCCCTGCCCCTCCCCCTCACACCCACTGGCCTTCTGTCCCTCCTAAAACCCATCCAGCCTGTTTCTTTGTGCTGTTCCCCAGGGGTGACCTCCATTGTCTTCCTGGTCCCTGCTAAGTGTCACCTTCTCACAGCGGCCTTCCTGGCACTATCCTATAAAAATCCAACCATCCACCCATTTTCTTGCTTATTTCTCTTCCTTTGCACTAGTTACACCTGGTGACATTTTTCAGTTTGTTTACTTGTTTAATATTTGTCACCCTCCCCCTAGCAGAATGGCCAGTGTGTAACAAACCCCAGGGAATGAATTGAACAAAGGGGGTCATTGGTCTCTGAAAGAGAAATGCCGATGGTTGGTAATACGCTTGGCCTGAATCCAATGAAAGTCTTCCCAGGAGATACACCAGGGGAGGGACAGCCATGTGGACACAGGTCGGCAGGCAGAGATGACAGTTATGCTGCCGTAGGACAGGGAACACAAGAAGGTGGAGAGTAGAGGAAGGGTTCTCCCCCAGTGCCTTCCAAAGAGGGAGCGTGGCTTTCCAGATGCCTTGCTTTTGGACTTCTGGCCTCCAGAACAGTGAGTGAATCCATCTTGGTTGTTTTAAGCCAACACGTTCCTGGCAATTTGCTCTGATGGCCTTAGAAAACTAATGCAACGGACTATGCACTGAAGGGAACTTTAACCTCTCAGGCAACCATCACCATACATGTAAAGCTGGTTATAGCTGAAGAAATAAATTTGACAGAGAGCTCAGAGAGAGTGAGGGCCCAGCTCAGGGGAGGGACAGAGTGTGACAGTACACATCATGCATCCACCCCATTAATAAGTGAAGCAGGCAACCTCATTCTACAAGGCTTATTGGAGGAGAGTAGAATTTGCTATGGAAATCAGGTGGCTCATTACTGACAGTGAGCTCTGTGTTTGCGAGGCAGTGGTGGGGGTGATCGGGGCCTGCAAGAAGCCAGGCCCGGGTCAACCCAAGGAGGGTGAAATGGGACACTCAGAAGAGGGACAGCAGAACAGAGAACAGAAGAGGTGGACCCAGGCCAGCTTCCAGACTCTTCCCTGGCCACCTGGTTAAGGTTATCGCTGGGTCTGCTGTGAGAAGAGAACGGATGTCTTTTCGTGGATCGACACGTATTTACTGAGCAATTACTTAGTGCCTGGCTCAGGCCCAACATGGAATACTGGGGAGACAAATGCAGTTCTCACCAGCACAGAACTGAAGGTTTTGGCTGCAAATAACAGAAAACTCAACATACATTGACTTGAGCAACAAAAGAAACTTACTCATTCCAGGAACTGAAAAGCCCAGGATCTGAGACTTCCAGCCACCATTTAGCCAGGACTCTACTTTATTTCTCTGTTTCTTCTCCTGGGCCTTCCCTCTTCTGTGTATCACTTCCAGCCTTGGGGTGATTTCTCTTTTGTTCAGAAGAGCACAGTCTTGCATGATTGCAGGATGGTTACAAGCAGTATCTACAGCCACTTGCTTTATATTCAGGGAGGGGGAATGCGGCTCTCCTGTAGACACTGGACCTCTTAAACCCAAGTGCCCATCTCTGACTCAGTTGTAAGGCAAAGGAAATAAGATACCCTGATTGGCTTAGACCAGTGCTTCTCGAAGTGTGGTCTTTGGGCCAGCAGCATGAGAATCTGCCAAAACTGCAAATCCTTGGGATCCAAACCTGAATTAAGAATTGTAGGGGTGTGGTCCAGCAGTGTGCACTTAACTGGCCCTCTAGGTAATCCTGATGCATGCTGAAGTTCAAGAACTATGCTTGGGAGTATCAGATCCCACCTGTGGAGCTGGTGGTGGGGGGAGTTATTCTACCCAAGCTGCAGAACCGTTATGCAGCGGCAGAAAGACGGGATGAGTACTACTAGGGAGGCAACCATGATGGCCACTACCTTTAGTGGTTATGACAGCTATCCTGGTAGCCAGCTTTTACTGAACTTTTATTATACACCAGGCCACTGTGCTGAACACGTGTGTATGATCTCATTGAATCTACACCACACTCTATAAGGTCGGTACAGTTATTACCTGTAATAGTTGAGGAAACCGAGGCTCAGTGTAGTTGAGTAAAGTTATTTAGGGCTTCACAGCCAAGTATCAGGGCTGGAGTTTGAGGCTCTGTGCTAATAAATACCCAGTTGCCACGGCATGTGATAAACATCATGACAGAGAAAGTTCAGGCGTGTTAGGAGCACTGTGGAGGCACCTAACATGTTCTCGTGGGAGTCATGGAGGGCTTCCTGAAAGAAGTGACAAGCTGGAGAGGAGTTTGCTAGCTGGGTAAAGAGGAGGAAGAAGAGTATGCAAAGGCCTGGAAGCCAGAATGGCTTGTCCTGCCTGAAGGACTGGTTTCAGTATGATGTTGGAGGTAGGAGGCAGGGAGGAGTGACAGAGAGGAGGGCAGAGGCTATACTCAGAAGGGCCTTATGGACCAAATGAGGAGGTTCAGCTTTATTCTATGGGCAGTCTGGAACACAGGGAGTTCTAACCCCAGGGAATGAATTCTTTGCACTTGGCCTTTATAAAGATGCTCCTGTTTGCAGGGGAGAGAATTGACCGAAGGCAGAAAAGCTAATTAGAAACCCCTTGCCGGCAGAGGTCCATCTCAATAAAAATGGTGGTGGCTGGAAAAAGGGTATTGAGAGAAATAGACACATTTGAGGACTTGGTGATTAAGTGGGTGGCTGTTGATTTTCTGGCTTGGGCTGATGTGTGACCTACTTCACAAAGATGAGAAAGAGAAAGTTTTAGGGGAGTGAAGCTCAGTTTTTGACCTGATAGATTTAACAAGAATTGTAATGAAACGTATATGTAGTTTTATTATTATTATTATTCAGTATAATTAACATGCATTTCTATAGTAGTTTCAGGTGCACAGTATATTAATTCAACAATTCTATACATTTCTCAGTGCTTATCAAGGTAAGTGTACTCTTCATTTCCTTTATCTATTTCACCCATCTCTCCACCCACCTCCCTTCCAGCAACCCACAATTTTGTTCTCTGGATTTAAGAGTCTGGTTTCTTGTCTCTTTCTCTCTTTGTTTATTTGTTTTGTTTCTTACATTCCACATATGAGTGAAATCATACGGTATATGTCTTTCTCTGACGACTTATTTCACTTAGCATTATACCCTCTAGACTCATCCATGATGGCAAGATTTCATTCTTTTTATGACTGCATATTATCCCATTGTACATATATTCCATTGTGCATATATACCATGTCTTCTTTATCCATTCATCTATGGAAGGACACTTTGTCCTACCTTGGCTGTCTTGGCTATGGTAAATCATGCTGCAATAAACTTAGGGGTCCAGATAGCTTTTAGAATGAGTGTTTTCATTTCCTTTGGGTTAATACCCAGTAGTGGAATTACTGGATCACACAGCAGTTCTCAATTTTTGGAGGGACCTCCATACTGTTTTCCACAGTGGCTGCACCAGTTCGCATTTCCACCAGCAGTGCACACGGGTTCCTTTTTCTCCACATCCTCACCCACACTTGTTATTTACTGTGTTTTTTATTTTAGCCATTCTGACAGGTGTGAAGTAGTATCTCATTGTGGTTTTAATCTGCATTTCCCTGATGCTTAGTGATGCTGACCATTTTTTCCTGTGTCTGCTGGCTAACTGCATGTCTTCTTTGGAAAAATGTCTATTCAGGTCCTCGACTCATTCTTAATCAGATTTTTTGTCTTTATGTATTTGGATATTAATCCTTTATCAGATATATCATATCATCCTTGTTGAAAGAAATTAAAGATGACACAAATGGAAAGATATTCTATACTATGGATTGGAAAAACCAATATTGTTAAAATGTAACAAAGTAATTTACATATTCAATGAAATCTCTACCAAAATATCAACAGCATTTTTGCACAGAACTAGAACAAATAATCTTAACATTTGTGTGGAATCGTGGAAGGCCTTGAATAGCCAAAGCAATCTTGAAAATGAAGAACAAAGCTGGAAGCATCACAATCCCAAATTTCAAGATATACTACAAAGCTGTAGTAATCAAAACAGAATAGTACAGGGGCAAAAATAGACACATAGATCAATGGAATAGAATAAATACCCAGAAATACACACAGATTCTATGGTCCATTAATCCATGACAAAGGAGGCAAGAATATACAATGGGGAAAAAGCCTCTTCAACAAATGGTGTTGGGAAAAGTGGGCAGCGACATGCAAAAGAATGAAACTGAGACACTTTCTTACACCACACATAGAAATAAAATGGATTAAAGACCTAAATGTGAGGCATGAAACCATAAAATCCCTAGGAGAAAACATAGGCAGGAATTTCTTTGACATCGGCTATAGAACATTTTTCTAGATATGTCTCCTCTGGTGAGGGAAATGAAAGCAAAATATATTGGGGTTTTTTTTTAAATATAGAGTTGAGGGGTTTTCAGGGGAGGGTGGCTATCATTTGTTGAGCTTTTATGGTGCACTGGGTACTTTATATACATATTATTTCTAACCCAATCAGCTAATCCACTAGGCATGCATTCTTATCTGTATTTTCTACAAAAGGATGCAGAACGAAATAGCTGGCCCGGGAATCACACTCACAAATAGTAGGCCAGCTGAGTTGAATTTAAATTTGTGTTCCCAGAGGCACCTGGGTGGCTCAGTCGGTTAAGCATCTAACTTCAGCTCAGGTCAAGATCTCGCAGTTTGTGGGTCAGAGCCCAGCATCGGGCTCTGTGCTGACAGCTCAGAGCCTGGAGCCTGCTTCAGATCCGGTGTCTCCCTCTCTCTCTGCCCTTCCTCTGCTCATGCTCTGTCTCTCTCTGTTTCTTAATAATAAATAAATGTTTTAAAAAATTATAAATCAATCAATCAATCAATCAATCAATCTGTGTTCCCTGTAGGGAGTCACGCTGCTTTCTCAACCACAACCATCAATAAGACCTGCTATGGATCAAATGTATCCATGAATTACTTCTGATCATTTCTATAGTAATACTTCTGTGATTTGTTATGTCTGTAAAACCCATCCCGGTAAGTGGAAAGGGTAAGGCATGCCCTTTGTTCACTAATCCATTCCCAAATGCCAAGCATATATCAGGTGCTCAATAAATATTCATAGAAAGGAAAGAATGAAGGCAGGGAGGGAGAAAGGAAGGGAGGAAATCATGGAGGCTTCAGGCATTGTTACACTTGGGTGGTTAGTTGATTTTGACCAATGAAACAGTTAACATTCAAGGGTTTGGTAGAAAGAGCAGGGAAAAACAAAATTCTGTGTATACCACGTTACAAATGAATACAAATAGAACATCTCCAAGAACTGAAGAGAGGTTCTCTTTTTCCACCAAGTTTTAACACTTTATGGCTCTGAGCTGTTTCGTGTTTGCTGATTAAGTAAATCAGTAAATGGCATGTACCTACACAATCTTCTTTGAAGTCTTATTTCATCTCCTAATGTTATTCTTAGTGTTATGTCTGGCATTGCTGCAATATAACAGAGGAGCCCACTTAAATCAAGCCTCAATTATTTTTCATTATGTGCTACACCCGGGTAATGGAATAGTATAGGGTCACTTAACTGCTTGCAAAAATGCTTCACACAGAGATATAATCGGTCATAATGGGATTCTCAAATACTTGCTTATGGGCAAAATATTGCCAAGGTCTCCAAACTCCAGGGCACAAAGGAATTCTCTGACAGCAGGGGTAGCATTGCTGATTCCCATGCCTGACCCCAGACACTCATCAAATTCTGATTTGGGAAGGATACAGTGAGGTCTGAAGACTGTGTTCTTAGCAATCACTTTGGGAGGTCCAAGGACCACTGTTTAAGATGCACCAATTTATCTAGAAAGTGTTTGTGACCAAAAATTTCCTTCCCAACCTCCCACTGCCAGGTTGCGTTATGAGGTGTGGAGGGGCTGACCTCAAAATGACTGACCAATCTGTCAGCGCGATTCCTAGGAGGGATGTTCCTCTCGGCACTTCATTCCAATGTGATGGCATGAAGGCAGATCCTCTCGCAGATTATGCTGCCAGTGCCAGGTCAGGCCAGGAGAGACAGGGGTGTGACTTACTGGTCACTTTGCCCTTTCAACATCTAAATGGCCCGACCCACCACTGACCCCAGACTCTCAGCCCAAAAGGCATTTTGAACTCAGGAAAGTTGACAAAGTTCCAAGGAGAAAAAAATAAGCCCTTCTAATATGCTGCTGTAACTTCTAGGCAGAGCAAGATCTATAAGGGGCAATATTCTTCTTCTAACTCTTTTGGGCATAGAATCTTCACCACTACCATCTTCATCTTCATTATCATCATCATCAACAATCACAATAATCAATAGTTACTGAGCACCGATAGAATGCATCTGAGATTTATTATGGATGAGGGACCCTGGAGATTATAAATTTCCATTCCATTCCCAGGCCTTTGGGCAAAAGAATTTTATCCAGCCATCTCCGAGAATAACAAATCATTCTTTAGTGTCTTCACAGAAATAGTTTCTCCTTGTCATGAACATGAACATCCTTCCATTTCAGTTCACCTGAAGATCTATCTTATTTTCTTTAAAGACACACTAGCATCTCATAGTGCGGATGGACCCATATTTATTAATCACTTCCTGCTGATATAGATTTACTTTGTTGCAGGTATCTGTTATTTCAAGCAACGCCATAATGAAAGTATCATGCCTATCTTTGCACACGTGAGTGATCACTGATGTAAGAGGCAACATCTAGAAGTGTAATTGCCAAACATCAAAAGGTACAGCCATTTAAATTTTTGGTAGGCACCTTCAATCACCTTCAAAAAATTTATGGCAGTTTATATGCACAACAATAGTGTATACGGAAGTACCTCTTTTCCTCTTACCAGGACTTGAAATTGTATTTAAGACTTTTCTGATGTCCTGATAGATGGGAAATTACGTATGTTTGTTTGCATTCCTCTCGATTTGCAAAGATGTGTTTACTGGTCATTTGTGGGTTTTTTAAGTGTTTATTTTGAGACAGAGAGAGAGAAAGAGAGAAAGGAAGGAAAAGAAGGGCAGAGAGAGAGGGAGAGAGACAATCTCAAGTAGGCTCAGAGCCCAACATGGGGCTCCATCTCATGAACCATGAGATCATGACCTGATCCAAAATCAAGAGTCAATGCTCTTGCAACCAACTGAACACCCAGATGTCCCTGTCATTGGTGTATTTTAATTCTGAGAAATGCTTAATCCTTTACTAAACATATGAAATAATTAAAAATTATTAAACAGGTTACTTTTTTGATATGTCATTTTAAAAATAGTAAGTTTTGTTTATTGAGAAAATTTATGATATGAAGACACCTCGTTCCTCACCTATAGCATGTATTTTGTAATGGAATAGAAAGAAGCTAATAATATGGATGAATTTTATAAAAACGTTTTTAAGCATTACTGAGGTAACAATAAAATAAAACAAATTGTGAATTGTAGTTTGAGATCTCTCTGCCAGTTACCATACTCAAAGTGGCCTCATGTTCTAGTATTGAATCTTAGCAGTTCTTTGGTGTTGATAGAATTCTCATCCTCCCTTCAATAGAGAACTCTTCCCCTTTCTACAGGAAAGATGAAAGAAACACAAAAATGAAGCAGCCAAGCAGCCAAGGATAAGGGCAGTTACCCTTTCCAAGTCCCCAGCCATGGCGTGGCCTGACAAAGATTCGGCTTCTGACCAGGAGAGGCAGTCTGGGAAACAGCTTTGATGCTGAAACATTGGGATTTCCAAAGAGATGTCAATGACTTCCAACCAAAGACCATCAGGAATTTGCCTGGACTTGAACAAGTTGGGTTTATGTCCAGTTGCAAAGAGGGAGTAGACATATAATGGAGAGCTATTAGAAGAATGGGGAGTCAAAAAGTATTTATTTCTGGGGTATTTAGAATGATGTGATAGTTATCTAGTTGTGTCTGAGGACAGGACAAGCCTAGGGTCCTCCTATACTACCATCTTCCCCATATGTTTTCAAAAATTATTTATTATAGGTTTGGGGTTTGCTTTAGGTGATTTGAGGGTGGGGTCAAGGACGTGGGGCTTTGCTTTGGATTGGACCCTTTCAGGAAACAGATGACTGTAATGGGGCATAAGAATTCTTGTCTATTGGGCAGGAGAAATATGTTTAGGCTACGGAAGCAGTGGAGGCTTCTTAGCTGGGATAGGGCAGTGTTTGGTCATTCCTGTGTCTTGGACAATGTTCGTGGTTTGTGTGTGTTAAACATAAATACCCTGTTGCCTTGTCTTTGTCATGATCCATCGTGACCGCGGTAGTCTTATCCGACATGAGTACAGTGTGAAATCGTTTATGTTCAACTGGACAACACCATGTCCTCAGGGCGGGTACCAGCTTTTGGATCAGGGGCCCCTTTTTACCTTCTCAGGGAATTCAAGACATTGTTTGAAATAGAGACTATCACCCAAATTCCAGCATATAACTTGTTTCTTTAGAACCCCATCCTATTTCTGTCCAGGTGTGCAGAGATCAAACTGCTCAGGGATTGAAAACATGAACTCCAGCTGCAGGAAGCTCAGGCCATGATCCTGCCTCTGTCACTTAATGGCTGTGTGAGACCCTAAGCAAGTCACTTATCTTTTCTGTGCCTCATTTTCCTCATTTCCAAAATGGGGAGAGTAAGGAGGATCTATACTGAAGGATTGTGGTGAAACAGGACATAACCCAGCAGAGGACGTGCTCTGTTGTTACTATTGTCACCAAATGTCCAGTCAATTCTCAAGTGCCTATATGACTGCAGGCGCCTCCAGTTGCTGTCATTTCTTCTGTGCCCTCCTCTTCCCTGTCTGTGCTGTACACTTCTCCCACCCTGGTCTTCTTTAAAACGTTTTTTTAATGTTTATTTATTTTTGAGAAAGAGAGACAGAGCATGAGTGGGGGAGGGGCAGAGAGAGAGAGAGAGACACAGAATCCAAAGCAGGCTCTAAGCCGTCAGCACAGAGTTCAACATGGGACTCGAACTCACTAACTGTGAGATCATAACCTGAGCCGAAGTTGGACACTTAACCAACAGAGACACTCAGGTTCCCCACACAATGGTCTTCCTTAAGAAGTCCATTTCATCGTGTTTTGTTGAGGGACAGGCTCCACACTCATTCTTGCTTAGTGAGCACATACGATGGGCCAGGCATTAGGCTGAGCTGGGAATTTACAGCATTTCAGTCCATTCTCCTGCAAGGTAGGTGTTTTTAATCCCCATTTTACCACTTGAGAAGGATACCAAGAAGATAGCATAAGGAACTTCTCCAAAGACACATAGTTTGTAAGTGACAGAGCTGGATTCAAATGCAAAATCATCTGACTCTCAAAAAGAACACTGTTCTAGCACTTCTAAGGGTCTAGCACTTCTAAGCTTAGTCCCGGCAGGCTCGGGAGAGGCAAATGTCAGTTCAAATCTTTTGGGGAAGTAAAAAAGTGCATACCTAAATAAAGACATGGAAATAGCATCAATTATGTGACAAATATCTGCTGGAGTTCTATAAATGTTCAGAGAGAAGGGGTATGGGTGAGCACAAGTGGGCAGGAAGGGGCTCCCACCAGAGGTCAAAAGTTGCCTGAACCTTCAGAGATGGGCCAGATTTGGACAAAAGGAGGCTCTTCATTTAAGACGTGATATCCTCACATCTTCTCCGCCATTTGTGTCGTCCCCTCTCAATACCAGATGGCCCTCCCTTCCCCACCCCTTACCTGTGCTTGCCCACCCTACCTTTGGGCACTTCCCCCTCCTCCCTCTCACCAGTTTGTAAAATTCTAGAGGGTGGAAACCTGTGTTTTCCATCTCTTATTATCACGTGACAATGCCCCCTTCCTCCTTCTCCCCACCCCCTGCCCCGGGGTACACACGGCACGCCTAAGGCAGCCAGGAGTTGCTGCTGAACAGATGAAGCAGCAGACCCCAAGTTCTTATAAGAGTTTAACAATTTCACTGGCTTTTTGTGTATTGATTCGCACATACTGTGCACCTCTACCATCCTGCATGCACCCCAGGCTGGGCCCTGTTGGCTCTCTGCACTGAATACAAGTCCCTGAAAGAGCCTGGTCCTCACCTCCCTCTATGAAAAGCTAGGGGTGGCCTGGCCCTAGTTTTCTTGTTGTTGAGTATAAGAATCATAAGAATCTCTGAGGCACCTGGGTGGCTCAGTCGGCTGGGCGTCCTACTTTGAGTTTCGGCTCAGGTCATGATCTCACACTTCGTGAGTTCAAACCCCACATGGTTCAGCGCAGAGCCTGCCTGGGATTCTCTCTCTCTTCCTCTCTCTCTCTCTGTTCCTCCCATGCATGCTCTGTCTCTCTCTCTCAAAATAAATAAATAAACTTATAAAAGAAAATATTATAAAGAATCATAAGAGGGGCGCCTGGGAGGCTTAGTCGGTTAAGTGTCCGACTTTCGCTTAGGTCATGATCTCGCGGTTCGTGGGTTCGAGCCCCACGTCGGGCTCTGTGCTGACTGCGGGCTCGGAGCCTGGAGCCTGTTTCAGTCTGTGACTCCCTCTCTCTCTGACCCTCCCCTGATCACGCTGTCCCTCTCTCTCTCTCTCTCCTAGAAATAAATAAAACATTAAAAAAAAAAAAAAGAATCATAAGAATCTCCAGTGCGGCTTGTTAAAAGGTAGATTCTAGGCTTGGCTCCTACTCCCAAAGATTCTGCCACAGAAGGTGGGAGCAGAAATCTAGGTGTTAACATACATCCAGGGAACTCTGAAGCAGGTAGTCACTGGGCTGCCCTTGGAGGAAGTCTGCCGTATGTGACCTGGCTAGTTGCTCTGAACCTAGAATGGAAAAAGTTGACAGACCCTGTGTTGGGGGCCGGTGAAGGCATCTGTGTGGGAACAGACCTCTCTGAAGCACTAACACGACTTAATTTTCAGAGTTGTTCACTTGAAAGCTAATGACCCATTTGTGTGCGTCCCGGGGGAAATCTAGGCCAACGAAACTGACACGATCTAGTGTCCGGCCCCCTTCAGAAAATGTGGTACTTCCGCTGGGCCCCCTGAGCTGGGGAGTAGGTGCTGATTCTGATTAACTGCACAGGATCTGTTTTTGTTTGTTTGTTTGTTCTTCACATGAAGGGGTGTCCATTTCTGCTGAGGGCCCTCCTAGCTGAGGCACCCTGTTTGGGAAAGGCGGGTGTCCGCTAAGCCCTTTGGAGGCTCCTGGCTCCTGGAGAGGGATCGGTATCCCCATTGCTCTGGGAGGAGGCCTTTGTAGTGTCGACTTGCTGTTTGTGTTTCAGGCTCTAAGGGAAGGTTTGCTCCTAATTAAAGGCGTAAATGCTTTAATCCCTGGCCTGAGGGCTTCCCATAGCGCATTAGCCGTATTAGGAAGGAAATGGATTGTAATCCCTTTAATATAAGCCTGGAGGAACTCGAAGTCTTCTGGTTTGGGAAAAGAATTTCCTCCTGTGATTTAACAATATTAACATGCTGAATTTGCATAGGCAGAAACTTGGGGCCCAGCTTTCCTTCCAGAAAGAGCCAAACCGATTCTTTCTCAAATGAATGAACGTTACAATAATTAGGCTCCTACAGCATACCAAACCAGATGCCAAGGCACTGTACCTATTTTTCTCCTTTAGTTTCATCATCCAACCGTGTGCATACGTATTTTATCAAAAAGGAAATAAAGATAGGGAGGTGAATGTTCTCACTGAAGGAAGGAGAGGAGGATCTCATTGAGAGCGTTCCGTGTGCCCTGTGCTTTGTGTATACTGCTTATTGACAGCCATCCACACAACATCTTTGTGTGTGCTTTTAAACATTTACTTCACCCTAACCCTGTTTTTAGAAACACACTCATGTTAGTTTCTAGTGTGCCACATAGTTGACTTACTCTATATGATGTGACCCCAAGGTATTTAGGCTTTAAAAAAAAAAGATTTATTTTTCATCCCTTACCAATCTTGAAAAGATCCCACTTGCATGCTGCTGAAGGAGACAGCAAAAACTATGAGAAACTTACCTGTGCTGCTTCAGAAAAATAACAGGGTTCACACCACGGAAACCTTAACGTTGGTACATGGTGAATTTGCAGTGCTTCCATGTGAGCTTACAAAAGGTCATGGCTGTCGAGTAGCGTAGATGGAGAAGGGAGTCTCTGCGTTTCCATCCTCAGTGAAGAAATGGGAGCTCTAATGCTCTCAGAGGGAACCTGCCCACGATGTGTGGCCATGGGGTGGCCCAGCTGAGGCCTCGGCCCTGCGCCTGTAGGTTAAAGCATTGACATTGCTGCATGAACTCTGAAGCACAGAGATTCTGCAGAAACTTGACCACAGTAAAAGTGGCAAATGCCAGAAACCAAAAAAAAACAGACTGAGTACATGGACCCCTTCACCTTTTCACTAGGGTGGCCTGAAAACTCTTTAGGGCAACCTCGCGCTGCAAGGCTGTGGTGGGGGAGGGGGGAGGCTATGCTACCAAAACACGGCAAATCCTCTCTGTTAGCTTCAGATACTGCCTGTATCACCAGCAAGTCCAGAGAGTGTATCATTCGTCCAGAGCTTTCTTCTGGGGCTCTAGATTCTCTTACCCAGGTATTTATCCCCTTTCTCTGCTTGGAAGCTAAACAAATACAATATGGTTATCTTGCTCCCCGAACTGGCTTCTCTGCTGGCATTTCCTACCTTACCAAAGGGTGACCCACCCCCAATGGCCCATTCCAAAATCTGGGAATCATCTCTGAAACCTCTGTCTTGCCCCTGCTTCTGTCTTATTCCTGCCGATTCCTGATAATGATTAAATTCTATAGAGTCTGGGATTGACTGGGTGACTCAGTTGGTTAAATGTCCAACTCTTGAAATCAAATCGTGATCTCGAGGTTATGAGATGCAGCCCTGCATTGGGCTCTGCTCTGAGTGTGAAGCTTGCTTGGGATTCTCTCCCTCTCTCTCCCTACACATTCTTTCTCTCAAAACAAATAAACATTAAAAAAATTCTATAGAGTTTACTCCCCAAGTGCCTCTTGAATCTACCCATTCTTCTCCATATTACTGTCGTCTCCTCCAATCTATCCCAGCCACCACCATCAGCTAGTGGCCTGCAAACTCCTTGCCTGGATCCTGTCTCCCCCTCCTCACATTCCCCCCAGGCCATTGTCCACCAGTGATCTTTTCTTTTTTTTTTTTAATATTTTATTTATTTCTAGGAGAGAGAGACAGCGTGAGCAGGGGAGGGTCAGAGAGAGAGGGAGTCACAGACTGGAACAGGCTCCAGGCTCTGAGCTGGCAGTCAGCACAGAGCCCGACGCGGGGCTCGAACCCACGAACCGCGAGATCATGACCTAAGTGAAAGTCGGATGCTTAACCGACTAAGCCACCCAGGCGCCCCATCACCAGTGATCTTTTTGATACGTTGCTTCACCCTTCTGCTTAAAATCCCCAGTCCCTCCCATTATTTACAGGATAAAACCCACTTGTCCACTGGACAAACCCCCCCACCCCAGCCTCATCTGGAGCACACCTGTCTCCTCACTCTATCCTGGTAGAGCAGTCTCTGTCTTCCACACCAGACCGGGCTCCCTTGCATCCCATATGCCAGAGCATTCGCCTTCCGCCCCAGGACTGAGTTATAATGTCACAGGTCTTCCCTCTAAGACTGGCTCAGGTTCCCGCACCCAGTTTCTCTTCCATGGCATTGTCACAGTTGTTTTTAAAGACACACTTACAGAATATATTTATCTCTCGCTCTACTGTAACTTCATGAAGGCAGAGACCACTTCTGTTTTACTCCACCGCTCTGATTACAGGCCCTGCACAATGTCGGGCATAGAGCAGAAACTCAGAAAATATGGGTAAACACTGGCCTGAAGAACCAAGTACCATCACAGACATATCCATTCGACCTTCTACATTCATTTCAGGTGGATATTACATACCTGTTTCACAGATGATCAAACTGGTTTCTGTTGAACTTACCCGGTTTAACCAAGGGCGTGAAGAGAGCAAGTATCAGGATGTGAAGTCAGGACTTCAAAAGCAACTTGGTTTTATTTTCCTGGAAATATATCCTTGAGGCACAAAAGTGTCCTGTTATGGCCCCGCTTCCCCTCCACTTGTGTCTCTGCAGTGATTCCGTTCTTTACCAAGTTCTTTGCCATTTCCTTCAGGCTTATTACATTCACAAGCACTTCTTAAATTCTTACAGCTAAGTGACAGTGCCCTGAGGGATAAAAAGGTGACTAAAACCAAGTTCTTTACCTGAAGGATACCACGGTTTGTTAGGAGAAATAACTACTTTATTTCTCCAACCTTGAATTTGTTAGAACTGCTCTAGCAGTAAGTTTCTTAAACTCAACTTTAGTTGGAAAAGGAATACATTGGCTCACTCAAACTGCAAAAGTCCGAATGTAGTGTAAGCTTCAAGCATGGTTGCATCCAGGGGCTTGGTGTCCTCATGATACAGTCACTTTCTGTCTCTATCTCGTGGGTCTTGTTTTGTCTGCTAATTTTATTCTTTGACCAGGCTCCCTTCGACTGGTGGCAAAGATGGCCTCAGACAGCTCCAGGCCCTGACAGTTCTTAGTGCCCACTGTTTCTGAAAGAGAGAGACTCTGCCAGGAGCTAGGATGATGCTCATCAGCCCACCTTACGTCATGAGCCTCTCCTTGACTCAATCATGGTGGCCTAAGGGATAGAATATTGTTCACTGTTGAATCTGCACAGTTCAGAACAATGCCCAACACAAAATAGTGCTCAATAAATATTGGTTGGATAAATGAAAGGCATCTAGTGAGAGATACCTTCCAATGCCGCTGCCAGAGTTCATGCTGGCTCAGGTGTGCTGGAACCTCAGCGGCTTGCTCTGAGAGGGGAGGAATTGCAGAACTGTATGGTATTTTTGAGGAACTGCCATATTGTCTTCCACAGTGGTGGCACCGTCTTACGATTCCTACCAGGGGCAGACAAGGGCTCCAATTTCTCCATTATCTTTGCCAACACTTATTATTTTTCATTTGTGGATTATAGCCATCCTCAAGGATGTATAAGAGGGTAAAATTTTGACAGAGGATGGACAAACCAGCCTTTCGCAACAGAGACCTGCCTGGAGGGGCTATGATATGCAGCGGATTGAGTCAGCAAGGTCTGATGTCAAAATCCATGTGGAGTCCTGTTTACCACCTTCTCCCGGAAACGACTGACTGGAGAGTACTAGAAAAGCCCGGCCTCCCAGATACCTTCCAATGCCACTGCCAGAGTTCATGCTGGCTCAGGTGTGCTGGAACCTCAGCGGCTTGCTCTGAGAGGGGGGTCAGGGGCAGACACCCAGGAGGTTAGCCTGTCACCCATCACAATGGCTGGGGGCTGTGATCAAAGCAGCCTGCATCACATCAGGGTTCACCTCAAAGACAGGTGTGGCGGTGGGGCACAGGGCCAGGACTCTTCACACGGCAGGGGCACCTGGAGCTGGAAGGGAGGGAGCATCGTCGTCCCCCTGGTGAAAGGAGGGGTAGGTGCTGTTTGTGCTGAAGCCAGCCCCCAGCCCCAGGAGGGGAGTGATCTATGCCCAAAAAGGAGGGGACATAGGGACTATTTGAGGACTGGCAACCACCCCCCCAGGCCACAGCCCACTGAACAGAGTGAGGCTCAGGGCAGAGTTCCATGGGAATGAGACGGAGTACCAGTCAAGAGCCTAGGGGTCCATGCACACAAGATAGCGTGAGCTCAGATTCCTCCCCCGTGACCAGCTGTGAGGCTCCCTCTGGGACTTCGGGGCTGAGGGGTGAGGGGCAGGATTGGACCTACCTGCTGCTGTCATTCAGCAGAGAGTGCAGAGCCTCACTTCTTCCCCCTGGACGCCCCCAATCCCGACTAGAACACATGGTTTGCACTTCTGAGTCAGGGCACCTGTAAGTCCTAGGCCCGCAGCTCGCTTCCTCAGTGCACCATTATGTTAATAGTTTGAAACGGGCCATGGTGGGAGCATTTGCATTCAGAAATCCGGAAGTTGGTAAACACTTATTTATTTGCCTCAAAAAGTTGGTTGTTACAGACATACCGGCACACTGCCTGCCCTGCTTGAGAGGTGAATCTGATGTTCCCTCTGGGGCCTGCTCTTGCCCCTTTGTTCCAGGACCCCTGTCCACCTGCCCATTGGTCCCTGTTGCTGCCATCAACCCCCCGGGTGACTGAGTAATGTGCAGGGTGGGCTAAGAGGACTGGGGCAGTCGTGCTCAGATGGCACAGCTCTGGGGACACTGACTATTTCCCGACGTGGGGCAGAAGCAGAGCTAACCAGCTTGTCTGTGTCTAGGTCATCTGCCATGGCAGGTGTGGTGTACCCCACACAGGTGAGTGTTGTGGCTCTCTGTCTGTCCCTTGTGGTCACCTCAAGGTTGGGCAGCTTTAGCAAACAGGCCCAGGCACTTTGGGGTCCCCTGGGGTAAGCATTCTGAAATGATGGGGGCTTTTTCTTGTTTTTTTAACCGGATAGCAGAAAGCTACAGATTTGCAATGTTCTGAGGGTTCACTTATTTATTCAGCATGCATTTATTAGGTATTCTGGGTGTGTCAGGCCCTGCACTGGGTTTTGAAGCTGCAGAGATGTCAGAGATTAGGTCCTGATCTAGTGTACTTCATGAAATCCATTACAAGTCACCATGATAAGTGCTGTAATGAGGGATGTAAAATGTGCTATGAAAACAGAGGAGAAAAAGTTCAATTTGGGGAAGATGAGGAATAAAAGGGTGGGATAGATGTTTTGGGGAGAAATTTAATCTGGGTTTTGGAGGATGTGTAGGAGTTTGCCAGTCTGTGAGGAGTACAGCTGGTGTTTCCAGCGGGAGATAAGAGCATGTGTACCTGTGAACAATAGAAAGTAGTGAGGCTGGTGAACAGAGGGCATGGAGGGGAGCTAAGCAGGGTGAGATGGTAAAGGTCAGTAGAAGCCAGATCATGAAGGGCTCTGAATGCCAGGCCCAAAAGTTGGTCTTGGTCCAATAGGCCATGAGAAGCCAGCAACTGCTTTTAGATAGAAGAATGGCAAGATGGGATCTCCTGGTTTGTAATCTCCCTTGCCCTTTAGGCCCTTGTGGACTTAGAGATATACCAGAGCTCTTACATGATTGACTATCAACCCTACGGGAAGCACAAATACTCCAGGGTCACACCACAAGAGGTAAGAAGTCGCTGAGTCTTGTCTTTTGTTCAATGACTGACTGAAATGATCTTTATTTCATTTTTATTAAGGGTGTATATATTGGGGGCACTTACTTAGAACAACGTCTGATGCCAGGAGACCTAAAGAAGTCTTTTATGTATATGTCTTGTGTGTGTGTGTTTTTAAAGGTACACCAACTCTAAGTCAAGGATACAAACGAGTGTAAACAATATACACTTACAGTTTAAATAACATTGACAAACAAACACCAGCAGACCCATTATCAGCCAGCTTAAAACATAGCAGGTTAGGGGCGCCTGGGTGGCTTAGTCGGTTGAGCATCCGACTTTCGCTTAGGTCATGATCTCACAGTTCATGGGTTCGAGCCCCACATTGGGCTCTGTGCTGACTGCCAGCTCAGAGCCTGGAGCCTGTTTCAGTCTGACTCCCTATCTCTCTGACCCTCCACTGCTCACGCTGTCTCTCTCTCTCTCTCCTAGAAATAAATAAATCATTTAATTAAAAAAAAAAAAAAACATAGCGGGTTAGAAGTACCCGAGAGCCCCATGGGCGCCTCCCTGCTCCCACCCCCTCCCACCTCCAGAGGTACCCACTATTCTGAATTTTGGGTTAATCATTTCCGTGTGTGTGTGTGTGTGTGTGTGTGTCTGTGTGTGTGTGTGTGTGTGTTTATTTTTTTTAAGCTTATTTATTTATTTTTGAAAGAAAGAGAGAGGCAGAAATAAAGAATCCCTAGCAGGCTCCGCAGTCAGTGCAGAACCTGACGAGGGGCTTGAACTCACAAACCATGAGATCATGACCTGAGCCAAATCAAGAGTTGGATGCCCCACAGACTGAGCCACCAGGGGCCCCTCTCTTGTGTATTTAAAAAAAAAAAAAATAGATTTACTGTATACGTATGTGTCCCTTCAAACAAACTGTTTAGGTTTGCCTTTTGAGCTTTTATTCTACATTGGATCATACTATTCATACTCTTCTGTGACTTTTATCTTTTGCTGAACATTATATTTTATATATTACTCATTCCTGCTGTGTGGCATTACACTGCATGAATGTGCCACCGTGTAGGTCCTGTTGGACATCTGGGTTTTTGTGTTCTCGTTACCGGCCTCACTGCCCAGTGCCGCAGCCTAATGTGTCCACCACCCCATTGCTGGTCACAGGTAACATCGCTGTTTGCCAAAGTCATTGCATTGACACAACAGCAGAGTCAGTCAGTTCTGTAGCGGTCCTGCCTTGCCATCAACTTGGTATTGATAGACTTTCAGATTTTGGCTAATTTGGTGGGTTTGAAGTAATATTTTCTTGTGATTATATGTTTCTGGATATTTATTATTCTGAGATGTCTGTCCTGTCTTTTGCCCATTTTTTAAAATTGGGATTTTTGGAATGTTTGTCTTTTTCTTATTAATTTGTAGGAGTTCTTTAAATATTCTAGACATGTTTCATTCGTTAGTTATATAAGTGGCAAAACTTCACAGGCTGTGGTTTGTCTTTTCACCTCCTCTCAGTGAATCGCAAGTCTTACTTTAATATAGCCAGAGGCAGGCATCTTGCCCTGTATCATCTGCTCTTTGTAAGTCTTGTTTAAGAAATCCTTTCCTGGGGCGCCTGAGTGGCTCAGTCGGTTGAGCTTCCGACTTCGGCTCAGGTCATGATCTCGTGGTTTGTGGGTTCGGGCCCCACGTCAGGCTCTGTGCTGACACTTAGCTCAGAGCCTGTTTCAGATTCTGTGTCTCCCTCTCTCTCTGACCCTCCCCTTCTCATGCTGTCTCTCTCTCAGAAATAAATTAAAAAAAAAAAAAAGAAGAAGAAATCCTTTCCTATCTCAAGGTATCTCCCCTAAAATAAGAAGATCTATACAAAGATGGGACAGTTTCTAGGATACAGTATTTGGTGGAAACAAAGTGCAGAGTGGGATTATAATGTGCATTTGTGTACAAACCAAGGGGGTGTGAAGCTTCATTACATGTTTATATGTACATAAACTATATTGAAAAGGATACACCGGGGCACCTGAGTGGCTCAGTCGGTTAAGCACCCGACTTCAGCTCAGGTCATGATCTCACGGTTTGTTGAGTTTGAGCCCTGAGTCCGTCTCTGTGCTGACAGAGTAGAGCCTACTTGGGATTCCGTCTCCCTCTCTCTCTGCCCCCTCCCCTGCTCTCTCTCTCTCTCAAAAATAAATAAATAAATAACATTTAAAAAAAAAAAAAAAAAAAAGAGGGGCACCTGAGCGGCTCAGTCATTTGAGCCTCTGACTTCTGCTCCTGTCATGATCTAGAGGTGAGTTCAAGCCCCCCATTGGGCTTGCTGTTGTTAGCTCAGAGCCTGCTTTGGATCCTCTGTCCACCCCGCTCCTTACCTCTCCCCTGCTTGCACTCTCTCTTAAAAATAAATAAAACATTAAAAAGATTTTTTAATAAATAAAAACCTTGTATTTCCCTCGATCGTATACATTACCATTCAAAAACTAATTTAATTTTTAAGAGAGAGAGAGAGCATGAGTAGGGGAGAAAGAAGGGCAGAGGGAAAGAGAGAAAATCTTAAGTAGGCTCCACATTGAGCATAGGGCTCGATCCCACGACCCTGGGATCATGACGCAAGCCAAAATCAAGAGTAGGACACTCAACCGACTGAGCCACCCAGGCCCCCCCAATTTTTTTTTAAATAAAGAGAAGTGTGTTCTGTGTAGAATGAAGCCAAGGAAGCTCCGCCTCTCACCTGGCTCAGCTCTTCGATCACGTGTGATTTATTTTCACAGCAAGTGAAGCTGGATGCCCAACTCCGGGACAAGGAGTTTTACAGGCCTGTCCCCAGCTCCCATCCCAAGCTAGAGGACGGATACCCCGCCTTCAAAAAACCTCCCATGACTGCCCGGGACCTGGGGCTCCCAGGTTTCTTCCCACCGCAAGACCAGGGCCGAGAGACCACAGCAGACGGCGAATGCAGGTTCAGCAGCGTCTGCCACTCTGTGTACCCGGTCTCTCACGCTCCGCACCTGGCCCAGGGCGATCCCAACCGCGTCCGCCAGAGCGCCCACTTTCCGTGCCTCCTGGAGCCCGAGCGCCAGCCTGCTGCCGAGGAGGGCGAAGGCTACTTACTACTGCCTGGCTGCCTCTGTCCTTATCACCACGAAGTCAAGTTCCCCATCTTGAACCGATGGGGGCCCTTGATGCCATTTTACCAGTAGGCAGCGTGAGAGCTCCTGCCGGGGCACTGTGGGAACCCTCCCTTCCACCAGGAAATCCCCGCCCTGCCCTTGGGGAATGGACAGGAGAAGTGAAAATAAAGCGCTGGAAGGTGTTCCAGGAGCCCTGGGACCAGCTGTTCTACTTTGCGCCCTGTCTGCCTTGGGGCAGCAGCCCTGCTGCCTACCCACAGGAGGAAGAAAGGATGAGGGAAGGAGGGGAGGATGAGAGAAAGAAGGAAAACCGGAGTATATGGAGGCTGGAATCTGTGTGAGGTCTCATTACAAGTAAGTCCTGCTGTGAAGATTCTTGCTGTTACAGACATTTACTTACAAAATGGGAAACATCATGTTCCCCATAGTTGTCTGAATGTTGAGTGTGATTGCAAACTGGTCCCACTCTGGAGCGATCAACAGTAACCTTTCAAGGGCATCATTTTACACTTTCCCTCTTGCTTGGTGGTGCTTTGGTAAACATACACGTGTATGAGTCAGGAAGTAGGTGAAGCTGCTGAACAAAGAACCAGATGCAGTGGCTTGAACAACATACCAGTTTCTCTCATCTAACAGTTCAGAGGTAGGCACGGTGGGCGGGGCTTCATCACTGGGTCAAAGGTGAGTGCCATAGATTAAGTTGTGTCACCCGCACCTCAAAATTCATAGGTTGAGAACTTAGCCCTTGATGTAACTATATTTGGAGACCGGGCCTTTACGAGGTAATTAAGTTTAAATGAAGACATAAGGGTGGGACCCTATTTTGATAGGATTGGTGGCTTTCTAAAAAGAGGAAGAGGGGGTTGCCTGGGTGGCTCAATCAGTTAAGCGTCCGACTTCGGCTCAGGTCATGATCTCATGGTTCATGAGTTTGAGCCCCGCATCAGGCTCTGTGCTGACAGCTTGGAGCCTGAAGCCTGAAGCCTGCTTCGGATTCTGTGTCGTCCTCTCTCTGCCCCTCCCCTGCTCATGCTCTGTCTCTCTTTGTCTCTCAATAATAAATAAACACTAAAAAAATAAAAAATAAAAATAGGAAGAGAAAGAGAGCTCACTCTCTCTGCATACCACACACACAAACACACACACACACAAAGTAAGGAAACACTGTGAGGACACAGTGGGGGAGGTAGCCGTCTGCATGCTGGGAAGAGAAGCCTCATCAGAGAGCAAACTCTGCCAGACCTTGATCTTGGACTTCTAGCCTTCAGAGTTGTGAAAAAATAAATTTCTGGGGGCGCCTGGGTGGCTTAGTCGGTTGAGCGTCCAACTTTTACTTAGGTCATGATCTCGCAGTTCGTGGGTTCGAGCCCCACGTCAGGCTCTGTGCTGACTGCCAGCTCAGAGCCTGGAGCCTGTTTCAGTCTGACTCCCTATCTCTCTGACCCTCCCCTGCTCACGCTGTCTTTCTCTCTCCTGGAAATAAAACATTTAAAATAAATAAATAAATAAATAAATAAATAAATAAATGCCTGTTGTTGGAGCCTCCTTCCCCCCCCACCCTGGCCTGTGATATTTTGTTACCGTAGCCCAAGCTAAGACGGTGACTCATTGAGTTATTGACATTTTTCTGTTAGCAGAAAGCAAGAAAAAACCCGAAGAATACAGCGGTATTCACTTTTAGGGGCACAGTGCAGAAATGATATTCTTTACTTCCAGTCCTGTCCTCTTGGCCAGAGCCGAGCCACATGGTCCCACCAAACTGCAAGGAAGGCTGGGAAATACACTTTCACCCTGGGTGGCCACGTGCCCCATAAAAAATCAGAAGTTAGTAGAATAGAAGGAGAGGGTGTATTTGGGTGGATGACTGTCCATTTTTGCCACAAAACAAAAAGAGAGGTGGAGAGGGAGACACAGAATCCGAAGCAGGCTCCAGGCTCTGAGCTGTCAGCATGGAGCCTGATGTGGGGCTCAAATTCACATATGTGGAGCTCGAACTCACCAGCCGGGAGATCATGACCTGAGCTAAAGCCGGAGGCTTAACTAACTGAGCCGCCCAGGCGTCCCTGAAATTTACTTTAAAATGCTGTAGCAAAAGTGTTACTGGAACAAGGGAATAAATAAAACAAGATCGGTGACAAAATAAAAACAGTAGCTGGTGATGGGTGCATGGAAGTCCATCATCCTACTTTTCCCACTTCTGTGTGTGCTTACATTTTCCATCATAAACACTAAAGCAGGATGGGGCGCCTGAGTGGCTCAGCTGGTTGAGCGCCTCACTTCAGCTCAGGTCATGAGCTCACGTTGTGGGTTTGAGCCCCATGTGGGGCTTTGCGTTGACAGCATGGAGCCTGCTTCAGATCTTCTGTCTCCTTCTCTGCCCCTCCCCCGCTCTCTCTCCCTTTCTCTCTCTCAAAAATAAATAATAACAAAAAAATTAAACAGGAAGGAAAGGAGGGAGGGGAGAAAGGAAGAAAGGAAAAAAGGAAAGGTGTACCTTTAAACTATAGCTAGCCATTTATAAGTGTACCTAGTTCATAGTATCCTTGTCATCCTGGCTTTGCTTAGTAAGAAGAAGAAAGGAAGGAAGGAAGGAAGGAAGGAAGGAAGGAAGGAAGGAAGGAAGGAAGGAAGGAAGGAAGGAAGGAAGGAAGGAAGGAAGGAAGGAAGGAAGGAAGGAAGGGGAAGGGAGGGAGGGCAAGAGAAAGGGACAGAGGCAAAGGAGGGGGAGGGGAGAAGGAAGAAAGGAAGGGAGGGAAGGAGGGAGGGAGGGAGAGAAAGGGAAAGAAAAAGTCTGTTAGTTGAATAGTATAATCTGATTCCTGGTGAGGTTGAATAATTACCCAAATGATCCTTATCTCTTCACTCACGGGTTGCAAAATGCTTTCTTATTAGTGTCTCCCTTCCCCTTGACCTGTTACAGTCTTTAATGAATCTATTTCACCCCAAATGCCTTCTAGGGTGTCTGTAAAAGAATGTTTATGAGTGAAAGCTCACTACTTTTCAATGCTCCTTAACATTTTTTCCAGTGTTGGGTCATGTGGATCAGCTGACAGTTTTCACACATCGTTATTTCCACAGAGTGATTTAGTTGAGGTGAAAATGTAAGAACAGCCACCCTTTACCCAGCACCTGTTGTAGGCTAGGCTCTGTGCATACATCACACATGTTGTTCTGTCCTCACATATGGATGAAGAAATAGAGGTTCAGGGAAGTTGAGCGACTGTCCAAAGCCACCCATGGCCAAGCTAGAGTCTGAATCCCAGATTTATCTGATTCTAACCCAGTGGTTCAGGCGGTTTTAGAACGATGCGTGCCATTTTTATTCTAAATAAACGATGGAAAGCCCTTTAATACTTACTATAGCCCTCATGCTCCCTAATGTCCAAGTCTCCCAACCTGCCATTTGAGGTGAACAATTGCACGACCAAGAAGATGGGCAGATTCAGGGCTCCCTCTGGATGCTGAGTCCGAGGTGTGCAGGACTTTCAAGGGCTGGGACTGGCCATGCTGAAGATCTGAAGTGGATCACAAGAGTCCTGCGCGGACACCACCACGGCAAGGCTGGCCGGGACCTGGGCCCCTCGGAGCAGAACACAGGGAGCCGCTGACTCCAGGGACGACGATGAACGGAGACCCAACACACAGCACGTGAGGCGCCGGCCACACCGTCCCACAGACAGGCCTGAAGGTGGCCCTGCTCTGTGCCTGGGCAAGAGCCACCGAAGGCGCGACAGCCCCGCAGTGGAAAGCCCTCTACCCGGCCTTGCCTCTGTCGGGATCCAGGAGCGCCCCCTGCAGGCCCTTCCCATATTCCCCCGATTCTTCCTCATCTGCAGAAGCTCGCCTCTGAAGCCCTGCACCCGCGCCACCCTTCCCACCCGGCTCCCTGCCCTCCGGACGCGCACACTCAACACATCCACGTCCGCGCCTGCGCACTTGCTGTGTCTTTCTGCCCCCTGCTTACCCCCTGCTCCCCCCACCCCCCAATTACTGCTACCTCAGAAAAGCGCGTCTGGACAATCCCCCCACCCCAACACTTTGCATCCCTCTGAGGGCTGCTGGGAGGATGGCCTGACTGAACACCTACGGCCTGGCAAACACAGCTCAGGAACTGTTCCATCTTTTTCATTTTTATTTTTCTTATCTTTAGACTTAGAACAGTCTTATTTCTCTCTGAGAGTGTTTTGTTTATCTTTGTTGTTCCGGAACCCAGTGTAGAGCAAGTGCTCAATAAATCTTGAAGGAGCGAAGTGGGCAAGAGGGAGGAAGAGCTTTCTGAGGGGAAGCCCAGCAAGCAGGTGGCCCCAGGCCTGGCCTCCGGGCATCTTCTGTAGCAGCTTTCCTGGCTCTTGCCTCCGGCAGCTTCAGGCTCCAGACATTAGGAGGCAGTGTGTCCACCTTCAGCCACGGAAGCTCTCGGTACCTGGTGATGTCAGGTGAAGTTGCCTGAGTGACATTCCTGAGGACGGCTCACGGCTTCGCCCACCGAACTCTGCTCTTGACACAGTGGAGTCTTCTGGAACCGTGGGAACTGCAAACTGGGTTTGGGCCACCCCTGCACGGTCCTAGTCCCAGCTCTGGCCTAGTGCAATCGCTGTGTTTAATCGATAGCTTTAGATGAAGCCTGCTTTGGTCAATAGACATTTTAATACTCTCAGAAGAAGACTCTTAGCTTCCTGTCCAGTTTATGATGGGGCAGAACACGGCCGCCTGGCAGCAGTCACCCCAAAGGTCTTCATTCCTTTTGCATTTCTAGAGCCCCCCAAAGTACCTGAGCATAAGGGAGAAAGCAGGGAATCTGGAGCAGGTGCCGTGGGGTGGACTCATGGTGCCGCCGGGCGTGCCAGCCCGTGTCAACCATAGCACAGACCTTCTCCTCCTGAAAACCCACCAACGGTGGGAATGCAAACTGGTGCCCCCCCTCTGGGTAACAGTACGGGGGTTCTTCAAAATATTAAAAATAGGACTACCCTACGACCCAGCAATTGCATTACCAGGTATTTTTATCCAAGGGATCCTGGTATGCTGTTTCCAAGGGGCACATGCACCCCAATGTTGATGGCAGCACTATCAACAAGAGCCAAAGTATGGAAAGAGCCCAAATGTTCACTGATGGATGAATGGATAAAGAAGATGTGGTATATACAATGGAGTATTACTCGGCAAGCAAAACGAATGAAATCTTGCCATTTGTAACTTCGTGGATGGAACTAGAGGGAATCATGGTAAGCGAAATTCGTCAGAGAAAGACAAATCTATGACTTCACTCATATGAAGACATTAAGAAAGACAGATGATGGCCATGTGTAGCAACATGGATGGACCTTGAGGGTGTTATGCTGAGCGAAATAAGTCAGGCAGAGAAGGGCAAATATCATATGTGTGCACGTATAGGAGGATTAGGAGGAACTTAACAGAGGACCAAGGGGGAGAAGAAGGGCGGAAATGGTGGGAGAAAGGGAGAGAGGCAAACCATGAGAGACTCTTGAATGCTGACAAAAACTGAGGACTGATGGATGTGGGGGGGAGGAGGGATGGGCATGGAGGAGGACACTTGTGGGGATGAGCACTGGGTGTTATGTGGAAACTAATTTGACAATAAACTATTTGTAAAAATAAAATAAAATAAAATAAAACTTAAATTTTACAAAAAAAAAAGAAAGATGAACATAAGGGAACAGAAGCAAAAATAATGTAAAAACTGGGAGGGGGACAAAAACATAAGAGTCTCAAATATGGAGAACAAACAGAGGGTTACTGGAGGGGTTGTGGGAGGGGGGATGGGCTAAATGGGTAAAGGGATTAAGGAATCTACTCTTGAAATCATTGTTGCACTATATGCTAACTAACTTAGATGTAAATTTTAAAAATTTAATTTAAAAAACCCACCAACAGCTCTCAACCGCATTTTACAGCAGAGGAAACGGAGGGCTCAGGTGATTTGGCTAAATGTCACAGGATGGGAGTATCTTCCTTCCATGAAACCTCACTTCCATGAAAACCGTCAGTTTTGCCATGTGTAAAAAGAGGGTAATTATGTTCATTTCGCAAGATACAAATAAGAATGTGCACAAGTGAACTTTAAAAAGTTTTTTAAGTTTATGGGGCGCCTGGGTGACTTAGTCGGTTAAGCGTCCGACTTTCGCTTACGTCATGATCTCGCGGTTCGTGGGTTCGAGCCCCGCGTCGGGCTCTGTGCTGACTGCCAGCTCGGAGCCTGGAGCCTGTTTCAGTCTGTGACTCCCTCTCTGTCTGACCCTCCCCTGCTCACGCTGTCTCTCTCTCTCTCTCCTAGAAATAAATAAAAAACATTTAAAAAAAGTTTTTTTAAGTTTAATAAAGGGCTCCTTTCCAATTATTGGCGTAAAAGATGACAGGCTGACGCCTGTTTTGCTGCACTTGCCTGTAGCTTCGCCCCTGCCTTGCGCTGCGCCCCACCCCCAGCTGGAAGTCAACTTGAAGGGATGTTTTTGTCATTCCTTGGCCTGAGGAGGGGCTCTGATTATGATGCTGCAGAAACAGGGATTGGGAGGCTCTGAGATAATGCTAACGGCCCTTCCATGTGTACATTCTTCAGTTTACAAAACACAGCCACAGATGGTATCTCCCTTTCGATCTCATTTCATCTCTGTGACACAAGAACTCTTACTCCCATTTCACAGAGGGGGACAAGTAGCTAAGGCCGAGTGGGACTGCACACCCGGCCGTGTTCGGCAGTGTGACTTTTCTGGATCAAGCAGCCATTCCCTGCGGAGCCGGAGCTCTGAAAGAGTGCCTTGCACCTGAGCACCTTGGTAAAATGCCGATTCCTCTGCTCCGCCAGGTCTGGATGGTCGGTAGGTCTGGAGCAAACTCGAGAAATCAGTATTTGTACCTGGAAGTTGGGTCGCTGGGGCTCTGGGGGTCGCAGTTTGAGCAGCAGCAGAAGAGGATGCGGAGTCCCTGGAAGCGCTGGGGCAGTCACCAGTAAATCTCTGCTGGAGATAAACAGAACTGGGAGTGGGCGTGGGCGGGGTTGGGGGAGCAGGGGGTAGATCAGAGGAGGCACGTATTGAAATATTTCAAGAATGTTTGCACCATGGGTGCCTGAGCCGCTCAGCCGGTTAAGTGTCTGACTTTGGCTCAGTCTCATGGTCCGTGAGTTTGAGCCCCTCATGGGGCTCTGCGATGACAGTGCAGAGCCCCTTCGGAATTCTCTCCCTCTCCCTCTGCCCTTCCTCCACTCGCTCACGCACTCTCTCAAAATAAGTAAATTAAAAAAAAAAAAAAAAAGACTGGGCCAAGCACTATGCCAGAATGTGTTCATTAATTTCCAAACATTAAAAAAATATATATATACTCCACTTACATGAAGTACCTAAAGTAGGTAAACCCATAGGGACAGAGAGTAGAATGGTGGCTGTCCACGGCTGGGAGAAGAGGGGATGGGGGGGGTTGGAGGGAGCACAACAATGTGAACGTGCTTAATGCTACTGAAATGTACACTTAAAAATGGGTGAGAGAGTAAATTTTATGTCATGTGTATATTTTATCACAATAAATATATATGCACACATATGAAAGGGAGCTTCTTTAAGTAGGACATAAAGCCTGGAAACTATAAATTTAAAAAATCAGGGACGCCTGGGTGGGTCAGTCAGTTAAGCATCCGACTTCAGCTCATGTCATGATCTTGCAGTTCCTGGGGTCAGTCTCTGTGCTGACTGCTTGGACCCTGGAGCCTGGTTTGGATTCTGTATTTTCCTCTCTCTCTGCCCTTCCTGTGCTCACACTCTGTCTCTCTCTCTGTCAAAAATAATAAAGATTAAAAAAAATTTTTAATAATAAAAATTAAAATATTGCCTAACGATAATCAAAATTTCTGTGTGGAAAATTTATCATAAGCAAAATCAAAAGGTCAAGGACAAACTGGGACAACATTGACAATACAAATGACAAAAGCATCTGAGTCCCTTATACACCAAGGAGAAAAAGACCAACAGTACAGGAGAAAAATTACTTTTTAATTCCATCATTTGCTCTTGTAGCAAATATCTGTTTAACACTTAGGTGCCTGGCACAATACTAAGTGCTGGGAATATCACAAAAAATAAGCAGATAAATAAATATATAAAAATAATATTAAGACAAGGAGATTCAATACTTATTGGGAAAATGACAATAAAGTAAATCAGCAAAGTATATAATACGCTGGGAAGTCATGAGTGGTGTGGAGAAAAGTCGAGCAGGTGTGGAGGACGAGATAGTTGTGCTGAGGGGCATAGGTTAAGTGGTTCGTCAGCGCAGGTCTCACTGTGAAGGTGATATTTGAGCAAAGCCCTGAAGGGAAGAAAGATCTTCTCACGGTGAGAAGTGGGGCCAAATGACCAGGAAAGACCCTGAAGGGTCAGGCCCGGGAGGCCACAGGGCAGCAGAATGAGGTCAGGGAAGTCACAGGGTCCAACATGATTGTCTACACATGGGTGAGTGGGTTGCAAAGGCTCCTGGTCTTTCACACAACATGGGAGCCACTCACAAGTAATGAGCAAAGGGATGAAGTAAGCCAATTTCTAGCTTTAGTGTTTTATTTTTTTGTGAATATAATTTGTCAAATTGGCTTACATACAACACTCAGTGCTCATCCCAATAAGTTCCTTCCTCAATGCCCATCCCATTTTCCCCTTCTAGCTTTAAAGAAAGACTTTGGCCACTGGGTTACAAAAAGATGGAGAGGCACAAAGGCAGACAGAGGCAGAGAAGTGGATGAGGGTAATCCAGGCAGGAGGGGCTGGCTAATGGTACCAGAGCTTCAGCTGTGGAGATGGTACTGGTTGGCTTTGAGATGTATTTGAAGGGACAGCCAATGGAATTTCTTAACAGATTGGCTGGAGCCAGGGGGGGTAGACATGAGAGAAAGAGAGGCGTCAAGATGGCGCCACGTTTTGGGCTTGTGCAAACTGGAAAGGTGAGCTGCTTTTCTTTGAGTTGGAGGGGATGACAGTTGAAATGGGTTTGGAGGGAAGATCAGTTTGGAACTGGTGACGTTGTTAAGTTAGAAATGCCTCTAGGACATCCAAGTACAGATTTGAGGAGGCAATTGGCCACACAGGGGAGAGGTCAGGGCCAGCTGGAGATAGAAACTTGGCACTTAACAGCCTGTGGAGGGTACTGACAACCAGGACACTTGATGCCATAGCTACGGTGTGGAAGTGGTCCAGGGACTGGGGTGTGGGGCAGGTCAAGGTTGAGAAGTCAGGGAGATGAGGAGGAGCCGCGTAGTGGCAGGAAAATGAGGGGAGTGTGGTGTTCTGGAAACCAGGTGAAGAGAGGTGTCAGGGAGGAGAGAACCATCATGGGATCAGTGGGGTCACAGGCTGCTTCTGGGCCAGGAAGCGAGAGCCCTGAGGATTACCGCTGGATGCACCAAGGTTGCTGATGACTTGCAAGGAGCCCGGATTGGGGTGAGGGTGGAGGAAGAGGGCTGGCAAGAGAGAATGAGACAGAAGAAACAGAAGCTCTGAGTGTAGACAACTGTTGAGAAGCTTCGCAGTAAAGGGCAGTGGGGGGAGGGGAGCAGAACAATGGGCAGGGACGCGGAAAGTTCACAGAAAAAGGAATACGTGTGACTTTTAAAAATATGGAAAGATGCAGAACTTTATAATCAAATAAACCACTGAGATGTCGTTTTATACTATTAGGTTAGGGGAAATTAAAAAGTTGATACGGTATTATTAGAAAAGCAGAGAAGCCAACTGTCATCCCTTGGTTTAGGACTTTAAATTAGTACAGCCTTGGGTGGCTCAGTCATTTGGGTGTCTGACTTCGGCTCAGGTCATGATCTCGCGGTCATGGGTTGGAGCCCCACGTTGGGCTCTGTGCTGACAGCTCAGAGCCTGGAGCCTGCTTCTGATTCTGTGTCTCTCTCTGCCCCTTTCCTGCTTGTGCTCTCTCTCTTCTCTATCTTTCAAGAATAAGTAAACAGTAAAAAAATAAATAAAATAAAATAAATTAGTATAGCCTTTCTGGTTGGTAAAAATGCACTTACAGGGGCACCTGGGTGGCTTAGTTGGTTAGGAGTCTGACTCTTGATTTCAGCTCAGGTCATGATCTCACAGTTATGAGATGGAGGCCCGCATTGGCCTCCGAGCTGGGCACGGAGCCTGCTTAAGATTCTCTCTCTCCTTTTCCCTCTGCCCCTCCCCAGGTCATGAGCATGCACTCTTTTTCTCTCTCTCTCTCAAAAAAAAAAAAAAAAAATGCACTTACTCTTCAGCGCAGTAGTTCTACTCCTAGGAATGTCCCAATGCATAAAGTGACACAGATACTCAATGACTATGTACAGGTCTATACACAGCATTATTATTTATGATATTTATGGTAAAACCCTGGGAGAAATCTAGATGTCTATCAACTGGCCTCATGGTATAGCCGTAAAGAGAACACAAGCAGCTGTATGTTCAGATGCAGCACGATCATTCTGGACCAGTAAGCAAGGAAAGCAAGTGTAGATCATCTCTCATTTGTGATGAAAGAGGGTACCTGTGTATGTGCCTGTGTAGGTCTCGGAGATTTCTGGTAGTACCCACAAAACACTGAAATCAAGGGGGACCCTGGAAGGGCGGACTCGGGTTCAAGGTAGAGACATATTTTACTCCATATCCTTTTTCCTATTTGAAATTTTACCCATGAACATGTCCTGTGTTAAGAATTCACTTTATTACTATTATTATTATTATTATTATTTGAGAGAGAGCAGGGGAGGGGAGCAGACAGAAGAGAGAGAGAGAAAGAGAATATGTTAAGCAGCCTCCATACTCAGCTGCAGAGCCCACATGGGGCTCCATCCCACGACCCTGGGATCATGACCTGAGCCGAAATCAAGAGTCAGACAGTCAACTGACTAAGCCACTCAGACGCCCCAATAATTCACTTTAAAATAGAACTTCTGGGGTGCCCCGGGGGCCTAGCCAGTTGAGTGTCTGACTTAAGCTCACAAATCTTGCGGTTTGTGGATTTGTGCCCCACATTAGGCTTTGTGCTGATAGCAGGAAGCCTGCTTTGGATTCTGTGTCTCTCTCTCTGCTCCTTCCCAGCTCTCTCTCTCTCTCTCAAATATAAATCAACATTTTAAAAAAGTTTTTTTTTTAGTGAAACTTCTACCGTAGGGTCATATGATGCAGAGTTGGGGGAAACTTTCAGGTGATCTAACCCAGCGGTTCCCACAGCCCAGTCCTCGGTGGGGCTGCATCAAAATCACGTGGGGGCTGCAAAGACACAGAGCTGATGTGCGGATCACATCTAGGGGTCCCATCTGGTGATGGCACTACCCCTCAGGCCATTCTGACACACAGGCAGAAGAATGCAGTGGGCACCGTGCTCACTGCAGTGTACAATTCCCTGGAGAAACAGGGCCTTATGAGTGTCAAACACCGTTCTGGGGGCTGTTTTTCCCACAGTGAAGGGTCAGGCAAGATCCCAGGGAGCTTCCCTATCAGGAAAAAGAGACAGGTGATAAAGCAATACAGTAACTTGCACTAACTATTTTACAGAAGATAACTAATGCCCGTAACAGCCCTGTGAGGACAAGCACTATTACTATCCCCATTTTACAGATGAGAAAACAGAGGCACAGAAAAATCACAAGCTAAAGTGAGTGATTGAGCTACGATGTGAACGCCAGCAGTCTAGCTCGTAAGATTAGAAACATGATAAAAAGAAAAAAGACAAGGATTCAGACTGACAGAGCCCAAAGCACCGCTGGTCGGGTCAGAGCAGAACTCCCTGCAACCCGAAAGTCACAAGTGCTGGGAGTGAGAGGACTCGTGGCAAGTGCAAAGCCATCTGGTGGGGAAGACAGCTGGGTGCACTCATGGGACAGGAAGAAGGTCAGTGCGATTGGCTGTGCAGATTGAGAAGGACAATCTTTGCTGACAGCAAAGAGCCCCATGAGAGGCTAGAACTGGAGAACTGTGAGATCATGACCTGAGCGAAGTCAGATGCTTTTAAATCTTCAAAAAGTTCCCCCAAAGAAAGCGTATTTTAAGCACACACACACACACACACACACACACACACACACACACACACACACACCCATTCTGCTGCAGGTAAAAGGTACTTACACTAGGAAGCTTCCCCCTATGAAGGTGCCTGAGGGCAGATTACAGAGAAAAGGTTGGAGGGCCCCATTATCAAAATTAGCAAGTGCCCCAGTGAACCCCAGGCTCCCACAGCAAAAAAGAATCTCTTTACCTGCCTTTCCCACTGAGGTTAATATACTTGCATGTTTCTGTAGAAGAGATCCCGGAAGTAGAATTGCCGCATGAAGAAGAATTAGCTTTCTGATATGGACAGATACTGACTAGAGATTCATGGAAATGCATCCCAGGGAAACCTTTTTGCCGTCTATTATAGGAAAAACGAGATCCCGTTGTGGCTTTCATTTGCATTTCCCTGAGGAGTACCGACGTCGAGGTCTCTTCATTCATTCATTTATTTTAAAATAGAACTCACTTGTGATTTGCCTGATTATACCCACAGAGGGGTAAACCCTTAGACTTAGCAACCCTCAGCTTCCTCCTCCATAAGACGGGGCGATAACATCTCCTAAGGTGGCTGTGAGGCTTAGGTGCGACTTCCTGAACATGCAGAACTGGATGCGCAGCAGGCGGCTCAGAACCGGGTGCCACGCAAAGCCACCAGGGGCCCGCCCTCCGGGAGCCGCACAGCTGGAGGGCGGCGGCGGACCGCAATTGCCCACCTGCGGAGGACCCGCGGCTCCCGCCACCGCCCCCGGCGCCCGCGCAGCCTCTCCCCTGCCGCACGCCCCGTTCCCCAGCGAGCACCGCGGGGCACCGCCGGCAGCGGCCCCACGGAGGGATCGCAAGCCCAGGGCCTCCGCGGGGGAACGCGGAGCCCCGTGCTTCCCTCGGTGTCTTGTCGCCCCCACGTGGCCAGCGTGAGCTCCCGTGCCTCCCGGGGCCGGGTTCTTCCCCGAACTTTCCTGGCGCCGCTCCCGGCTGCGAGCGAGCCAGACGTCCGGCCCCGGGCCCGGAGAGTCCGGGTCGCATCCTCACATCTTTGATCTCCAAACCCTCTGGCCACACCGCTCCCCGGCTCCCCGCGGAGGCAATGGAGGGAAGACAGGCAGGCTGCCCCGTTGACCGGCAGCTTGGGGTCAAAGTCCGGGAAGAAAGAAGGAATTAGCAAACACTAGCCCCTCGCCCTTGCCCTACAGGCAGCCCCAAACCCCTTAGGATAACAAAGGACGCGCCTCGGTTGCCTTAATGACCACCATACTTTCACATCAACATAACACGTTATCCTAGCGTGATCAAAAGCCAGCCTTCAGTCCTTGTCACACGCATATCTACACTTTGGCAGAATCGTTTTAATACTACATATTTTACTGTGCAGTGGTCTTTCTTCATTCCGTTTCCTTCCTTTCTGCTCCTTGAGTACCCAACAGTAACAGCCACTGGTTCTTTCTATATCTTTCTTTCCCTCTGGCCTTACAATCACAGAATTGCATATATGTGCACACTTGTATGGCTCTAACCCACACTTCTGTCATTTGGTCCTTGCAATAAATCTTACCCAAATATGCCCATTTTTGAGTTCAGGAAACTGAGGTTATGATTTCACTTATTCATTTACTGAGTGTTTACTACTTACCAGTTTCTATGCTAAACATTGTATCTTTTCCTGCTGAATGTTCACAACATGTTATTTGCACTTTGGGAAACCACACAAGTAAATAGTAATGTGGCCGCACAATGATGCCAGAGCCGGCTGAGGTCTTGTCACCTGTCACTCCCCCAAATGCCCCCTGGATTGAAGGGAATTCAGCCAAGTGGAATTGTTATGCTAAGAGGGCCGTGGTCTGGTGAGGGCATTATTACAAGCTTCCTGCTGTGTTCCCGTAGTTATTTCAATCATTGTGTTCCTTCCTCAGGTGCAGAACAGCAATGAAATATTTGAGTTGCAGAGGCCTCAGTAGAATTAAATGAGACCACGTTAAATCCTTCTAAACGACAGAGCAGGTTACAAAATGAGATCAATGAACATATTGTACACGCTATTTATTGGTTTCCTTTCTCTTGTTAATTTAATAGTATTAATCCCCAAAGCAGTGTAATCTGTTGGAAGAAGTCAAACAATACTGAGACGGATACTGAGGTTAATAATCTTCCCCTTCTCCCCCTCCCCCAACTCCACTCTCCTTAGGTAGCCAGTGTGGCGTTGGGTAGGGTGTGATATTCCTTTTTTTTTTTTTTAAGTTTATTTATTTTGAGAGAGAGAGAAAACATGAGTAGGGGAGGGACAAAGAGAGAATCCCAAGCTGACAGTGCAGAACCCAACTTAGGCTTCAACTCGTGAACGAGAGCTGGAAACAAGAGACAGACGCTTAACCAACTGAGCTACCCAGATGCCCCTGGGTGTGGATACTTCTAAACCTTCTTTATGTCTACGGATATATTTTATTTAAGTAGATATAGAAGCTGCTGCATTCAGTTGCGGTTGTCCTGTTCACACTCCTCCACAACTTGCAGATGTGTCATTTATCTGCTTACTAGACATTTTATAATTCCACTTATGTTGCTGACTCATTTGCAAAATACCCATAGGCTGAATGTATTCTCACTTAGCCGTCACCCTGAGTATTTCTCCAAATGGAGAGAGAGCATCCTTTGCCCTTCATTACTTCTCAGTATCAAACCCTCTCCCTGTCTCTGGGCAGGTTTGTGCCCTTTCTGGATAGTGACACTTTTCCCAGGGTCCTCCCAGAGGCACCCGAGCTCTGTGCCAGCAAACACTACATTGACTTTTGACTTTTTCCTACCCACATTCTTGCTGCCAGCAAGGCAGGGGCTGATCCCCAAGTTGCCGTCATCCTCACGATAATCTCTGGGTGCCCTCTAATAGCTCGTGTCATTTCAGATGAAGGGAGATAGGGAACGGGGCACTGAGGCATCCCCGTTGGAGAAATCCTTCAGGAGACCACATTACAGCGCAGTGGCAGCGGATCCTCCTCTGGGCTGTTGGGGGCCAGCATCATGGTAATGGCCCGACAGGGATGTCTTTCAGCTCCCACTGCCCTGGCTCAGGGCCTCTGACTCTTGCTGGGTAACAGCCTCCTGCCTGGTCCTCTGCTTCCAGCACTTTCTCTCTCCAGTCAACCCTCTTCCTCACTTGTCATGATGATCTTAACATCTCAGCAGGTCCTTTTGCAGCCCAGCAACTTTCAACGGTTTCCCATTTTCTCTGTAATAAAGCCCCCAAACTTTTAGCATTGAGTCCTGGGAAACTCATCAGTTTTCAAAGGGCATATCTGTCCCCAAACCACGCTGTTGTTCTTTAAGTTCCTGCACCCGAAATCTGGGAGCCATCTTCTCCTTCCTTCACCTGTATTCATTTAAGTCCAGTGTTCTGGCCTTTCTGCCTCAAAAATAGTCCTCAAATTCATCTCTTGTCTCCACTGCCGTGATTGAGAGCTCTCTTTCTTATTCCTCTCCTTCCCCACAAGCCTTCCCCTGGGCTGTTCCGACTGCCTTCCCCAGTCTTGTCTTTGTGCAGTCCGGGGTGCCGAGGAACCAGAGGAGGCCACTCTGCTGCTCCACAGAGGGGATGCTCATGGAGGGATTAGGGCTGCCAGGACTGTTGCAAGCAGTCGGTACATACCGCCCCATGTTTATTGTTTTATAGGTTTTTTTGTTTGTTTTATTTATTTCTAGGAGAGAGAGAGACAGCATGAACAGGGGAGGGTCAGAGAGAGAGGGAGTCACAGACTGAAACAGGCTCCAGGCTCCGAGCTGGCAGTCAGCACAGAGCCCGACGCGGGGCTCGAACCCACGAACCGCGAGATCATGACCTAAGCGAAAGTCGGACGCTTAACCGACTAAGCCACCCAGGCGCCCCGGATGCTTATTGTTTTAAATCATTGTCCACTTGAATTTAAAGGCAGCTCGTGGCAAAAGCATTATGAGACATGCGGTGGTTGAACTTTATCATATCTGGTATGTTCTCATCAGTCATGCGTGGACACACAGGCTATGTTGTTGTTATAATGGTCTCTTTGGAGGGCGGGGCGGGGAGAAAAGTGAAAGCGAGCCCCCTAGTGGCAGCTTACTGTAGTTGCATGGGTAGAATCTGGAGGGGTACCTTTCCTTAAGCAGGGCCTCCACACCTAGTTGTGGCAGAGCAATGTCCCCGGAGGTGGACTAGAAAACATCCAGCGTTTCTGCTGAGTCCTTGACTTCTCCAAGAGTAAGACCAAGTCACCCTATGGCCCATGGTTAGACTGGAAACTTGCTCGGTCTCCACTCTCATGTAGAAATAGAAATGCTTTTGGTGCAAATGCAGCCAGGGAAAAGTGATCAGTGAGAAACAATAGGGAAAAGGAAAACCACCCCAAACATCATCAATGTCTGTTTTTTACTCGACTACAGGGAGGCAGAAGATAGAGTAGGTGGCTCGTTTATGAAGTTCTCACGGTCTTCCTGACCTCTGGACCAGCTACTCACTGGAGTACTGTTGCCTTCTGGGAGGGTGGAACCTGGAACCTGGATGAAGTGCTCCCTCCTGGCTCGGTGTTGGTGGGCGTGCATGGCTCTCCCACCGGAATCTGTCCCATGCAGGCTTGACTGGAGGCGGTGGGTGCATTGTAGTGACAGCTGAGGAAGGAGCTAAAGGGGACAGCATTGGACAGAGCCACAGGGTGCTAAGTGTCCCAGCACATTTCTCCTCTCTTTTAAAGCATAGGGTCCCCTTCCTTTAAGAAACTTCCCGGATTCGAAAGACTTGTTTTCAGCATTAGGATTGTTCCGCCATCTTGGTATTTTTACCAAATATCATCGCAGTGACCGGTCTGTTTCTTTCCCTCCTCATTTGGCTACTTCCCGAGGGCTGCAGCTACTCCAGTCACCCCTTATGGCCTCCAAATTCAACCCCATAGCTATGTGATCAAGTGCAAGTGCATCAAATTTTTGCTGGGATGGCTGGAAGGTGTGCCCCTATCCTGGGGGCCTTAGCAACTAAAGAAGGCAGATTTGCACGGAGGACAGGCTTCTCTGAAGCCTGACAATGACAAGTGCAGAGTGCTAGGAGGAGAGGCAAGTGTGGAGGGAGTGAGCTCCGGAAAAGTGCCAGAAAAGGACCAGAAGCAACAACCCGAAGGGAGAGGTAGGGCGTGGAGTCAGGAGAAAGCGCTCTGGGTGGGGATGCTGGAGACTCATTTCTGGCTCCGCTGAGGCCTTGCTAGGAGCCGCTGGCTCGGCCCCCAAACCTGCCCTGCGGGCCTTCCTGCTGGTAGCCCCAGCCAAGGCGTGTGCAGAATGAAAATGAAAGGCCTGATTCTACCATAAAAGAAATGGGCAAATCCTCAGAGAGCCTGGTACAAGGGAGTAGACGAAACCCTGACTAGAAACTGTAATACCTGCGTTCAGGTCCCGGGCACCTAGGTCCAGCACCTGTCTGGGACCTGAGCGTCACCGGGGGAAGGGCCAATAAGGACACTTGCCATGGCCAGCTCTCAGGGCTCTGAGGGAGAGAGGGTCCGCAGCTGGGAATGAGTGGCGTGCTGGGAAGAACTCAACAGGATCCCTCGCCAGGGTGAAGAGGCAAGGGGTAGGGGACAACGCGGCCCACTGACAGATGAAGAAGAAATAGGGAGGTGGGCCGGGCCGGGAGCCAAGCGGAACCCGGGAGGAAGATGTCTCCGGGAAGGAGACAGACAAGTTTCCAACCTGTGATGTGCTTTTCCAGCTTACAAATTGCTCTTGACTTTGTGGGGCAGACGTCATTTGCATGTGAAATGGAAGTAATCCTGCACTGTGGTCCCTGAAAGTTGTGCCTGGCTGGTTAGTGCCTCCCCGTGGAATGTTCTAGACACTCTGTGATGCCAGCACAGCCATCATGGCCCCAGCCCTGGTCTCTGTGATGACTCCCTTCTGGACGGGGGGCCTCTTTCTGTTCCCAGTCCCTGGCACAGAGCAGGCCCCAAGCAAATGTCTCCTAGTTACGGGTCCAGTGATTTCTGAAAGAGATGCGGTTTTGCCAAGTGTATGGGAAAGGACAGAGAAGACACCCATTTGGAAAAGGTTAGAGAGGGTTTTCTTTTTTTCTTAATATTTATTACTTTTGAGACAGAGAGAGACAGAATGTGAGCAGGGGAGGGGCAGAGAGAGAGGGAGACCCAGAATCTGAAGCAGGCTCCAGGCTCTGAACTGTCAGCACAGAGCCCAATGCGGGGCTCGAACTCACGAGCAGTGAGATCATGACCTGAGCCGAAGTCGGATGCTCAACCAACTGAGCTACCCAGGCGCCCCAGAGAGGGTTTTCTTGAGAGGAGGGTTAGGACCCTTCATAGACCTATGATTCTATTTGATAAATTTGAAAAACTACCATTTGGGGCTAATTCGCCCAAGTAAGAGTCAACTATAAATTGGTCTTTAAAGTTTTATTAAATCATTTAGACTTGAAAGAAGTCACAATACTTGACACACTTAAGTGCGTTCTGTACACCACCAACCCAAATGGATTGAGTTCAGAATTTTTATAAATAAAAAATAAACATATTTACAGTGAAAAATAAAAACATGTTAGCTAGTTAGATGATGAAACTGTTATCAATGATCAGTTTTGGGAAAGTACCAGCCTACAGGATTACACATAAAACATTTAAGATTTCATTAGGTTTAAAAAGTCCATAATTGAAGAAGTTAGTTGTAATATATGATTCATGTCTCACTACAGCTTTTTCCTTCCCCAAACCAGAACTTGTGGCCAATTTACACAAAAAGCTTCATTTTCCCTTTATTGGAGGTAAAAGTACAAAAAGCTCTTAAACTCTCCCTAGAACCATCTAAGGAATAAAGCTATTCAATGCTACGAATGTCACTATAAAACTAGCTATGGACATAAACCGTTATACAATTTGTGCCATTGTTCTCCAAAATAGTGCAGATGCTTCATCCACCCACCAGGTCAAAAACGGAGTCAGCTTTTTCTGGAAATTAGTTTCAAAATCACCACCGTGTCTCTAGAAAGCATATTTCTAGAACAATATAGTTACCACATGTAGGAGCCGTCATTCTTCTGTACTATAAAAATATGTCCCTCTAATTCTCTCTTTATATTTTAGGGATTGCTTCTATACCACCACTCCCTCGCCCCCCAGGCAAAGGTGAGGGCTATAAAGCTTGGCCAGCCCGTTTCAAGAGACCCACAAAGAAAAAGGACCACATGTGATTTTAGTGAGAGCCTTCTCCTGGAGCAGAGCAGTACAGAGTTGGCTCAAATTAGGTTATGCCCCTAAATCCAGTTTCAATAGGACTTAGAAAAAGTAGTCCAAAATAAAACTGAGCAAAGAACAAAAATTTCAAGTTCACAATTTCAGAAAGCCACATTCCTAAGAGGCTGTCCTGTGTCACCTATTAGGGGGTAAGCATCAGTTAAGGTTAATTGCTTGGCAAAGGGCTCCAGGAGCTGCTGCACTGTCTTGAGTGTTTCGTTCCCGACGAACTCATGGAGCGAGACCTCTGTCTGAGTACAGTTTTTCCTGGAAATTCCAAGTCTTCAAACACAGCATTTTCAATAATGTTAGTAGCTTCAGGCCGCTCCATGGGAGATGGAGACAGCATGTCTTGAACCATCACATACTGAAATATAAAAATTGTCTTGTTAATGAAAGGCCAGGTTTAGACCATGAAATAGTCTGCTAAATCAGGAATCAGAAAAATTCTTCTGTAAATATATTGTTTGCGGGCTAGTTTCCAATGCAACTTCTCAGCTTTGCCGTTAAAGTACAAAAACAGCCATAGATAATAAGTAAACAAATGGGCATGGCTGTGTCCCAATAAAACTTTATTATAAAATTAGACAGAAAGCTGCATTTGGCCTGTGGGACATAGTTTGTTAACCCCTGGTCCAAATAAACATGGACCATTTTGTGGTAACTGATTGTTTTCTAACATAGCATAAAGGGTCTTAAATCATATCCTTGAAACACAGACATAATCTGTCTTTAAAAATAATTCCATCTTGGGGCATCTGTGTGGTTCAGTTGGTTAAGCGACCACTTTAGCTCAGGTCATGATCTCGCAGTTCACGGGTTCAAGCCTGGCCTCGGGATCTGTGCTGACAGCTTGGAGCCTGGAACCTGCTTTTGGATTCTTTGTCTCTCTCTGCCCCTCCCCCACTCATGCTATCTGTCTCTCTCTCTCAAAAATAAATAAACATATAAAAAAGTTTTAAAAAAATAGTAATTCCATCTTGGGGTGCCTGAGTGGCTCAATCAGTTAAGCAACAATTGTTGATTTTGGCTCAGGTCATGATCTCGGGTTTTGTGCAATGGAGTCCCATGTTGAGCTCCATGCTGACAACTCCGAGCCTGCTTGTGATTCTCTGTCCCTCTCCCCTGCTCATGCTCACTTTCTCAAAATATACATTAAAAAAATAATTCTTATAACTGCATGTGAATATACAATTATCTCAATAAAATTTCAATTAAAGGGGCGCCTGGGTGGCTCAGTCAGTTGAGTGTCCCCCCAGGTGTCCCTATAACAGATAATTTTTAAAATTAATTAACTAATTTATTTATTTATTTATGAGAGAGAGAGCATGAGTGAGTGAAGGGCAGAAAGAGAGGGAGAAAGAATCCCATAAGGTGCAGAGAGAGAGGGAGAGAGTGTGGAGCCCAGAGTGGGGCTCAAGCTCACCAGAGTGGAGCTTGAACTCACAAACCGTGATACCATGACATGAGCCAAGGTGGGACACTCAACTGTCTTAAGCCACCCAGGTGACCCTATAAAGATCATTTTTAATGCAATTCCTCATTATACTTACAGTAGTAACAGATAAATTTGGGCCTTTTTCCAATTTGATAATTAACACACAGTCTGATTTACTTCAATTTAATTATTTAAGAAAATTCAAGATTTATCAATGTGTGAATTTTATTTTATTTTTATTTTTATTCTTTTTCAGTGTGTGAATTTTAAAATGATGTGTGTGTGGACCAAATACATTATGAAATAAAAATAACAGCAGCAGCAAAAACAAACTTCAAAGGTTCATTTCATACAATTTCCACCATCAAGACCAGCTTAATGTTTCCTTGCCACTTCGCTGAACCATTTTACAGTGTCACTCTGAGTGCTTTAACTCCAGCACACAAAATCAATGGGAATTAGTGACCCCCACCCCTGCTTTTTAAAGAAACAAGCCAGGTTTTAAGATCCCTCCCAAATTCACTAAAATAAAGAGATTAATGGCGCAGTCCTAGAAGCAGCTCTGTTCCTGTGAGTACACTCAGAGTCCAGCCCTTATTCAAGCCAATGGCTGCGATGAGGTACACATGGGACGTCACCCAGCGGGGGACACAGAGCAGGGGCCAAGGACCCCACCAAGGACCCTGGACCCGAGTTCAGGCTGTGATTTTAACAAGCTGTGTACGCTTGGGTCAGGTCCCTTTCCTCACTAGACCTCTGGCTTCCTCATCTGTAAAACAGGAAACTGATGAATTAATGGCTAAGGAGCCTTTAAGTTCTAAATTTGATTCACAAGAAAATAAAAGATCAGAATTATACAAACCTCATGAGGATATTTCTGAGTAAACAGTGGTGGAAATTTGAGATTTCTTACATCAGTCAAGATCTAAAAAGAAAGAAAACTGTTACTTGTTTTTAAATCTGTTCTGACATACGTATCTATTTATTTAAATGTATTTTGTGATAGTCTCACAAAGTGACTAAGAAGAAAGATTGAATATTAAACAGATGGAAAATTTATCAATAGCCTCTCCTGACCTGACAATCTACACATAAGTGCTTTCAGAGCACAAATCTTACATGCCATCAAATCATCAAAATGTAGAAAATAATTCACATATGGGGGCGCCTGGGTGGCTTAGTCGGTTAAGCGTCCGACTTTCGCTTAGGTCATGATCTCGCGGTTAGTGGGTTCGGGCCCCGCGTTGGGCTCTGTGCTGACTGCTAGCTCAGAGCCTGGAGCCTGTTTCAGTCTGTGACTCCCTCTCTCTCTGACTCTCCCCTGCTCACGCTATCTCTCTCTCCTGGAAATAAATAAAACATTAACAAAAAAAAAATTTAAAAAAAAAAAAGAAAATAATTCACATATAATTATGCTTGAGTTGTACATATTATACTGACACCTGTATTTTAACTGAAAACACTGATTTGTGTAAAAAAAAAAAAAAAACCCAACCAAATCCTCAATCATTCATGAATAAATATTTGTGACCTGAAGTGGGTAACTTTTACTATTTGTATCTAGTCTCTTTGTATTTGATATGAAAAGTGTATATTCTTTATTCCTCTCTCTCTCTCTCTCTTTTTTAGTAATCTCTATGCCCAACGTGGAGCTGGGCCTTATGACTTCCGAGATCAAGAATTGCACACTGCTGACAGAGCCAGCCTGGTACCCCTGTTCTTTTTCTTCTTCTTCTTTTTTTTTTTTTTGAGTGAAAAAAACAAAAAACTAAAAACAACAACAATCAAAAAAACAAGTCAATTGTGCTAAGTCATGAGTGTAAAAAGAAGCTTTTCAAAGTTCACTGGGAAATTTTCTGTTTTGTTTATTGTAGTTGTCCTAGACAGTTGGAAGTAGTATCTCATTGTGATTTTGATTTGTATTTCTCTAATGAATAATGGTGTTATGCTTATTGGCCATGTGTATACCTTCTTTAGAGAAATGTCTATTCAAGTCCTTTGCTCATTTTTTAATTTGGTTGCCTTTTTGTTCTTGAGTTGTAATAGTTCTTTGTATATTCTGGATACTAGAACCTTATCAGACATATGGTTCACGAGTATTTTCTCCCATTCTGTAGGAGATTTTCACTTTCTTGACAGAGTTCTTTGATATACTTGTAACAACATAAATTTTGATGCCATATAATTCTGATTCTTTACATATGTTGGACTTGTATCATATTTTGCTAGAAGTTTTTAGAATGTTCTTAAATTTAGTCATTCTGGTTTTTAATTTTCTTCTTTTTTTCTCATTTATTGTACAGACTACTTGGTAGGTCTTTCGGTGGGAAAATATGAACCCTTGGTACTCTGTGAAAACTATCTCCTTTTCTACCATGGACAGGAGTCAATAGATAAGATCTAAAACTGATATAGAAATGATGATAAGAGCATAAACTTTAGAAATATGGAGGTAAGTACCACAATAGCAGTTAGAAAAGTTGAGGGTGACCATTTATGAACAATGGAATAAAGTATGACAATGGCCTCCTCTTAAAAGGCTTTCAGTAGTTGGGCCACCTGGGTGGCTCAGTTGGTTAAGCATCCAACATTTGATTTTGGGTCAGGTCATGATCTCAGGGTTATCGGATGGAGCCCCTCGTAGGGCTCTGCGCTGAGTGTGGAGCCTGCTTGGGATTTTTTTTCTCTCTCACTGCCCCTCCCCAACTTGTGCTTGACTGTTCTCAATCTAAAATTTTTAAAAAACTTTTTTTTTAAAGACTTTCAGTAGTCTTCCTTAAAAGCCATGGTCATGGTTTATTTTCAGAGAAAAACCAAACCATTAATTATGCTTAATTTGACAGTTTTTAAGTGTATGAGTATGTGGCCAGTTGCTGTCTGGAAAATTCTTTTCTGACCCACATTACCCGTGGTTCCCCTCACTTTGCACTTATTACAAATTTACTGAGTGTAGAATATTGTTAATGATGAATTTAAGCAACAAGGAACAACCAAATAATTTTTGAAGACGGGGCTTTCAATGGAAGCAGTCTACCAATCTTCCCTATAAAGCTCGTGTGACCTGTTCCACTTACAGTCAGCTAGTCTGCTGGTATCAAGAATAACTCGTTCGCCTTTTAAAATTCTTTCTTTCGTAAACTTGAGTATTTTCTTTTTGCACCTTTTCTGAGTAGAGGGAACTTACCCTGACTCTCTCCATCTGAGTGCCGAATGGGTACAACAGTTCAAACAGAATGAGGCCTAAAGAGAAGATGTCCACTTTATGGGAGTAGTTGCTTCCATGAATCTGAAATCCCATATAAAGAAGAAATATTAGAAAAAAATTAACAGAGACAATACAACTGATAATATGGCCTTAGTGAATCCAAAAGTTGACCTAGTACTTCTTGGGATTAAATGGAATTGTATGGGTAAAAATGTCAGCAAAGAGTTAATAATCTCTCCCAGCCTCTTTTCTTCAACTCACTCCAGCAAGAGTAATTAAACCACTCAGCATTACAGAAGGGAAGCCCAGGTACTGCTCTGAGATATGCATCAGTAAAGTAGGCCCCAAAGAAACCTGGAGCCTTGCAGGGCTAAATAAGTTGGTGGGAGCCAGTAAAAGCTGCTTGACTACCCTCGAGGTGAAGATTTTCAAAGCCAGCACTATCTAAAGCAGATCTCTCATTTCTAATCATCTTAGACCTCACCCATTTTTATGAGAAAATCTTCATTACTCCAAACCACTAATCAACTGTGGTTAGCCCTCATTATGGTACTTAATTATGGACTACTTTGCATTCTTAGTTGTATTTTTACATGTGTATATTTCTTATTGTTCACAACTAGATTATCAAGTCCTGGAGGGAAGGAAACTGCCGCTTTTGTGTGCTTTTGTGTTCCCATCATCCGGCACTGGGCTAAGTATAGAGAAGGCCCTCAATAAAAACTTATTTGCTAAAATGAAGCTACGAATTGCAGCCCAACTACTCTAGAAAGCAAAGCCTCATTCATATTAAAAGTAACTTCCCAGGACTTAGAAGAACCCTTTTATTTGTCAAAATTACTCTCGGCAGAGAACTTCACATTTGGCAAACATCACAGAGGGGCATTACTTTGAAACCATTCCATAGTGGCATTTCTCCTATCCAAGTACTGACCAGGCCCGACCCTGTTTAGCTTCCCAGATCAGACGAGATGTGGCGCGTTCAGGGTGGTATGGCCGTAGACCACAGTGGCATTTCTTAATGGGGGGGGGGGACTCTAAGACCTCTGCCACCTCCTATCTAAAGTGCAGCTGACACCAGTCTCCCCACTCCTTCCACCAGCCAGCCTGCCTCTATGTGTACAGAGTATCAGCTCCAGACTGTCAAATGCTAGATCGGTGACATTACCTTCCCCTCTTCCCTTACTTCTTATCTTTGAGGTTTGGGAAGTATTCAAAACTCTCCAAACTCTTCAAAAACAGAGCTTATAGGAGTACAGTGAAAAGGACACCCTCATACACTATTTGGAAAATATAAACACATCTTCATGAAAAGCAACCAGGCAGTAAACACTGACTTCTGTTTAACAGTCCTATTTTATTTCATCCACTGAAAGGTAGGTGGAAATGGGGAGATTTGTACACAGGGATAGTTATTTAAGTAATACTCCTAATAGCAAAATTTGTAACTAAAATGCCTAAAACAAATGTTGAATAAATTGGTTAGCAGAAAGAATACTATATACCCAAAGCTTTCTAAAAACATTTAATAATGGCGGGAAATGCTTAATTTTACTATTTTATCCAAAATTTTATGGACTAGAACCCCAATTTTGTTTTCCAAAATAAAGTATGTATAAAAACATGTTGTAAAATGTGTATACATACACAGAAAAAGAGAAATAAGAACCACTGTTAATGTTTTAGAGATTTTTTAGTGATTTTTAAAATTTTTCTTTATACATTCCTATATTCCCTACATAGAAAATAAGATTAATATATAAAGAGGGAGAAAAGTATTATTAAATACATTTGAAAAACAATGTAGCTTCAGGAACACATACTAAGTGATCTCTACAAAATATCTAAAAATTAAGGAATTACATGTAAAATCTCAAGGGAGGTAGAATATAATATAAATATGCCCTTGGAGAGTTTATCACTATGCAATACTAAAACTTGAACTGTATTACTTGGTAATTACAACCAAGAAAAATGTAGCCATTCTCTGCTCATTTTCTCCTAGAAAGGTAAAAAAAATTGAGAGCTTTGATAAAATATATTTTAAACAGTATCTTAACACAGCTTCTGAAGCTTGGTTAAAACAGTTCATACAAGGTATTCTGAGAGACTTTTAAAGGGACATTTTTTGTTTTTAATTTTTTTAAAGTTTTTCTTTTTTAAATGTTTATTTATTTTTGAGTGAGAGAGACAGAGCACAAGCAGAGGAGGGGCAGAGAGAGAGGGAGACACAGAATTCCACGTAGGCTCCAGGCTCTGAGCTGACAGCACAGAGCCTGAAACAGAGTTCGAACTCACAAACTATGAGATCATGACCTGAACTTAAGTCAGGCACTTAACCAACTGAACCACCCAGGAACCCCTGTTTTTCATTTTTTCAAAACTTATTTATTTTTTGAGAGACAGAGACAGAGCATGAGTGGGGGAGGGGTAGAGGGAGAGGGAGACACATAATCCTCAGCAGGCTTCAGCCTCCAAGCTGTCAGCACAGAGCCTAACACAGGGCTCGAACCCACGAACCGCGAGATCATGACCTGAGCTGAAGTCAGACACGTAACCATTGTTTTGTTTGTTTGTTTTTTAATAAAGGGACATTTTAGGAGTACCTGGGTGGCTCAGTACAGTACCTCTGGCTCTGGCTGCCTCTGAAACCAGTTTCTACGTAGTTTACACAAGAGGAACTGGAATTAAGTTTGGGAGAGGGGCATTCAAAGTCTTTTTCTAAATTTCCAGTTGCTGTCAGGTTCTGGTCCAGGGGTCAGCATGTTTTATGCACTGTATTTTTCTTAATTCATCCCCAACTCAGGTTGTAGAAATTGCACCCTACCTGTGCTGTCTGTGCACACACACTACTATCAGTTTTCATGATTTGCAGATTTTATTGTATTGAGTATTTTAAGGAGAATGTGGATGGAGATTCCTGGGGCATATCTAGCTTGTGGCCATGCTAAGTGAAAATCCATTTTCAATTCAGAAGGAAAACAAAAACTTGCCTGCTCTGGGCTCATATACAGTTTGGTCCCCACTTGTCCTGTGTGTCTGGCACATGCTGGCATTGGGGTCAGGACCATCTGCTCTTCCTCATCCTGGTCCATTGCAGTCACTAATCCAAAGTCTCCAACCTTGACCACATCGTCCACTGTAAAGAATATGTTGGATGGCTGGAAAAAATAAGAGAGACAAAGGCACAGTGGAGAAGGAGAAGAAGAGAAAGTGAAGAGAGTTATTTAAATGACCATAGAAGAAAAATATAAGAAACTAGATACTCTCAAGCATGTTTCTCTTTAAAATGGACTATTATAAAAATAAAAGCACTCATTCGATGTTAAGTTGAGTAAGGAAAAGGGAGGGGTGGCAAAAGGGGCTAACACTGACTGACCATCTATTTAGACTCTTAGAGACTCACCTTCTCCAGGGCCTAGTCCTCAATCTCAGCATTTTAGACTCTCCCTGGGCAGGCTTTTTATGTTTATGACTTAAGTCATGATAGTAACAGTGATAATAACAGCAAAGGTATATAGAACACTGGTAATGCACCAGAAGCTGTTCTAAAGCAGTTCACCACTATGGGGGTGCCTGGGTGGCTCAGTCAGTTCAGTGTCTGACTTCAGCTCAGGTCATGATCTCACAGTTTGTGAGTTCGAGCCCTGCATTGGGTTCTCTGCTGTGAGCGCAGAGCCTGCTTTGGATCCTCTGCCCCCATCCCCCGCCCCTCTCATGCTCATGCTTTCTCTCTCTTAAAAATAAATAAAATAAATAAATAAATAAAGCAATCTACCACTAGTAACTCATGTAATACTTACAACTGTATTAGTTCTTTTAGACCCTCACTTTATAGATGCGAAAACTGAGGCCCAGAGAAGTTGAGTAAATTGTCCAAGGTTACCCACCCAGCAAGTGGTGGAGCAGGGATTCAAACCCAGGCAGGCTGGTTCCCTAAGAAAAAGACTTCTGTTTCGCTGCCACATGGCCATCATTCAATATAATCGTTGCCCTGTGGTAGCTAATCGCTTCTCTCTGATGAATGAATAAATCAGACTGACCTTTGGGTTTGTGTCTGAAAGGGGGAAGTAGGCTACCAAGGAGAATAAGAGCTCCTGGCTACTACCTTGTGCTGCCTCTTCTATACCTGTATGCTCCCATATACTCCCAGAACGCTGTCCCAAGTTCCAAACTCTCATATGCTACTGTTTGTGGGATATGTCCACAACCAGATTTCTTGTGGGCTCCTCCACCCGCCCTGCGTGAAATACATCATCTTTCTTTCAGCACCCTCTCTAACCCTGGCTAACATAACCACCATTCATAGCCCTTGAAATGAGGAGAAAGGAAGCCATTTAGCTCAAAAAATTGGAATGTCACTGGCCTCAAATACTGCCTCATAACATTTACTTCTAAACTCCAAAATACGATTCTACAGTTTTGACTCTGAAGTGGTGAGTGACTGCACATAACCCAAAGTCTATAGTAAGAGCATCTTGCTCTCCCACAAATGGCCCCACGTGAGACAACAATAGACCGTTCTGCCTCACATCTTCCTCCCTCCCTCCTACTTTTCCAGAGTCCGTTGTTATTAGCCAAACACTGTAACAGACTTTTTGTTTTTGTTTTTGACTTTTTGGGGTTTTTTTGTTTTGTTTGGTTTGGTTTGGTTCTCCATCATCTCTCCCTGTGTTTCTACCAGAAATATCCTGACTTAACTTGGGGAACTTTTCCCAACTGTGCAGCAACCCATGGTTCGTGTGGAAGTTGCCCTGAGGCTACCCCAAAGGTTGTATAAGCCAGTCAGCAAGGTTCCATCCCCTGGTCAGAAGACTGGGTTATCAATTAGAAAGAAAGCCAGGACTTCTGATCAATACTGGGGGAAAGAGATACTTTTGTTCCCATGCCCTATCCAACCACTTCCAAAGACTTAGCACATGAAGTCCTGAGAACTGCTGAGACTGTGAAGGGAGACCATGGCTGAAAATAGAAAAAAGAAATGGTGATGGGGCAGGGGCCAGGTTCTGGCTACATCTGTTGATCCTCGATCAAGCTTTGCCTGAATCCTGGATGGTTCAGTTACATGGCCAATACATTTCCTTTTTTGATTGTATTCGTACAAACGCAAGCAAAAGAATATTAAAAATAAAATGGTATGAGCATATAGAATGTGTCAGGCATTGTACTAAGGATATAACAGGTGAGCAAAACAGACATGGAAACCAGAGGAATAATACAAGTGAGATGAGAATTTAAAGGAGAAACACCAGGTTCTATAGGACCCAATGTATCTGAGGAACTGCAAAAAGCCCAGTGTGAAGCCCCAGCTAGAGTAGACAGAAGAGATTAGAAGTCTGGAGGATTGGGGGATGGGAAGTGCCGATGACAAAAAGTTAGCAGGGAACAAAAGCTGGGGAGCAGGGAGGGCCTCAAGGTTTAACATGGCTTAGAGACTTGGGTCAGAAAGAACAGAATGCAGACCTTTTTAAACCAGGAATAAAAATTGTGGGAGTAATTTTTCTGGCAAATCAGAAGCCTTTAAAAACAATATATCTTTACAAAGGAATAAACTTTTGATTTCTAGAAAAACTAAGGGGAAATTAATTTTCTTGGAATTTTTTGGGTGCATAGAAAATGCAGAAAAAACCTTTAGACATTAAAAGATGACATTCAACAAATATTCACTAATATCTCAGTAATATAAAATCGGCAGAAGGATACTTATTATCAGTGAAAACATAATTACACTGCCTTTCAACTTGGCATCTTGTGTGTACAGGAAGTGCTAAATACAAGAAGAATGTGTTTCCCACCAAATGATAAACGTTTACTGTAATCATATAGCCAGCACCTTTTGGTTAAGTGTATCTGGCTGCCTGGAAGTTGACTTCTCTCTTCCAACGAAAAGAAATAATCTTTGAACTTTTTCTACAGTGCAGAAGAATTCCTGCTTATCATTTTGGGCCCATCCCCAAACCACTGAAGCATAGTGCTCATATATAACTCAATAAGAATTACTTTGGAAAACAGGAACTATTCCTAATTCTTATCCCCATTATTCCAAACTCTTAAAACGTATTCACGGATTTAAAAACCTACTGGTGATTTCAGAAGGAAAAAAACGTGTCCAAGTAGCTACTTTGGTGCCCAAAACAAAAGTTCGTGGTTACGTGAAACAAAACTGCAAATACTTGCAATCAATAACTTAAGCTATTTCATCATCAGGGGAGTATTTCTATATTCCCTACGTGTGTATTGACGATGGTTATGAGCATATGGAATGTGGCAGAAATTAGTCAAGTAAAAGTTCCATATACTTATTTCAGAAACACACATTGAAGAAATATTGTTTTAGTAAGAATCTTATATAATTTAGGACCTCATATTGCTACAATATTCACTACTGTGTATACAAAAAACAGAATCAAAGGCTTTAGAGTTGTAAACAATCGTATGGCTATTTACTGGCTTTCTCCCTCCTGCTTCTCACGCTCCTCTCCAAAGCCTAAATAGTTTGGGAATAGGGGTAAAAGCATGGAGTTTGCCCCAGTTCAGAACTGGCTAATGGGGAACCTACATTTGCTCTTCCACTTGGGTCCTTTCACCATGCTACTCTGGGGCCCTCTGGGACTTAGGTCAGGGTTACCCGAAGCCATAGGAAACACAGGGTATATCTTCTTAGGGTGTACTAGTCCTTCTCATCAGGAGGACCGAGAATGCTTTCTACTGTAAAACTGTAAAATGAACATAAGCACATTATAGAGGAGAAGGTATGCTCTGCCTGAAGTTTTCCAAACACGAGACTTCTTTTTGCAGCAGCCTCCTTGAGGCTACTTCTGACCTCTGCTCCCTTTCTCTGATGTCTTTACTCTCCTTTGCTTGAAGGCCCTTCAGAGACAGACAAATCTCCAAAGTATGAAAGTGCTGCTCCTGATCACAGAAGGTCAGACTGAAACCCCCAGGCGATGTTCCACGGATACAGACCTTGAGGTCCCTGTGCATGAGCCCTTTACTGTGCAGAAACTCTACGGCCTCTGCGATCTGCAGGAAGATGTGCAGACACACGCCCCTCTCTCTCTCCTCTATGCTGCATCGGCTGTTCATCCAGTCTTTGAGGTTTTCCTTTCGGCAGAGCTGCATCTGAATGTAAAGGTATACCTTTGGCGAACTGGGCTGGAGTTTTTCTGCAGTGTTTTTAGTGAGATCTAAACTTAAAGTGGTCGGTCTTGGAGGAGAAATAGAGAAAGTAGGCTCAGAGGAGGATTTGCTCCTGGAAGGCTTGAAAGTAGTTAGTTTATTAGCACAATGGTTGCCAATATGCAGTCGGTTAGTTTTGTGCTCTTCTTTCCTGGATGCATTATCACAGCCAGAGTCTTCAAACACTATCGAAGAGGACGTTCTCTCCCTTGACCTTTCATAAAGAGAAGCCTGAGAAGGACAAAGTTCAAAGGAGTGCCCCTCGTCGTTGCCGTCCATGGTACCGTCTTCCACATCGCAGTCTGTAAGGCAACTGTCCTGGAGGTTGTAGGCTGCATCCACGGACTCACTGGTATCTCCATGGTCCGTTCCCGATAATTCCAGCGGAGAGAACTGGCTCTCAGATGAGCTTGTCCGGCCACAGGAAATCCCTACTGAAAAGGACCTCCTTTGTGAAGAAGGGGCTATGATCTCAATATGTTCCTTTGTAGAGAAAGGATCCATTCTGCATATTTTAACGGACGGTCCATCCACTGGACTAGGAGAGCTGAGTGGCCAGTCTGTGCTAAAGGTGGCAGAGATACAAAGGGAAGAGAGGCAGCATGTGCTGATTAGATGATGTGAGCTACACTCTTGATTCTAAAGGCTTCATCTGTAAGAAAGCCAGTTGCCAAATGACAAACGACATACAGATTAAAAACATGCTATACGAGACAAAGAACAATCATATTCCATCCATTTCTTCTAAGAAATTTAAATTGGAAAGCTTCGTTTTACACCTGAAACCACTCTCCGTTCTCCCAGAGCAGCCCAGGCCTTTATACAAAACACGGGGCACAGAGGGCCCATCCAGGACAGGATTCCACAGCGGCCATGATTCGGAATCCTTTGTCCACACTGGGGCAGCAGCTCCCAGGGCCTTGAGCCAAGGGCCACCTCACCGGGTGTGTGCTGAGGCCTGGTTTGGCTACTGACTGTGTCTATAACAAGTGTCACCTGAACAAATCACTTCAGGTGGATCTGGGCTGTGTCTGGTACACGCAGGCAGGGAGTTTACTCCTAGCTATTGGTGAACAGTCTGTCTGCTGCCTGCCTCCTCTTTGTTCTCAGTCCTTTTTACAAGGGCCCTCTTTCCCACAGCATGGCCTATTTAATATGGGAATTATCTTCAGGCTGCATAAGTTTAAGTATTTTTAGCTGTAAATACTTGTAACCTACTTTGAAAAGGGGTTGTGAATTGTTAACTATTGAGAAACTAAACATCTAAAATTTTTTTAAAAATGGAGGCAGAAGCAGACAAGATCTCTTAATGAAAAAAGCTGTTGTAAGTCCCTTAGGGATCTACAATTTGTAGAGTCCTATCTACAAATAATTTCAAAAATTCACGTTCTAAAAAATAAACTTTTTAATTAACACATGGCTAGAGAAAGTTCTAAAACAGGACAGAGAACAGCAGTTTTTCCTAAAAGGAACAAAAGACACATGTCTTGTTAAAGAAATGATACTCTGTTCACAGAGGGAAAAACCAGCCTAAAAGTACTAGTTTTTAAGCCTATGTCTAACCAAGTTACCTTTCATCTTTCAGCCATATTTCATCCATTTTTTCTTGCCACTTCTCAGGTGGTGCTTCCAACCAAGCATTGAAATACCTCACGATTCCTGGATGGTCAAGCTTGGCTAAGGCTTTAACTTCTCGCATTACCTTTTCCCGAGCCAATTCCCTGAAATACAGAAAAAAAGACAACACTAAAGGTTGCTCTTATCTGAAAAAGTAATCATATCTAGTAGTGAAAAGTAAGACAATAAAATTCTCTCTTGAATCTAAAATTAGAAACAGAGGAGTTAGGGGCAGCTGCGTGGTGCAGTCGGTTAAGTGTCCGACTCTTTATGTTGGCTCAGGTCATGATCTCAAGGTTTGTGAGTTCAAGTTCGTGGCCTCTGTGCTGAGAGTGCAGAGCCTGCTTGGGATTCTCTGCCTCCCTCTCTCTGCCCCTACCCCATTCATGCTCTCTTGCTTGCTCGCTCTCTCCCTCAAAATAAATAAGTAAACTTTATTTTTTTTAAATGTTTATTTATTTCTAGGAGAGAGAGAGACAGCGTGAGCAGGAGGTCAGAGAGAGAGGAGTCAGAGACTGAAACAGGCTCAGGCTCTGAGCTGGCAGTCAGCACAGAGCCTGAGCCGAACCACAACCACGAGATCATGACCTAAGCGAAAGTCGGATGCTTAACCGACTAAGCCACCCAGGCGCCCCATAAGTAAACTTTAAAAAAAACTTTTTTTAAAAGAAAAGCATCTAGGGGCACCTGGATGGCTCAGTCAGTTCAGCGCCCGACTCTCGGTTCCAGCTCAGGCCATGATCTCATGGTTTTGTGAGTTCGAGCCCCATGTCAGGCTCTGTGCTGACAGTGCAAAGCCTGCTTGGGATTCTCTCTCTCCCTCTCTCTCTACCCCTCCCCTGCTCACACGGTCTCTGTCTCTCTCAAAATAAATAAATAAAACATTTAAAAAAATTTTTTAAAGAAAAGCATCTGGATTTGATTTTCAGCTTTGACAGCATTTCTGGTGGATCTAATCTCACGTTTCTAGAGATCCCACTGTCACCTGAAACAACATAATAAATGTAAGTTACATCCTCCTCCCTCCCCAGGAGATGGTTGGCTACTCCCATTCTGTGCTCTATGCTTGGCTGTTGTTGTTAATGCCCCCACTCTCCCAATCTGGGAATCCTGATACATTTTTCAATTCTTCAGCTATCAAATCCCATCAGCTCTTCTTTTTCAATTCATGACACTCACTCCTTTTTCACCCATCCCCACTACTGCACATAAATGTTCTATATCTTAGGACTAATGAAAAAAAAAAAAAAAAACTAACAAATATTCTTATCTCTGACCCTTTCCTCATGTCAGTCACCTACACACACCAACTCCAGAGTCACCTCTGCTTTGATCCCATCATCTCTCTACTCAAAGACCATACTGCCTATGAAATAAAATCTAAAACCCCTTGGTTGGCATTTAAGGTTCTGAAACCCATATCTTCCATCTTCTCCTCCATACTCCCCCATCTTTACCCTTTACTCCACTCACACCAGAATGCTCACTGCTCTCTGTACCACCTCCAGGTGCTTTTCCTAGGGCCCTTCTTGGGCCACACATGTAGTCAGACTTCCCTCCCTTGCTCATCTGTCTACTGAGAGACAGGCTACTCCTGAACACCCAACACAGATGTCGCCACCTCCATAAAGCTTGCCTTCCTTGATTTCAGCTATATCTGCACTTTTCTCATGAGAAGCTAGTAATCTAAGCTGCCAGGTAACAAGCTTCCTTGTGTTGTAATTATCTATATTTACAAAATTATTTTGTATATCCACAAAAGCCACAAAGAGTTATTGGTTCTTGGGGGCAGAAGTTTTGCTTAATTTCATATCCTACATAGTGCCTTACACATATGAATATTTAAACTACTCAAAAATTATATATCAAAGAAAGGAATTAGTCACATAGTACGCAAATCCATCCCCATTGTGTGTCCCTAACTGTTGGACAGAATATTTAACTACTAGTTACAAGGACAACTCAGCAATTAGTGCACATTTAATCAAGAATCAATAGTTTTCTAAAACAGATGGAGAAGAAGGCATTACTCAAAGGCAATCATCTTAAGCATGATCCTGTTTTGAGTCAGAAATCCTACTTCCAGGAATTCATCCTAAGAAAACAGATGTGGTAAAACATGTATATAAAAGATGAACACTACGAAGTTGTTCTTAACTCATTTGAAACCCAATGTTTAACAATAAGAAACAGTTAAAATATTTCACATGTATCAGTTGGACTATTCTCCAGCCACAAGATACTTTTAGTGTATTTTAGCATTTTAATAAAGTACTCTTAATAACATGGAAAATGTCAAGGATACAATGAAGGAAGCAACAGATAAAACTGTACTGTAATAGTAACTATGCTACGAAGAAGGTAAATTTATGATCAGAAAAAAAAAAGGAAATACCATAAAATGGTAATATGAGTTTCACTGCGGAGAGAAGACACAGAGGATTTTTGTTTTAATACTTTTCTCTATTTCCCACAATAAGTGGATTATTTCCAAATGGTGCTATGTAGTAAAGTCTAGAGTCATCATAATTCACTGTGGGAAAGCCCTGAATGGTTAAGAATCAAAAACAAGGACAGATTTTTTAACCTAGAGGCAAAGTATTCTAAGTAGATCACCCCAGGGCACCTGGGGTGTCCTGATTGAGTGTCCAACTCTTGGTTTTGATTCTTAGCTTATTGAGTGTCCAACTCTTGGTTTCGATTCAGGTCATGATCTTACTGTTTGTGGGATCGAGACCCGCACTGGGCTCTGTGCTGAGGGTGTGAAGCCTGCTTGAGATTCTCTCTCTCTCCTTGCCTCTCCCTTGCTCATGCTCTCTCTCAAAATAAATAAATAAATAGATCACCCCTTTTAAACAGCTGGTTACCTCGCAGTACTCAGTAGGTAAGATTCAGAAGGTTAGAAACTATGTTTTCTATAGGATCTATGGAGTATAGCAAGAAGGACATATTGCCTCTGAGATGAGTAACATGGTGCTAGCTCCAAGTTCATTATCAGTGCCCCTCCCTTACCTGTTGGGGAGACGGATTCTCTTGATAGCATAATTGCAGTCATCAACTTTATTTCGGGCTTCAAAGACAACTCCAAACCCACCGCGACCCAGGCACTGAACTGGCTCAAAATCTGTTAGATATCTTAAAAAAAAAAAAAAAAAAGGAAATTTAATAATCTTATTTTACGATGTATAAAAAGTATATAAACTCAGTAAATCTTATAGTTATAGAACTTATTTTAATAGAGAGTGCAGTATTTAAAATTTTTAATTATTTATTTGATTAAACTCTAATCGCAATGAGGAGCTTGAACTCACGATGCTAAAACCAAGAGTCGCATGCTCTACCAATTGAGCCAGCCAGACGCCCTGAGAATGTAGTTTAACTTCTACTACTAGCATTCTTTGTTCTTCTGTTTATATAAACGAAGCAAACCCATTCTAATTTTTTCTGAGGAAATTTATAAAAAATAAAAAAGCTCCTGTTTAATTGGGAAATCACCTGTTAACCACTTGTTTTTATAGCAACCATGCAACTGATCTAACCTGATACTTTCCATCACCTGCCAAATATTCCGTCCTTAATTCTCTAAACTTTTGCCTCCTGTGGCATTCTGTGCTCAATTAGAAAAACACAGTTTAATCCTATGTCAGTGCCTGTAAATTTTATGGCAAAAATGTAATCAGTCTTATTATATTTAAGTTTTGTTTTTTTTTTAAGCCAGAAATCTTTCTAGGAACTAAAGCTGTCTGCAATTGGGTTGGTTGCCTCCTGAGTCAGTGTGCTCATCACCGGCTAACTCAGCATCTGTGACTTAAAGGCCGACCTGCACACGGTAGCCTGGTCTCCCTCCCATGCCTGACTTCGCCACTCTTCGCTGTGTTCCAGCCAGCCTGCGCAAAGTCTCATGACTTGGGAGCTTCTGCTTCTGCTATTTGCTCTGCCAAGGTGGCCTACTTCTTTGTACTTAACAAAACTCTTGTTTTTCCTTCATTCTACTCATCTCGCCACTGCTATAGGCCCTTCCCACACCCCTGTCTTAATGTTCTCATAGCACTGTGCACGCAGTACTTTGAACTACTTAAACATAATCTCGATATTTTGCAGTTATTTGTACTCAGTTCATTCTCCCCACTGCCACTGAATTGTGGGCGCCTTGAATTCAGAAAAGCATTCTGGTTTCTCTTTGTATGTCCAGAGCCTGAGCTTACCTGGCAAACAGAAGGTCTATCTAACAAGTATCTATCGAACAATATATGAAAAAATAAATGAATGCACGCATGCATGCTGTGAAGTTGTTCTTCCAGCCAGATGGGGAGTAGTTGAATTAGATTATCTTTAGTGTCTCTCATAAAGCTAAGTTTATTACTTTATGATTTGCACACTCCTATTAATTTAGTAGCTGGCTCAGCTGGCTAGAGCATGGAGTTAAGGAGAGAGGCAATTGATCCAAATCCTCCATGGGCCAATTACCTTCACAGAGAATGAAGAACAATACTCTGTATCCCTAAAAATAGCCAGTCAAGGCACTTCAGTACAAATCCATCTCCCCAGCTACAAAGCCCATGAAATTCACACCCTACTTCTGAAGGGCCAATTGGCTTATTGCCCTATATTAAAGAAAACATCCATACGAAAACAAATATATCATCTGAAATGAGAGACATCTTATTTAGGATTATAGACTCTATAAATGTAAGTATCATCTTGCCGAAGGTCTCAACTGATAAATGACCAACTTGGGTCTTGAACTCATGACTGAACCCAGAGCTCAGGTTCTTTATAATGCCTACAATATACTAGGCATCCAATAAACACTGGTATTATTATAGAGCTCATGTACTTGAAAAACAATCAGCCGTACTCACCATATTGAATAAAGTTAAAGGAAAATAAAGTCTAATTCCATTTCAGAGTACATTATTCTAATTCTCTTCACAACAGCCTTACAGATATGCTTATTTACTATACCCCATTCCTCCCTGTGTTTACCTAATTCTTTCTTACTCACAATTTAAGGTTCAATGAAGATGTGACCTCATTTATGACAGCCTCTTCTCCACTTACAGAACCACTGCAACCATACTGAGTCACTTACAGTTCACGGCTTTTTTCTTGTATGTTTCCATTTTGCCCAGTATTGTCTTCCCTCAGAGATTTTAAGCCCCTCCAGGATAGGCCTAGTCTTTTTATTTTTCCCAAAGCCTGGGAACACTGTTCTGCACTCAGTTGTTCAGAGTAAATGTTGAATGAACAATAAATGGCTTCAGTAGTGGACTACCTGGTGAAGAGCTGTTGGGTCCCTAATTCTATCCCTCTCTCTACCTGCTGGTGTTGCTGGCCGCGGACGTATTGATTAGCATCTTTATTAGAGGTGTACTAAAGCCTTTGCCATTCCTTAGTCACCTAGTAAATTCTCCTTTGGGAAACTTGTAGCTAAAACAAATTGATTACAGTCAACTCTCAATTTGTCATAATACGGTATGGATGACCGTAGATCAAGTAGGTCCAAGTATCACATATTTTAGCTGGCATTTTCAATCTTTCTGTCATCAAATCATTGCCCTAGGTACTGAACAGTGAGGGTGTATATCTCTTCCTTGTCTCCATATTACTAAGTGTTAAGTATGATATCAAAACAAAGGGAAAACGTAGAGATAAACCATGTAATATAAAAAATGAACCACAGTACCATTCCCTGTACCACACAGTACAAAAATTTATATAGCTGATGGATGCTAACAGATTCTCTTTTATTTTGCTTTCAAATTATTTGAATTGCTTACTTTTTAGGTGACTTACCTCCCTCTTCCATTTTTAAAAGTGACCTATTGGTATCTTTCCCCCCATTTTTTTATTTCTTATTCTAGACAGAATAAAGATGAAATAAATAATTGAGGATGAAGTAACATATAGAGATTTATACCATACTCTAATAACACAATAATAATTTGGTACTATTAATGATAAGCTCAGTACATGTAAACCCTCGATAGCTAAGTTGTCTGGTAAGAACTTAATTTGGTGACTGAAATTCTGAACTTCTGTAACACTCTACTTTTATCTTTCTTAGGGTGCATACCACTTTGAATAAGTTTAAGTTACTTGAGGGTTAAATCCATGTTTTATTTACCTGGATATTCATACATTCAAAAAAAGGTAGAGGTACATGGGTAGCTCAGTCAGTTAAGCGTCTCAGGTCATGATCTAGCTGTTTTTGAGTTCGAGCCCTGCATCAGGCTCTTTGCTGTCAGCACAGAGCCCGCTTCAGGTCCTCTGCCCCCTCCCCCATGTGTTCCCCTTCTCTCTCTCTCTCAAAATAAATAAACTAAGAAAAAATAAGTTAAACAGGATCTTAGTTTAGAAGTCATTTCTTCTTTGATTCAAGCAGTCGCCACCAGATGCTGTACCACACACATACCTACTTTATGGTAAGACTTACCGTGATATATATCCAGAATTTTTTATGTCATTCCAGGTACTTTCCTTGGCTTCTCCACTTACAGAATCATATTTGCTTTCAGTTTGACACTGAGTTTCCGATTCCTTCCTTTGCTGATAAGGTAGGGGAAATAAAATCACTATCAAAGCCGAACTGAAGTTAGCTAACCATCTTAAGCTATAAGGTAACATTATAATATGGACAAAAATAAAAGTCTTCTAAGAACACAAAATACAGCCTTTCCTTAGTCAGTGGGAAGTGAAATGGTAGAGGTGAAAGTCAGATTGCAGTGGGTTGAGGAGTGAAGGGGTGGTAGGCCAGTGGAGAGGAGCTGATGGGCAATAATAATTTCATGGTAAACCTAAGTAAAATCAGTACCCCTTTTTCCCCTGCCCACCCCCCCACATTATTCACCCAACTGTTTGAAATACATTAGAATTCTAAAAAATATCTTACTCTTTGAGGGTGAGGATGGAAAAGTCTACGCACAATAAAAGTTGTTGCTATGATACAAAACAGAATAGTTCCGACTATTTCTTTCCACCAGTGTAAGAGGAGAACAGGATCCTTTTTGCGAATGTTCTTGTTGTAATTTGGGTTATCAAGAAATCGGACTGTGATCTGTGTGCTCCGTTTGCTCCTCTCTCTCTTGTAGTATGGTAGATAATAACCATTATCTTAAAAAATAAACAAACATTAAAAAGTTTTTTTTTAAAGATAAGCCAATATAGAGCCACTTTGATTGTTAAAAAATTCTCTATTTTCCTGTCACTTCTATTACTAATTCCTTTTATTAAAGTGTCATCTCTTCTTTAACACATTTCAATAGCCTCATTACCCTACTCTTTCTTTTTTCCTACACAAACATATTTAACTTTATTCCATAAGTATCATGGATCTTCTCTGTACTGAATAATAAGGCTAGAAAGAAAACTTAAAGGGCCACCCATTCATTACCTCATTAATAATTCAATTCTTTAAATTCAGGAAAGAGTTAGACAATCTTCCTCCAAGGATTTTAAACTTTACTTTCATTTAGACATCAATAAAATACCATTTGTATTTTTTGTAAATCTCATTCTTTGCAAACTGAGAAGAAAACATCGCTGACATGCTCATTGGTTTAGTTCATGCTGTCAAAATGAGATTGCCAAAAGCAATCTTTTTGGCTTCTATTTTGTACCATGTGGATAGACTACACAATTCTCTCTTACCTTGTATTTTGATCAGCATCAGATAAAGACTGATGTTTCTAGGTCAGAGCCTTCTGTTTTTGTCCATTTAAAGTCTACAATAACTTCCCAGTTGAGCCTCTAGGGTGACTGAAGAGGAATCTATGCTTTTGCCTAATGCAGATTTGAGAATTTTTCTTAATATATAACTGTTTGGAATATTTTCATATCTAAATACACCCTAACTTTAAATGCCCAGGAATGTATTTCATGTCAAATTTTACCTACTCTTACTTTTGCACTAATTTCCCTTGTCGGAGGATAAAATTAAAATCACTTCATTTTATAGCATTTCACACAGCATTATGGGAAACACCTACTTTCTTCATTATACAGGCTGATATCATACAGATTATATGACAGGCTTTTGACTAAACGAGAGCTAATCACCAGAATGAATGATTATTGAACACTTACTATCTGCAGGACACAGTGCTGGCTAAGACTGTATGTGCATTCTCTCTCTCATTTAGGCCTCTTTTTTTTTTTTTTACAGTTTTATTTATTTTTTATTTTTTTTATTTCTAGGCGAGAGAGAGAGAGAGAGAGAGAGAGACAGCGTGAGCAGGGGCAGGTCAGAGAGAGAAGGAGTCACAGACTCCAAAACAGGCTCCAGGCTCTGAGCTGGCAGTCAGCACAGAGCCCGACGCGGGGCTCGAACCCACGAACCGCGAGATCATGACCCAAGCGAAAGTCGGACGCTTAACCGACTAAGCCACCCAGGCGCCCCTCTCATTTAGGCCTCTTAACAACCCAATAAATAAATATTAGGATGCCTTTCCTTGCTTTACAGATGAAGGAACGAAGACGCAGATATGTTAGGTGCGCCCAACCTAGTAAGAGTGGCAAAACTGGGATTTGAACCCTAACAGTCTAGCTCTGGAACCCACACCCTTGGCCACCATTCATACTATGCCTCCCAAGGTATTTTATTTTCTACCTTCCAATGACTACCTTTCATTTGAATTCTAGTAATTCATTTCAAATTAATAAATAAATTTTTTAAACACCTCAACATTTTTAATGCAAGCTTCATCACACTTACCATATGGGTATTGCAAGATGGAAAGGGCGCCATTACTGTACTCTTCGTGAGAAAACTTATCATTACTAAGACATTTGTCAAATTCATCAGACCCTACCAAGACAGGAGTTCTGGAAGGAGAATCTAAAAGAAAATGGTAAAATCTTTAAATGTTAAGACTTCAGTGAAACTGCATGAACCTCATTCATTCAAAACACAGACATATTCAACCACAGTTCTGTTCAAATAAATCACACAAATGGTTCAAAGTTCCTTCCCCCTGAAAAGCACAGTCTTGTAGAAAAGATGAGTCATTTAAACAAGTAATTAAAATAGGATGTGATATACGTGATAAACAACTGCACACGCTTTGGAAAGAAAACTGAAGGAAGTAGGTGGCCTAATCTCTGCATTCAACTCATTTAAGTGTCTCAAAGAATAGGCTGGAATGACCAGATAATGTTTTTTTTTTTTTTTATGTTTTATTTCTTTTTAGGAGAGAGAGAGAGAGAGACAGCGTGAGCAGGAGAAGGTCAGAGAGAGAGGGAGTCACAGACTGAAACAGGCTCCAGGCTCTGAACTGGCAGTCAGCACAGAGCCCGACGCGGGGCTCGAACCCACAAACCGTGAGATCATGACCCAAGCGAAAGTCGGACGCTTAACCGACTAAGCCACCCAGGCACCCCGACCAGATAATGTTTCATACATATTCTTCACATGACCTTAGCCAAAAGGTCGAGAAGCGATGCTTCATAAATATTCCTAACATAAATATGTTAAGAGCTAATACTTGGTCACAATCAGTGAATGGTTAGAATATTTCTCTGTTGTCTGGAGAAATATTTTATTAACACTGATTTCTACAGAAGCAGCTGTTGTTTCAATGAAATCGAAGACAATTAAAATTCACTGACATCTCAAATACCTTCCTAGTTTGTCAGCAAAGAAAGAGCACATAATCGTTGCAATCTCTGTGGTATTCAACAGCAGGACAAAGACAGTCACGATTAGGCCTCTGATCACCTCGCGACTATTACAAAAGTTCCTGATTCACTTACGGATTAAGGGCTTCCATTTGATTGTTGGCAACGGAACAATTGCATACTCATTGTTGATAGATTCCAAGGCCTTAGGACTTGTAGGAAACTTTTCTGAAATTCTGACAGATGACTGCAGATACAGCTGACCTCTGTACATCCCTGAGTCAATGAGAACGGTATTCATTATGTTCAGAATCAAGCACCAAGGATTTGTTTTTTCCAAAAGGATCATTTTGATTTAATAAAGTGAGATTGATTCCAGTTATTTCCTCATGGGCTACAACACTCTTTTCAAAGAAGAGCCAAGCCTGAAGCGCTCAAATATGACCCAAACAAAACCAGAGGAGGAAAGTTATATACAAGTTGCAATAATTTTCATTGAATAATTATTTTCAGTAATCGCTGGAAAACTCTTCTGGTAGGAAAGTTCAAAACAAAATCACTGTTGGGGCGCCCAGGTGGCTCAGTCGGTTAAGCTGACTTCGGCTCAGGTCATGATCTCGCGGTTCATGGGTTCAAGGGTTCATGGGCTCTGTGTTGACAGGTAGCTCAGAGCCTGGAGCCTGTTTCTAATTCCGTGTCTCCCTCTCTCTCTGTCCCTCCCCTGCTCACACTGTCTCTATCTCTCTCTCAAAATAAATAAAACATTAAAAAATTTTTTAAAAAATCACTGTACACTTAGAAAACTAATAGCTTAAATGAAGTAACTTTTTTAAGGAAACCTAAACTAAACACCTATAATTCTGGAGGTACTGCTAACATGTCAGTTAAATACTATCATAAAACATATGTGACATGTTACTCTTTCAAATTCTTGCACTTCATGGAGATTCAGGAGTGGATAGCAAATTGACAGAGCTTACAGAATTTTATGAATATTTCACCACCAATACTAGTGCAAATGATTAGACCCAAAGGTTTGCAAATGTTATTTTGTTGAGGCCTTCAAATACCCAGAAGCACACCAGAATTTTGTTATTATTTTTCAGGCAAGTTGTAAAGATAGATAGAAAAAATAAATAAACATAATCTTTAAGGGGGACCAAATTGATCCAGATGTAATACAAATGTATAAAGTTTAAGACTCTGAGGATATATGAGTAATTTATAGCATATTGTTATGACAGCATTATTTCTTTCTTTTTTTAAAGGTTTTTTTTCTTTTCTTTTTTTTTAATTGCTTACTCTTGAGACAGAAAGCGAGTACATGCACACGCACACACGTAGTCTAACAGGGGTGGGGCAGAGAAAGAAGGGGTCAGGGGATCCAAAGCAGGCTCTGTGGTGACAGCAGAGAGCCCAAGCCAGGGCTTGAACCCATGAACCACAAGATCATGACCTGAGTCAAAGTCAGACACTTAACCAACTGACCACCCAGGAGCCCTGGCAACATTTCTAAGCCTTTTTTTTTTTAATGTTTATTTATTTTTGAGAGAGAGAGACAGAGTGCGAGCAGAGGAGAGGAATAGAGAGAGGGAGACACAGAATCCAAAGCAGGCTCCAGGCTCTGAGCTGTCAGCACAGAGCCTGACATGGGGCTCAAACTCCCAGACTGCCAGATCAAGATCTGAGCCTAAGTCAGATGCTTAACTGACTGAGCCACCCAGGCGCTCCTCTAAGTCTTTCTAACATAGGTCTCAGAGGAAAAGAATATTCCACAGTAATTGAAAGTTTCAGAATTGGGTAAATGGAAGGGGTACATGTGGCTTGGTCAGTTAAATGTTCAACTTCGATTTAGGTCATGATCTCCCAGTTTATGAATTCGACTGATAGCTTGAATTGTCCATCTCCCTCTCTCTCTGTCCCTCCCCCACTCGTGCTCTCTCTCTCTCTCTCTCAAGAATATTAAAAAATTTTTTTAAAAAAAGAACGAATAAATGGAAAAAACAGGAATGTAAATCAAAGTATAAATCTTAAGGGCAACCTAAGCCAGAGAATGTACTTAGGAATTACAACTGCCATAGGCATCCTGAAATGGAAAGGAACGATGCAGGAATAAAGCCTAAACGTCATTATGTCCTGTCACTAGATAAGAGACATCTACTCACCCAAGTAAACGCTGTTTTCTGTGGCTCCTCGAGCAGCTTCTACAATGTCTTCTTCATCTTCTAAAACATCATCATTAGATGCATAACTTGTATCATCAAAAAGACTAATGGGAATGACTTTTCCGTCCTTAACCAGCCAGGCAGATGCAATGGGAGTACAAAACTAAACAAAAACGGAAAAGAAATCTCACATACATCTCAGCAGTATGTACTTAATTCAACTCCTAAAAATGACATTTAAAAATCACACTTTAAAAAAATGTTTCCAGCTTAGTGAGGGATAATTAACAAATAAAAATGTATATATTTATAGTATGCAATGCCATATTTTGATGGTATACTGTGAGACGATTAGCACAATCAAGCTAATTAACCTATCCATCACCTCACATCATTATTTTTGTTCGCGTCAACATTTAAAATCTACCCTCATTTCACAACATATATGTATATCAAATTATCACACTGTACACCTCAAATATGTCGTTTTTATTTATCAAGTATACCCCAACAAAGAAAAAAAAATTTTTCACCTACTCTCAGCAAATTTCAAGTATATAGTATCATTCAGCATAGTCATGACTTACGTCCACAGAACTTATCCCTTCAGCATAACCGAGACTTTGTACCCTTTGACCAATATTTCTCCATTTCTCCTACTTCCCAGCCCCTAGCAACTACCACTCTAGTCTTTGCCCTGAGTGTTCAACTTTTAAAATTCCATATGTAAGATTGTGCGCTTATTACTGGCTTATTTCACTTAGCATCATGTCTTCCAGAATCAGCCACGATCTCACAGGATCTCCCTCCTTAAGACTGAGTGACACTCCCCTATGTATATATACACACCCCATTTTCTTGATCTGACGGACATTTAGCCTGCATCTCTATCTTGGCTACTGTGAATCATGATGCACTGAATGTGACAGTGCAGATATCTCTTCGAGATACTGATTTCATTTGACTATATTGGGAAATGGGATTGCTGAATCATATGGTAGATCTTGTTTTAATTTTTCGAAGCACCTCCATGCTGTTTTCCATATGCTGTGCATTTCCGCTCTGAGCAGCAGTGCATGAGAGTGCAAACACCCTCACCAGCACTTGTTCTCTGGAGTCTTTTTCAGAATAGCCATCCTAACGGGTGTAGAGCTACACATTTCTGAAGGCATAGAGAACAGGTTGAGAGTCTACAATGGGAGATTTCCCTCTACCCAACAAGTTTGGTCAAACTGGGAAAGGAAACCAACGTACTGATAAATTGTCAGTGGTTGTACGTACCTGGTATTCCCATTCCAGATGTCCTCCCTTCTTGTTAAAGGCCATAACCTTCCAGTCAGTAACTGACACCTTTATCACTGTGTCCATCATGGAGGCTTCTTGTTCTTCCACATCTGAAATAATTTTAGACCCTTCTTTGTGCCCACTGGGCTTTAAGGTGCTTTCAATAAATCCAGCTCTAGTTTCCACGTCTGGAATATACCGAAGTTCAAAGTGGCCAACACTGAAATTCCACCTTAAATTTACAAAGGTTTGTTTTAGAAACTGACACTTATGTAAAAGGATCAAATCATAAAGAACTGCTCTAGATTCCAGAGGCAAACACTAAAATTTTGTGAGGAGACAAAGAGTAACAGTACAATTTTCTGGGAGTGCTTTGCTGGTTTACGCCACAAGAGGGCATCACTTTGTCCGAACCTGCCAGAAACAACGGTTCTGAGTTGTAAACTGACGATGGCTATGGGGCAGATTTTCTCTCAGAAAGTAACAAATGTTCACATTTCCAAATCAGAACGATTTTCTCAAAGACACATCAAAGTTACCTTAAAATGAGGGCAGCAGCAATGTGCTTTCTTAATTAAATTAAAGCCTGGGCACATTTCATTCAAATGCAGAGAAATTAATTCGTGCTATGAAACCAATGTACATAGCAAGGTAAATGCATCGGTTTTGTATTTATATGAAAACAGCCCCAAAAGCAATGTGATTCGGTGCACTAAGCCTGAGGGTCATATAACCTGAGCTCTAATCTCAAACCTCTCCTGAGATCTGGCAAGTCATTGAACCTTTCCTGAATTTCAGTGACCTCATCTATAAAGTGGCAGTAACAAGGCTTCTTCTATAATGAATACACAGATCACTTAACTTTTGACAATATAATGACTTGTCACTGAGATAGAAAATGGACTAATAGGGGCGCCTGGGTGGCTTAGTCGGTTAAGCGTCCGACTTTCGCTTGGGTCATGATCTCGCGGTTCGTGGGTTCGAGCCCCGCGTCGGGCTCTGTGCTGACTGCCAGCTCAGAGCCTGGAGCCTGTTTCAGTCTGTGACTCCCTCTCTCTCTGACCCTCCCCTGCTCACGCTGTCTCTCTCTCTCTCCTAGAAATAAATAAATAAATAAATAAATAAATAAATAAATAAATAAATAAAAGAAAATGGACTAATAATTCTGACATCTATTAAAAAATAAATTTAGGGAACATGGATCCTAGACCCCAGACTCTTCCTATTCCGGTAACTCAAAATTCTGTTGAGACGGACATGTGTTCCAATTGGTGGCTGCACACCCAGCAAGCACTTAAGGAAACAAAATCCCAGGGGCACCTGGGTGGCTGTCAGCACAGAGCCCGCTTTGGATCCTCTGTTCCCCTCTTGCTGCCCCTCCCCTGCTTGCTCTCTCTCTCTCCCTCAAAAATAAACCAACATTAAAGATATTTTTTTAAAAAAGGAAACAAAATCCCATCAGGAAAAAGAAGGTCAGATTGCCAGCAGATGCAAGGCCCTACTCACAGTCCAGTGAAGACAGAAATACACTCTTAACCGATTTTGAGAAAACAGGAAAGGAAACTGAATTATATTGCATCACATTAGATAATATCTGAAAGTCTAGTTCACTTTCAAAAGATGAAGATGAGATCTCAAATTATTTTTACTATGGAGGCAAGCTAAAATTTAAATATTAGGTAGGTTAAAAAAAATCAATCATGTGATTTAGGACCAGCATAAGGAATCCAAACATTTTACTTTTTAATCACATAGTTCAATGTAAAAATTACGTAAGGAATTCATTATTTGAAAAGGGAAACATAAAGGCATTTGACCAAATGAATTATACTTTAACACTTTAGGAAAACAGACTAAAATGTTATTTTAAAAATGGATGGTCAAACACCATACGAAACTACTTACTAGAGAGAATTAACTACTGAGTCAAAGAGGCCCAAGTTGAAATAAAGTGCATCACCTTTGTCTTAAGTGCTTTCCACATTCAAAGAACTTTGATCTCTAAGATCAGTGAGGTTGCTACATACATTGTAAGGGCCTTCCTCTGGCTATCATCTCCTGAAGCATATGGTGGGAGTTTCGATTCAGGAGTTGTTAAAAACCATTAGGCCATTTTCATTTATTTATTAATTTAAAAAAAAGTTTATTTATTTTTGAGAGTGAGGGCATTGTGTATGTGCGTGTGGGGGAGGGCAGAGAGAGAAGGGGAGAGAGGATCGGAAGCAGGTTCTGCGGTGACAGCAGAGACTCCAATGTGGGGCTCAAACTCACAAACCGTGAGATCATGCCTGAGCCTGAGTCAGATGCTTAACCAACTGAGCCACCCAGGCGGCTCCTATGAGACCAGTTTTAATTTACGGGCCTACCTCACTCTTTAAGGAGTTGTATGTTTTTAGGGCAAGAAAATAGTTTAGGAAATCTCCATAAATAAAAAAATCTGATACATCTGGGTTTTGCTGAATGAATGATCAACGGCCACATTATCTGAATACATACTTCTCATTGCCACTGCGCGGTCCGACGGCTCTAACGGTTTTCTGGGAGCGCTGCAGAAGTAAGATGTCTTCCTGCTCCATCTCCTCATTGTCCCACTGGCGACAACCCAAAGCTGAGCAGATGTACCTCACCTGAGAAGACAGATATACATTTTGTAAAGAATACATAAGTTACAGGAGATTGGAGACATTAAAAGAATCTATGTAATTTATAAAACAAATTGTGGGAACTGTCAGAAATACCCCCAAATTAAGAAGCATCAGTTAGACTACCAACTCCAAAAATGAGTTATTTAGAACTACAAAGAAACAATAAATATTTACTTCAGGAATGACTAAGGGAAAATCCTTATTTTAAGGATTTAGATAATTTTAGTTTTATCTGGGGGATTTTCAAGGATGAGACACAAGAAGAAATAGATAAGGAGTTGTTATCTTAACAATGATATCATTAATAAGAGTCCAGGTGTATTTCTTTTTTATTTTTTATTTTTATTTATTTTTTTTTATTTCTAGGAGAGAGAGAGAAAGACAGCATGAGCAGGGGAGGGTCATAGAGAGAGGGAGTCACAGAATCCGAAACAGGCTCCAGGCTCTGAGCTGGCCGTCAGCACAGAGCCCGACACGGGGCTTGAACCCACGAACCGCGAGATCATGACCTAAGCGAAAGTTGGACGCTTAACCGACTAAGCCACCCAGGCGCCCCTAAGAGTCCAGGTGTATTAAGAACTCGGCCTCAGAGTTCCCGTATGATGGAAGTATTTGTTGTTGTTTTTTTTTAATGTTTTATTTATTTCTGAGAGAGAGACAGAGACAGCGTGAGCAGGGGAGGGGCAGAGAGAGAGGGAGACACAGAATCCGAAACAGGTTCCAGGCCCTGAGCCAGCTGTCAGCACAGAGCCCTACGCGGGATCCCACAAACCACAGGATCATGGCCTGAACCGAAGCCGGATGCTCAACCGACTGAGCCACCCGGGCACCCCAGAAGTATTTGGTTTTTAAAGACAGAAACTTCTTTTGTTTATTTTTATTTTATTTTTATTTTTTTCTTAAATAGTTTACTGTCAAGTTGGTTTCCATATAACACCCAGTGCTCATCCCAAGTGCCCTCCTCCATGCCCATCACCCCCTTCCCCTCTCCCCTACCCCCATCAGCCCTCAGTTTGTTCTCAGCATTCAAGACTCTCTCGTGGTTTGCCTCCCTCCCTCTCCCCAACTATGTTTCCCCTTCTCCCCCATGGTCCTCCGTTAAGTTCCTCCTAATCCTCCTATACATGCAAACATATGGTATCTGTCTTCTCTGTCTGACTTATTTCGCTCAGCATAACACCCTCAAGGTCCATCCATGTTGCTACACATGGCCAGATTTCATTCTTTCTCATTGCCATGTAGTATTCCATTGTATAGACAAACCACATCTTCTTGATCCATTCATCAGTTGATGGACACTTAGGCTCTTTCCATGTTTTAGCTATTGTGGAGAGTGCTGCTATGAACATTGGAGTACATGTGCCCCTATGCATCAGCATTTCTGTATCCCTTGGATAAATTCCTAACAGTGCTATTGTTGGGTCATCAGGGAGTTCTATTGTTAATTTTTTGAGGAACCTCCATACCGTTTTCCAGAGGGGCTGCACCATTTTACATTCCCACCAACAGTGTAAGAGGGTGCCCATTTCTCCACATCCTCGCCAGCATCTAGAGTCTCCTGATTTTAAAGACTTAAACTTCTTTTGATAGCTCTACTATTTAAAAGTACTTCCTTCAAACCTTCATTAGAAAGACAAAAGAGGACTCTTAGTAAGGTCTGAGCTAAAATCCTCACAGAAGGAAGCAGATGTGCCAGAACACCCGAATTTTGTAGAAGCACATCAAATCAGAGAACCAGGTGATGGGGTTCCATCCCACTGTTTCACAGATGAGAATGCTGAAGGAGACAGGGTCGCAAGACCTCCTTGGTACAATGCAGATATAGGTAGCAGAGAAGGCAGAGAAGCATCTGCAAGAGCAAGAGGGGGCTATAGGCCTAACATTTAGGTAAGGAAACATTAACATGTGAAAACCTCAAGGGGCAAAAGATCATTTTTCTATTCTTGTTTTAGTCATAAGTCTATATACAAAATATTCACATATCAAGGTTAAGGGTTAAAAAAAGAGTTCTACCTTTCTTTAAAAAAATTTTTTTTTAATGTTTCTTTACTTTTGAAGGAGAGAAGACAGAGCATGAGCCCGTAAGGGGCAGAGACAGAAAGGGAAACACAGAATCCGAAGCAGGGTCAAGGCTCTGAGCTGTCAGCACAGACCCTGATGCGGAGCTCGAACTAACTAACTGTGAGATCATGGCCTGAGCCAAAGTCAGATGATTAAATGACTATGCCACCCAGGTGCCCCAAGATTTTACCTTTCTAAAAAGGATGTTTTTAATTAGTTACTCCTAATAAGAGATTTATATTGGAAGACCAATCTTAGAAGCAGATGATGGTTATAACCTGAAACCTAACGTTAGAGAGAATCTATCCTCAGACCTAAGTCAAACTGAACCTTGGAAATTTCTGAACTTCTAAAAGTTTCAATTTTTTCTTATCTGTAAAATAAGCACAACTTTCCTCTTCATAAATAAGTAGCAATTATTCTTATCAGGATTATTATTAATATATGGAGGGTTCCTTATCCGTCTAAATGGAAACAAAAATGTGTAACTTCTAGGAATGTCATGAAGATTTCAAAATAATGTATGAAAAACACAACTGACACAATATTGATTCATTCTCTTTCTCCTGCTCTTCCTGAATCTGCTGATTATTTGTTGTCTTGGATACATTTAGTTTTCTGAATAATATTCTGCCCTTTCTACTTTGTAGTTCTTTTATTAAAACAAATGATATCCTAAGGGAAAAATAACAATAAACCTCAACCAGTAACAGTATAGCTTAAAAAATTATTTCCACTAGCCCTATTTATTCTGATTTCTCTCCAGATAATTCAACATTTTCACTCACCTTTCCACTATATGCACTGAGTCCATATGTAGTCAGAGACTTTCCTCCAACCAAAACAACATCGTCTCCAAATTTATACGAAGATTCAAGAAGTGATTCAACTGTAAAAGGAACGGTTTCCATGCTCTCACGGTCCCGGTCCCACTGAAAAAGGTCTCCGTCCAGGGAAGGAATGATCATCTTATTCCCAAATACCTAAAACAGAAGGCAAAAACGTTCTTACATTTTTTAATTTATCTTTGAGAGAGAGCAAGTGAGGGAGGGACAGAGAGAGGGAGACACAGAATCCAAAGCAGGCTCCAGGCTCTGAGCTGTCAGCACGGAGCCTGATGTGGGGCTCAAATGCACAAACCGAGATCATGAGCTGAGCCGAAGTCAGCTGCTTAACCGACTGAGCCACCCTGGCGCCCCCCAAACAGGTGAATTTTAAAAGGGATCATAACTTTACGAGGAGTAACCAAGAGCTGGAATCTTGAGACTGATGTTCCCTAGCCTCCTCTGAGCAGCAGGTGGAGAGGCACAATTCATCAACCAAAAGCACTGTGAAAGCACTGCCAATCTCTCCTGGGGCCCATGCATAGTGCTCCAGCATGGTTTTTCCTCAAACTCTGTTTGTAGTGGGTGTGCCATAATGGTAAGTGAGCTACCAAAAGAGAGTTCTGTGATCAAGTGAATTTAAGGACAGGTTATAGCAATTAATGTGCTAATACACAATATGTTTTTTAGCAAATGGACAGTTTATGGCAGTATTTTCCAGTCCTGTTTTATCCAGGGCAATTACTATCCTAGGCTCAGATCCACAGAACACAGGTTGATTCAAACAGTATCCCATCCTTTATTTCTGTTCTCAAATCTGCTATGAGCCAGAAGCCTGGTAACAAAGCTTATAGATTTTATGCTTTTAGCTGTCCTTCCTTCTTTTAACAATGTGTATTGAGAACCTACAATGAGCCTGGCATGCGTATGTTGATTGGGAGAGACCACTGAGAGAAAAAAAAAAAAAAAAATCACTGCCCTGTAGAGTTCAAACTCTGGTGTCAGGAGACAACATAATGAATAATCAGAGCATATGAGGTAATAAATAGTATAGGAAGTACTAGAACAAGATAAAGGGAGACTAGAAATGTGCGTATGGGAAGGGAAGGGACTGTCAATAGGGAGCTCAGGGTAGACCCTCCTGAGAAAGTAACATTTGGGCAAACTCTAAACTTGGGCCAGTTAACCATGCTGACGCCTGGGGGAACAGCCTTTGCAAAGGCCATAAGGTGGAAGTATGCCCTTCACCTTGGAGGAAGCACAAGGAAGATGGACAGACTAGAGCGGGAAGGATGGAGGCATGGGGAGCAAGCCGAAGGCAAGAGATGACGATGGCTCCAATTAGCTTGACAGCACCAGAGGTATTGCAGGGTGTCAGATCTGGAAGGTAAAGCCCATAGGATCTCATGATGGTCTCCCTGTACAGTATAAGCAAAAGAAAAGAGTTCAGGATAACTCTCGAGTTTTTGGCCACGAATTCTTTTCCTTCCTTCCTTCCTTCCTTCCTTCCTTCCTTCCTTCCTTCCTTCCTTCCTCCCTCCCTCCCTTTCTTTCTTCTCTCTCTTTCTTTCTTTCTCTTTCCTTCCTTCCTTCCTTTCCTTCCTTCTTTCTTGCCTTCCTTCCTTTTTAACGTTTATCATTGAAAGACAGAGAGAGACAGAGCACGATCATGCGAGGGGCAGAGAGAAGGCGAGAGACAGAATCTGAAGCAGGCTCCAGGCTCTGAGCTGTCAGCACAGAGCCCGACATGAGGCTTAAACTCACAAATCGTGAGCTCATGACCTGAGCTAAAGCCAGATGCTCAACCGACTGAGCCACCCAGGTGCCCCACGAACACCTTATTTCTTGAGAAAGGGTATTAGTGCATGGCTTTGTGACACTGACCTTTTGGTATTTAAAAATATATGCAATTTGACTTAACTTCAGCTAATGACACAACTGTTTTCCTGATTATCCAGGCCCAAAACTTTAGAAAAAGAGAATATAAAAAGAAGTATGGGCTTAAAAAACAAAAACAAAAACTGCAAGCAAATGTTGACCTTAACTTTTTTATAACAAAATTTCTCTATGTACTTCCTTGTTCCTCAAACTATTTTTAAAGAGATACAAACTTGAAAACGTCCCTACTGGCTCTAAAAGTGCTCACACATCCTCCCTCCCTCTAGCTTGGCGCCACACTCTCTGATTCTAAAGGGCTGGTAGAAAATCTCTATTCTAATCTATTTCTTTCTTTCATTTTCTAGTTCAAATCCTTGTACCTCCTGTCTGAACTATTATAACAACCTCTTTACAGTTCTTAACTGGCAATTTCCTCAACCTAAACTCTACCTATCTTCTAGATTAATCACTGAGTCAGAGTTAAACTTGTTATGACACTATTCAAAAATCTTCAACAGTTCTCTGGTATCTTATTAAAGACCCAAATCCTAAATCTGACATTCAAAGTCCTCTAAACATGACCTCAAACAACCTTTTCTTCCTTGTCTTCCACTATTCCCTACAGGGGCAGAAACTGGGCATCGCTACTTAAAGCATATCTGTTATTCTGACTGTCCAGTCATGTCATTGTCAATGTCATTTCTTCTTCTTGGAATACCTTCCTGTACCAAAAATGCCCACTGAAATCCTATCTGGCCTTCAAGTTAGCTTCACTTAGTTTTTTGCTTTGAAAACCAAGAAAATTTGAGCAGTGTAAGATTGCTGACCAAAAACTTCCCATTCCTTAGTACTGTGCCTTACTTTTTCCTGTAACTATGAACTGAGACAGCACTACATTCTCAAGAACTGTTCATTGCACCTCTAAGAAATACCGACCCCATACACTAATATTTCTACGTTTACACAAGTGTGTATACAGTGGCCGAGAGAGCAATATACCCAAACCTAGTGCCTGGGTTGCGTTATCCAATTCTACTTCCCACCAAGGGAATCAAGGCTCCTCAGAGAAACATGTGATTCTGGAGCTGGGGCAGGGTGGGCACAAGTCAGGACTTTATAGAGTCTTATTATTCTAGAGAGTAAGGATGTGTTCAAAAAAAGATGGAAGAATACCACAGATGGAATCGGGAACAATTGAAATACCAAAAGAATTAAGTACTGAATTATAATGTACTGAAGAAAAATAAAAAGAATTGATGAGCCATACTGGTAAAAAAAATAGATAAATAGTACATGGGGGAGAAGGGAGGGCTCTTCCAGGAATGAAATGCCAAGTGTCTACTGGCAAATACGAAGGGAGGGGTGAAGTTGGAAAAATGAGCATTGTGCAACCACCGCTATAAAGACTGCATCAAGCAGAACTCAGCAATGGTGTTAAATCTAGGAAGCTGGAAATTTTGATGAGGAGTTGGATATTTGCACAGTCTTAAAGTGTCTACACATGGACTGCTTATTAGTTACAAGAAACTAAAAATAGAAACAAAACCAAAAAGACCTCCAGTAATTACAGAGTGGAGAACTTAGATAATACCTTGAGCAGATGATCAAAATTAACACCATCAATAAGTGATGGGTGGGATACCTTAAGAGAGGAGAGGCACGTCACCTCCTCAGTACTCTAAGAATGCACATCTAAATAACCAGGAAGCACTGGCTAATCATAAAATGAAGAAATGTCTATTTGTTTTATTATTTTTTAAAATATTTTTTTATTTATTTCTAGGAGAGAGACAGAGAGAGACAGCATGAGCAGGGGAGGGTCAGAGAGAGAGGGAGACACAGACTCTGAAATAGGCTCCAGGCTCTGAGCTGGCAGTCAGCACAGAGCCCGACGCGGGGCTTGAACCCATGAACCGCGAGATCATGACCTAAGCGAAAGTCAGACGCTTAACCGACTAAGCCACCAAGACGCCCCTAAAAATGTCTATTTGTTTTAAATAAAACAGCAGAGAGATTGTATTCTTCAAAAGTGTCAATGTCAGAAAAGACAAAGTCTGTAGAAAATTCTAGATAAAAGAGTCTAATGGGACAAATAGATGTACTACCTGACCCTACACCAGAGGCTACACTAGAGGTAAAGGACACCATAAAAGATATCACAGGTATCCTTCAGAGATATTGTGAGTTTGGTTCTAGACTACCTCCATAAAACAAGTCAAATGAATTTTTGGTTTGTCAGTGCCAATAAAAGCTATGTTTACACGACTCTGTAGTTTATTAAGTGTGCAAGAGCATTATGTCTACAAAATAACATAATACATTAGTTAAAAAATACTTTATTGCTAAAAAATGCTAACCATCGTATGAGCTCTCAGCTAATCACAGTCACTGATCACAGAACACCGTAACAAGTACATAACAAAGTTTGAAATACTGGGAGAATTTCCAGTGGTGACACACACAGAGAAGTGAGCCAATGCTGTTGGAAAAATGGTGCCAACAGACTTGCTTAATGTGGGGTTGCCACAAACCCACAATTGGTAAAAACACAGTAAAATGAGGTATGCCCGTACTAGGTCAACTGATAAAACTGAAAAATACAGGTGGTACATTAATGTATCGATATAAATTATGATGTTGGTAATTATGCTGTGATTATGTAAAAGAATATCTCTATCAGGAATACAACTAAAGTATTTAGGAGCAAAGGGCCATGATGGATAGCTGATTTATCTCCAAATATTTTAGGGGAAAAGAAGTATGTAGGAGGGGTTGGGGGAGAAACAAAGGGAGAAAGAGAGACAACTCAAATGATAAAGCAAATAAGATTTGGGGTAGGTAAATCTGGGTATATAAAGGTTGGCCCTTTTTTTATTGTTATCATTTTTATTCATGCAACTTTTTGTAGTTTGAAATTATTTCTAAATAAGAGGTTAAAAAGAAAAGAAAGGTAAAAAAAAAAAAAGCTTGCAGGAGCTCTGTAATTAAACTCAGAAGGCTATACCATTAAAACAAAGGTTCGTCATAATTCTGAGTATTTAAAGATCTCCAACTATTACTCTTTATTAAAAAAACATTTGATTTTAAGTAAACTCTTTTTTTAACGTTTATTTACTTTTGAAGGAGAGAGAGAGACAGAGCATGAGCGGGGAAGGAGGCAGAGAGAGGGAGACACGCAATCTGAAGTAGGATCCAGGCTCTGAGCTGTTAGCACAGAGCCTGATACGGGGCTGGAAACCACAAACCTTGAGATCATGACCTGAGCTGAAGTCAGACACTTAACCGACTGAGCCACCCAGGCGCCCCTTAAATAAACTCTTAAATGGCACCAGTATGTATATGGCACCTCATATTACCTTAGAGTTTTCACATTACTATTTTATTCTTTTTCTTTTTTTGTTTTTTAAGTTTATTTATTTATTTTGAGAGAGAGCAAGGACACAGGTGTGCACGTGACTTGGGGAGGGGCAGAGGAAGAGGGAGAGAGAATCCCAAACAGGCTCCTCACTGCCTGCACAGACCCTGACATGGGGCTTGAACCCACAACCGTGAGATCATGACCTGACCCAAAATCAAGAATCAGACACTTAACTGACTGAGCCCCCCAGGCGTCCCTACTCTTTGCTTTCTTATTTTAGTTTTTAAAAATTAAAACTTTCCTTTTTATGTTTTATAGAAAGTCCAACTTGAAGTTGTCATTAAGAGGAGATTTAGGTCATTAGTATATATGCCCTATAAAAACAATATGATGGGGCGCCTGGGTGGCTTAGTCGGTTAAGCGTCCGACTTTCGCTTGGGTCATGATCTCGCGGTTCGTGGGTTCGAGCCCCGCGTCGGCTCTGTGCTGACTGCCAGCTCAGAGCCTGGAGCCTGTTTCAGTCTGTGACTCCCTCTCTCTCTGACCCTCCCCTGCTCGCGCTGTCTCTCTCTCTCTCTGTCCAAGAAATAAATAAAAATATTTTTAAAAAAATAAAAATAAAAAAAATAAAAACAATATGAAGGCAACATGATTTTGAGTTACCTATCAGAAAATCAAGTATCTACTGTTGTCTGCCTTTTGTATTATGTTAGGTATTCTCTATCCTATTCACCAGAATAGTACATTCAAATTATGATAAAGTTAAAATATAGGTATTTTGGTTCTCTGGTCATGTTAACAGCAGCACTAGTTAAGTACAAACAGGGAAAGCAGGTGTGCATCACTACAAGAAAGAGGAAGAGGACCTAGAAGGTCTGTGGTAAACAGATAACATTTATTTTGACTTGTTTCCTCTTCCATTAACAACCTCTTTTCTCCTAAAGCACTAGTAGATCTGTAAGAAACGCAATGGCTCCTCAGTGCAAAACATCAAAAAGTGAAAAACAACAAACAAAAGACTATCAAACTAATATAGATTAAAATTCACTTCTGTGTTAAAGATGATCTATACATATGCCTCTAAATGTAGAAGAAAACGAACATCCTACAATTAAAAGTATTTTAGGGGCATATGGTGGCTCAGTGGGTTAAGTGTCTGAGTTCAACTCAGGTCACGATCTCACAGTTTGTGAGTTCGAGCCCCACATCTGGCTCTGTGCTGACAGCTTAAAGCCTGGAGCCTGCTTCGGATTCTGTCTCCCTCTCTCTCTTCTCTACCCTTCCCTTCCCTGATCGTTCTCTCCCTCTCTGCCTCTCTTCCCCTCTCTCTCAAAACTAAACAAACATTAAAAAAATTCTTTTAAAAATATGGTTTAGTGCTCACTTTGGCAGCACATATACTAAAAGAAATCATATACATATACCTACATATACGTATAGGGTTTAAACGTCAAGAAGATTTTTTTTTAAGTTAGATCTTCAACAACGTTAACTCAGTGAGAAAAGTGCAAAACCCAAAACAACAACAGAAACCATTATGATTCAGTACTTAATCATCATGCATACTTTGAGGTTGTGATTTTAAAAGCTCACTTGGAAACAGCAGCTCTTCACTAATTGGTTGCTGATGACTCACACACAGGGCTGCTAACCTTTGCACTGATCTGAGTAAAGTCTTTCAGGCTGCATCTGTGCAGGCAGATGGTGCTTTTCCTTGAGAGCCACAAGAAATGATGTCTGCATGCAGTTCAGGTAGTGAGATGACATCACCCCTCACAAGAGCATTACCTCACCCTCCCAGCATAGGAATGAGTCACTCCATAGTCAGCTGCAAATCTCTTGGTAGAAAAAAATGTAGGTTACGGTGATGCATTTTTACATCCCACTGATTCGTCTCTGCAAGCAGCTATTTGTTCTGATTCGCTTCTCTGCCTCTCAAACTAATTGAGTGACTTGCTTCCTCCATCAGTCACTGTTTAAAAATATAAATTCTTGTTATTTTATGGCTTCTAACCCCCCCATTTGTTTTTTCCTGTTCATAATTTTAAAATGAAAGGTTGTCACACTGGTTGGCAAACTCAGTACCAAAGAGCCAATCAAGATCTTTATCCATGCAATCACAAAGCAGTATAGTTGAAATAATTCAATTTCTATCTCTGAACAAACCCTAAATGGCATAATGAATACCAGTGGCCCATGTAATCAGGGAGTGCTATTTGAAATCAGAATGTGAAAATAAGAATTCTATTTCCAAGCGACGGAAGGAACTTCAACTGAGAAAATACAGGAAGTGCTACCACTACCATGAATATAACCAGCCATAAAAACATTCTTCTAATTATATAAAATTATTTTTTAATTTGGTTCTTTCTTCTTTTTCTAAGTATCCCCCCCCCCACCACCACCACTGACACCTATACTTTCTGGGGTATATGCAACTTTAACTTATTCTGAACATTTTGAAACATAAAATATGAAGATACTAATAACCCCCCATGTATCTATAATCTAGTTTCAACAATTACCAAATGTTGCTAATTGTGTCATCTGTTTCCCACTCACCTGCTACATAAACTTGTTTACTAGATGTTTTAAAGTAAATCCCAGACATCCTGCCATTTCACCTACCAATACTTCAGTATTCATTGCTGAGTGGTAACTACCCTGCCGATAACACAACAGAATTGAGAGTAATTCCTTAAAACCACCTAATATTTAAAATTTCCTGACTGTCTCAAAGATGTATTACTGTTTTGCTCCAACAAGAAATTCAAACTCCATGTATTACACTGGATTCGTTTTTTCCCCCCACAGGAGTCCTTTTAACACCTTTTCTCATGCATTGATTTACTTGAGTCATCAGACCATTATTCATCCTATAGAATGTCCCACAGCCTGGAGTTTGCATGTCATTTAACTTGTTCTTTTGTCCCAGTATTTTCTGAAAAGTGTATGATTAGACCTGGTGCTTTGATCTGATGCACGTTAGATTTTCTTGATAAGAGTACTTCATAGGTGGTGCTACATACTTCCTATTGTATTGAAGACAGCTTATAAACCAAATCTGACCCACTGCTTGTTTTTATCAGTAGAGCCTGATAGGAACACAGTCACACCCATTCATTTATGTATCGCTTTCTCACTACAACTACATAGACCATCTGGCCCACAAAGCCCAAGCTATTTACTCTCTAGCCCTTTACATGAAAATTTGCCAACCCCTGTGTTATTTCATATTTGTTACTATTATTCATCAGTAGATTTGGAGGAGTCAGCCTGATCCCTCCATTTTAAAGTGTTCAATCAACTTTTCACTATTTTAGTATCAACAGATGACCTACTATTTCAATAAAGGAAATAAAACAATGATCTCTAATTCTATTTTCTTTCTGTATTTATTAGCAAGAACTTTCCCTCATGTAGCTTTGGAAGCTGGATTTACATGCACTATTATTTTCTCAAGTAGAGAACACTAAACACTTTCAAATCCAAAAAGTTGTATACCGTGTGCTCCCTAACCCAGAAAGAGGGGGAAAGAACACACTGGCCCTGAGAGCTACAAAAGCCAAGCCCCAAGAATAAGCTGAGAAGCAATAAAGTTAAAAGGGAGGAGAGGGTGGACGAAAAGACATGATAAGAAGCATATGGTAAGACTCAGACTTGTCGACAGTAGAGATAAGGAAGAATGAACACAGACTATAAGGGAAACGGAAAGAAAAAAACAATTCTGGAATATTCACTAAAAGGGCACATATCTCTGTCCCACCTCAAGAACTCCAAGCATCTCCAGAATAATACAACAGCTGATGCTTCTAATGATGATCTCAGGGACTAAAAAGATAAAATTCACTGGGAAGATGTAAGATACATGAAAAACACTCCACTGGAAGTGTTAACTTGTTGACTTTTTTGTTGTTTGGAACCACCCCCCCCCCAACAATTCCCTTCCTGGCCACGCTAGCTGTTTTGCTAACCTAGGTAGTGACACAACAGCAGGCATCCGACATACTCAATGGAGCCGAGTCCCGGGGAGATGAGTGCACCTCATCCAGCCTCATTCCCGGGGCCCTGCCTTCGCCTACCACTTGTTATGTGACCTTGGACACAAACAAACACTGCGCCTGCGCCGTTTACAAAACTTCTCACATTAACTTACTGCACTTGATCTGCAAATTCAGTGTCCACAGCTATTCTGGAAGGTGTGCCTTTTGGTTCCCAGACCCCAGATGTTTCTAGTGCTTTGGGGAGCTACAGGCCTCCTGCGTTTCCCCACTCCTGTCCCTGCCCCCCCACCCCCACCCCGCCCCATTCCTCCACAGTCAAAACAGAGAGGGATTTGGACACGCACTGGAATTCAATGAAGACCAAGGGAGGATTTCATAGTCAACGAGGAACAGGAACAGGAAGAGGAACAGAGAGGAAGAGCGCAGGGTTTACGTGTGGTGAGTTCCCAGTGGCTGAGAGGGCTCCCCAGGCAGGCTGCCAGAGCAGGTCTTCGGCTCACAGATGAGAGGTCTGGGCTACAGAGAAAAATTAGAGCTGCTGCTGTCATGGGAATAGAGGCGCAGCCCCCTTGAGAGAGAGCAGGGTGAGAAGATGACCTATACCCAAACTTCTAGAATTCTAACATTTAAAATTTCCGGCTGACTGAGGAGTCAGGGAAGGCCGAGAGATAAAAGCGCTTCAAGGTGAGACGAGTTTTGGTGGGATTTTAGGGATTCTCCTGTTTTCTTCCTGGTTCCAACTGCTGGTTGGTGTGAATACTTCGTGAATGTCTATGAATGCTTCCCCGGTTAGATGACTGGGGTCTCGCTGAAAATCTCAAAGGAAAAAAGAATGTCAAGAAATCCTTTCCGTTCTGACTGTGGAGGAATCTCTCCCACGTAGAATCCGTCAGGGGCTTCAGATGGCTCAGGATAAAATCCAAAATACTGAACGCAGCTTATTGGACCCAGGATGGACTGGCCCTGGCCTCCCTCCACACACTCATATCTGTGACTACCCCCAGCCCTGTCCCTGCTGCCCCCCTTTCCCCTCAGCATCTTGAGCACACCGTGGAAATTGCCACCGCGGGCTGCCACACCAGCTGCTGTGTCTCCCAAAGCAGTCTCTCCCCCCACCTCTCTGCCCATCTCTGGCCTGGACAGCTCCTTCTCCTCTTATGATCTCAGCTGGAAACTGAGATCCCTTCCGGGGAGACTTCTTTGGCCTCCTACCCAGGTAGTCAGGCATCCTTGCGAAGGCGCTCTCAGGTCCCGCCCTTCCATGGGGCAGTTACCACAACCCAACTATATGACTGATGCTGTGATTATTTCATATCCGTGTCCCCAGCTGGCTCCACAAAGTGCCACATGAGTTCCATGAAGGCAAGGGCCTCATCTGTCCCAGGCACTGCTGTACCCCAGAGCACAGCCCTGCCAGGCTCCCACAGCACTAAAGAGGAGTTCTGTTTTGGACATGCTAAGTTCAGGCACGTGTGACCTCTGCACTAGGGATGGCTAAGAGGCAGTTGAGCGCTCACACCATGCCGAGCAGCATGTGAGGTCTGCTACACATATGACGTCTTTCAGCAATTACTCTGCATAAAGCACATTAAGAATTATAATTATCAGCAGAGAAAACACAAATATACTGATAAGTACTGAAATACTTCAAAAAGCATGAAGCATTGGAAAGAGGGCAAGGGAGAAGTTCAAAAACCTAGGGTTGAGTCTCAGCTTTCCTACATCAGACACATCTCTGACCCATTTTGAGCCCCAATCTTCTCATCTGAAAAACAGAGGCCAATAAGAATATTTATTTTACAAGGCTATGTAAGACTTACATAAATCCGAATGAGTTTAGTATCACCTTGCAAATTATAAAGTACTAATCAAACAAGACTTGTTATGTAAATGTAATGCTATTTTGAAGCTCTAATGTAATTCACATGTATATGTGTATATATGTACACTTATTAAAAATGTTTAAAATGTCCAACTTGAGCTCAGGTCATGACCTCACCATTCGTGGGCTCGAGCCCCACATCGGGCTTTGTGCTGACAACTCAGAGCCTGGAGCCTGCTTCAGATTCTGTGTCTCCCTCTCTCTGCACCTCCGCCACTCATTCTCTCTCCCTCTCTCTCAAAAATAAATAAACATTAAAGAAAATTTAAAAATATATAAACTCTTGATCTGAATACTTGTAAATTTCATCATGAACCTTCCTTGGTTCTCTATAAACAAACTTCAGAAAGTAACTATGGTTCATGAACACCAAATTTCCAAAGTTTGAAAGAAGCTTTTAGAATTTAAATAGCTGCTCCAAAAGGAAATTCATGGAGAAAGTAGAGAGCTTAGTTATGCCATGTCAATTATTTCTTTCCCAACCCTGGATTTACAACACTCATTTAAAAACAAAGCCTTGGGGGTACCTGGGTGGCACCAGTTGAGTGTCTTTTGATTTCGGCTCAGTTCATGATCTCAGGGTCTTGGGATCAAGCCTCGCATTGGAGGCTCCTGAGCATGGAGCCTGCTTAAGATTCTTTCTCTCTCAGGTGCCTAGTGGCTCAATTGGTCAAGCATCCAGCTCTTAATTTCAGTTTGGGTCATGATCTCATGGTTTGCAAGTTTGAGCTTCATGTTGGGCTCTGCACTGACAGCACAGAGCCTGCTTGGGATTCTCTCTTCCCCTCTTTCTGCTTCTCCCCTGACTGTGCTCTCTCTCTCTTTTTCAAAAGTAAATAAACATTAAAAAAATAAGATTCTCTCTACCTCTGCTCCTCCTCCCTGCTTCTGTTCTCTCTCTCAAATAAACAAAAACAAAAAACCTGAAAACTAAAGATTAATTCAATTTAAGAATTAAATATATCAAACTGTTACCAGTTTTTGATTTACCAGAAATCTCTATCAACCCTAAAATTCTCTTTTATCACATCGACCTTCTGAAGGATGGTAAACTACTTTATTGATTACAAAGATTAACAATATTAAAGTTACCGGGCATATTATTGTATGTTTTAATTCTTCAAAAATGATACACTATGTATGGAACATAAAATGATAACTTTTAATAAACCAAAATGGGCAAACTGCCAAATGACTAGGTACCAGAATTAACTATTTATGATTTTAAGAGAAAAAAATGTTCAAGCATTGTGCTAAGGAAATACCTTTTTTTTTTAATTTCCCTGAAAACACTGAAATTACTATGAAGGAATCTTTTTTGCTGAAAGTGTTCCTGGGAATCGTACCTCACAGACTAAGAAAGGGCGCATGGTTAACAACTAATTAGATGATCTAATGTGAGGGATTCTGAGAGCTTTCGGTAGATCTGCGTATTAGAGAAGGCATCCCACATGACATGCTTAAGAGGAAATGTTTTGTTTTTTGCTTTAAAAAAAAGGAAATGGAGAAAAAAACAAACCCTGAAGCAAACTGTTATGGTTATCATCATCGACTGTGAATTAATGCTCGAGAGCACTGAGACACCATGCAGATAATAATTATTTAATTCTTCCTTTCTTCAGCCTATAGTCAACCTATAGAACAAAATACTTCAAGGAAAACTATCAGACTCACTTTTTAAGTATACTTTTTGCATTTCTGCATTCATGATGAAAAACACAGATTTCAGCAACTATCTCTGCCTTCATTTAGATCATTCTACATTCATAAAGCAGATAATGTGTATGCGAAGTCAATTTCCTAAAAAATAGGGTCAAATCAATTTCTCACTTGGCAACATGCGTGCTAGAGTAAACTGGTTTTCACAGCAATGCTTTCAGCCATGCTAAGGGATTAATAAAACAAAATTAAATCAAAGCATGGTTTCATTTCTATAATTAAGAGAAAAGCAATTAACCTAAGCAATTATCTACATATTAGCTTGCTACATGACTGAACAGTGACTTTTCCAAATAAACCACACTCTTCAATGACACAGCCAGGCTCAAAATATGCTAGTTTATATACAAATAAAAACTGCAACAAGACCAGACATCTTTCAGTGTAAATTAGAGAAACTTTAAAAGAGATCACAGATCCTCTTTTAATAAAGTACCACTCAGGGTCTACTGATGGATTCTCTGTGAACAAAACAAATTAACCATTAAAAGTACATTTTCCAAAGGATCCCCCTACCTATGAAGGCCTTTCACAATGAATACAGTCTGATGACAGGTGGGGAGGAGGCTGGAAAGCTCCAGCATCATAGCTGGCCGTTTCTGCACCTGTCTGAAACAGAAAGGCAGTGTCCCTTGGGGAGAAACATGCCAAAAATAAGACACAACCCCAAACTATAACTTATAATAGAGTTGTTTGTTCTTTTTAAGAGGGAGGAAAAATGGTACTTTAGCAGAAAACTGAAACAAAAAACAAATATGGTATCTCTAAATAAAGAAAAAGTAAAGGTATTATCTAAGGACGAACTAGTTGGATGTATACAATTATGCATTCTAAATAAAGATAAGGAAGGTCTTCGTAATAGGAATGTACGCCAAGACACAGAAAAGTAGATGGTTCAAGGATATTATATCTACTTAGATTTGGTGAAGGGTGATCCAAATGTCACCCAGACACCCCAAAGAAAAACTATGCTAATATGCTACACAATAAAATTTGAAACAATCAGTGAGGAACCACAGTCAAATCTCTTCAGTGCTTTTTCAAGGTTTAATCCGCATATAAATTACCAGAGGAGAGCAAATCAGACTTCACTTTAGGCAGTCCTTCAGAAAATTAAAAACAGGGGAGCCTGGGTGGCTTAGTCGGTTGAGCGTCCGACTTCTGCTTAGGTCATGATCTCGCGGTTCGTGGGTTCAAGCCCCACGTCGGGCTCTGTGCTGACTGCCAGCTCAGAGCCTGGAGCCTGTTTCAGTCTGTGACTCCCTCTCTCTCTGACCCTCCCCTGCTCACGCTGTCTCTCTCTCTCTCTCTCCTAGAAAAAAATTTAAAAAAAAGAAATTAAAAAAAAAGAAAATTAAAAACAAAATTCTTAGCTACTATCATAAGTATTAGGCTGAGAACCTGGGGCACAATTGTTAATGCTGATGGAATGAACTTAGGTTTATCATTTATATTCTCTTTCTCTCTCTCTCTCTCTCACACACACACACCCCAAGTTTTAGCTTGGTTTATTATCAGTATTCTTTTGAGGAAGTTTGTAAATACCTAGTCAAGAGGAAAGAGGGGTAAATCAGATCTGTGTCCCAGGGCACCTCAACCTCCCTGCAGCATACAGCTCATTCTAAATATTATGTAAATCCTTGTTTTTAAGGGAGCTGTCAACCTCTCCTATCTTTATGTCAATTTTTTCATTGACATAATCAAAACACCACTAAAACAATGTAATATACTATTTTATATGTCCTTCGGATTAGAAAAGTTTAAGGACAACATCAGAGCCGGCCAGAAGGCAATGAGATATGCACCTAATGGCAATTTCTAATATATCTGTGCTTTTTTTTTTAAAAGAATCCTTAAATGTGTTGTTGTTTTTTTTTTAAAAGGGGGAAGTTGAAAACTTCCTCTGGATAATTTGGGAGTTCCATGTTTCTGATGACACCTGATTCCTGAAGTTACAACAATCTTTAGGATTTAGTGCAACTCTATAATTTTACAGAGAAGGAAATTAAAACTGCTGAACTGAAGAATTTAGCCAGGCCATCTAGTCAGTTAACGGAAGACTCCTGAGGAGACTCAGGTCCCTGAATCTCAGCCCCTCTTCCACAATCCCATACAGCATGAAAAGTTCCTGTGTGGCTTTACTTTATTATTCCAGCAAAAGTACATGTGATTCATCACCAGCTGCTCTATCATTAATAACTTAAAAATTATTACACAGTCTGGGCACCTGGCTCGCTCAGTCAGTAGAGTGTGCAACTCTTGATCTCAGGATCATGGCTTTGAGCCCCACATTGGGGGTAGAGATTACTTAATACATAAAAATTAACAAAAATTATTATATAGTCTATCGGATCTTCCTCATTAGATTAATAAGTAGCTTTACTAATTGCTGTACAGGGAATACATCTTCCCTGGCCTGCTGGGTTTCATCTGTTTCTTCTTCATGCCACTCTTGATGAAAGCTTGGGGAGACTGCCATTCTTATACAGGAGTCTCCACAAGGAGTCATGCATCTATCTGTTGTCACCTGGGTGGCATAGGCTCCATCTCCAGGCCAGTTCCTTCTGCCTGCTGTACCTACCCCTCCTCCCTACACTACCCTTTCCTACCAAACGCTGGGCTTCAGAAAGAGAAAATTAACTATTTCTCACAAAAAGTTAGGGACCTTCATAAAATATTGTATCAGATGCATTTTAAAAGGTATGATAACTATGTGTCAGTTTCAGGGTCTTTCAAATAGCAGTTTTTTAACCTCTTTCTGGGGTATTTTGTCCAACTTGTGAACACAACTTGTAGATACTGAGCCATGCACACCCTACTGAGTAACAGAGGACTCGAGCTCACCATACATTCTTATTTATCTTACAAATATTCTTATACTATTTCTATCACACACTAGATTGGCAATTCTCAAACTGGGGCCTGTGGATGCTTTTAGAAGTGCATAGAGTCAAAAAGCTTTACTGCTAAGGCGTTATTTGCCTTCTCACTGTGGTGATACCTACACTGATGGTATAAAAGCAATGGTGACTGACACTGGGAGTGTCACCAGCACACACTTGTGGCAAAAAGAAAAGAAAAAAAAAGAAGAGAGAGAGAGAGACAAGTTTCACTCAAGAATGTGCCGATGAAGCAATACAAAGTATTGATTTCATTCATTTGGGACCTGAGCACACGTGTGTTTGCTCTTCTGGCATGACTACCGAGGAAGTACGCGCTAGCACTTCAGCCACCTACCGAACGAAACACATCTTGAGGAAAAGCACTTGTGTGACTACCCTGTGGGCTGTTTGTTCAGAGCTCCATTCCTACTTGAAAAATTGAGGGGATATGGTGGTTCTGAGAGTTGGGTACTTGTCAGACGTTTTCTCAAAAATACACAAAGTGAACCTCTCACTATAAAGAAAACAACTGACCATATTTGTGAAAAAGAATCCAGTTTTCAGGTGAAAATCAGAATTTTGGAAAAGCTGTATCTACCAATGTAAGCTCAATAGTTTCCTGGTACTTAACGATTTTTCTGATGAGATCGGTGGTGATAATAACAAATTTTATTTTTAAAATATTCTATAAAGAAATGTGCCAATATCTGGAAGAGCTGTGTAATTCACTGAATTATGATTATTATTAATTAATTAATTAATATTATTAATATGTCAGATGTTAGAACATCATTCATGAGGAAAGGCAAGACACAAATGGATATTAATGTAAAAGAGTGCAAAATGTTCACTGACATGGTTTCAGATTCTACAGTGCAACTAACCTTCAAGAAACTTCTACCTGTTTAGGTATAGTATCAAAAAAGAATGACCCAATCATCTACAGAGGCTTCTAAAATACATCTCGTACTAACCACATATATCTATGTGCCTGGACTTTCTTCTTCATATAGTTCAACCGAAACAACGATGTAACACATTGAATGCAGAAGCAGACGGGAAAATCCAGTTATCTTCTATCGAACCGGAAAGTAAAGACATTTTTAAAAATATAAAACAAAGCCACGTTTCTTACTACAATATTTTTAAACTGGAAAATACTCTTCATGTTATTTATGCTATCATCCAGTGGGTTCATTTTTTAAATGATTTAATAACAACTCTTTTTAAATTTTCTTTTTTAATTTCTAACATGGTCTAAGACTAGATAGATATGACCCATAGAAAAAGCTCTTTGGAGCCCTCTATGATTTTTATATTGTAAAGGGTCTTGGGACAATAAACCCTTAGGCCTGGTGTACTAGAGGAGCAGTGGCTGAGTTCATAAAGGAGGTGCACAGAAGAGGGAGAAATGGGGGCGCCTGGGTGGCTTAGTCGGTTGAGCGTCCGACTTTCGCTTAGGTCATGGTCTTGCGGTTCGTGGGTTCGAGCCCCGCGTCGGGCTCTGTGCTGACTGCCATCTCAGAGCCTGGAGCCTGTTTCAGTCTGTGACTCCCTCTCTCTCTGACCCTCCTCTGTTCACGCTGTCTCTCTCTCTCCTTGAAATAAATAAAAAAATATTAAAAAAAAAAAAAAAAGAAGAAGAGGGAGAAATGGCTCCGAAGCAGGAAGAATGGAGTACGGCTAGGCAAGGCTGGGTTCACCACCCCCCTCTTTTATCATCTAGTCCGCTGTATGTAAAGTCCCTAACCTGTATATTACAATGCCGGTAGCAATGTTGTCATGAGCATTATCTGTAGATATCTCTACATATCTATCTATATGTAGATATGTAGCTGTCTCAAGAACTTGGGGCAGCAGTAAAGTCTAGTAAATCTGTTATGTTATCCCAGATGGGTAGTACCTTTAGATTTTCTCCTTTTCCCCACAAGACAGAAAATGAAAATCTAGGTCTGAAAAGAGGCCTCAGATTTCTTTTCCTGCGTGGAGGGTGGCCAGTGAGCTTTTTGTTTACTGCTTAAGGGTGACACAGTGAAACTTTGGGAACATGCCTGAGATTCAACATTTCAAAGTATTTTATCCAAAGGATCTAGGGTTTGGGGTACGTAGGGAGGAAGGCATTGAAAACAAGAGAGCCCTGATAAACCAGAGTAAATGAGAAAGTTGAACTGCACTTAAAAAAACAGCTAATGTCATTTAAACACACTCAACAGCACTCCAGGTATCACAACTATTTGCATTCTACTTTGTCATACCATGCGGTTTATCTTTTGTTCGTGAGCGTATCTTAGTTTGCAAACACACACATGCTTTGTACTACCACAACACACTCAACTATTACCTCAGATGTAAGCAGCTTACAGTCTTCCGATTTTGCCGATCATCTTTTTATGTCTAGTTAAAAATAAAGCAAAACATGCATACCCACGCATAATCCCAGCAGAACACAAATCAATGAATGTTTAGCTCGAGTACGTAATTCACTTGAATATTATACCTGATTCAAATTATTATAATTTAAAATAAAATTCCTGTTTATATTAATAATTCACAATACAACAAAAGTCCAGTATCCTCGGCAGATTTTTTTCAGCATACTCTGCTGTCTGATAAACGGTAAGCACTATGAAAACCTGGTGAGGGCTTAGCACACACAGATGTGGAGGCTGGGTGGGGTCATTTCCTGAAGCACCTGCTCTGGTGCTCTGGGAAGGAATCCACACCGACTTCTTAGAGAGTAGCTGGGTCACGGGTGGCAGGGTGGTTTTTTTTTTTTTTTTTTATCAGAAAATTCCAGCAACACTAATCAGGTCATTCTTAAGCCCCTCATGTTAGGTTTCATCTTTTCCAAATTTGATACCGGCTGGAAAGCTTTTTGAAAGGGAACAGTTGGTGATGAAAGAGAAAAAAGAGTACCCACAGGGAGTGTCCCAGAGGGGCAGCCAGGTAAGAGAGAAGGCTTAAGGGTATTCTAGAAAACAGAGGTGACTACTTCCTTGTTGGCAGTCACAACTCAAGAGAGGGCCTTATTTGAAATGACTTCAACAGGAGAATAAAGCCCTAGAAAGGGACAGAAACCTAATCGATCAGCGTCAAGACGAGAGGTGAGAAAAATCAACTTGCCTCATTTAACCCACACCCAACCTCGTCAAAGTTAAGTAGTGTCCTTACTTATTGATGGGGACACTAAAGCTCTGAGGGGCTATGTCGCCTCATGTGTCATTGGAGTTCCAGAAGCATGGTTTCTTTTTTTGTTTTTGCAGCTAATCAAATTGGTCTGAGATTACATTGGAAGAAAATGTCACGCTTACTACTAGGATATACACTTGAGGGAAAATGTAGGGACTAATTTATGGGATTTTGCAGCGTGTATTTCTAACTATTAAGATGCAGTTAAGATACTTGTATTATGATTATTCTGAGGCATCTTGTGATAATAATAAGGGGGAAGAAACAGTGATCATGTTATACCTCAGAAAAAGAGCTATATTGACACAGCAGATAGTATTCTCACTCACTTATATGATTAATTCCTTTAATGTTCAAAGCAATCCTAGAAGCAGACGACATTACCCACTCATCTTAAAGGAGGGGAACTGAGGAACAGAAAAGTGAAGTAATTGCCCCAAGGGGACATCACTCATGAAAAGCAGATAGGCTTCTCACCCAGGCATTCGGGCCCTGAGCCCTGCTCTCTAAGCAAATATAGACTACAAGTGTCAGCAATTGCTTTTTATAACTGTTTCCAATCAACATGCAATAGAAAACCCTTACCTCTGGTTTGCTGAGGCTGGATGAGACCAAGGAACCAGATCCCACGTCCAAATCCCACTGTTTTTTACCATGGTTCTCAGGATCCAAGGCAGCTATTCGCCCATCCAAAGTGCTGATAATCACTAATGATCTATAAATGTAAAACACAATAAGACAAAGTTGAAAAGATATTTATGATATTAGGCACTGACTGCATACACTGGAAAGAACACCAGGCCATCCCCAGGCTTTCACCTATTGGGGTAGGAGGGCCCACCTCCTCACTACACTCACAGTCTTCTATCACTATCTATCTAAAGCCCACCAAGCCCACTGCAGTATGCCCTCTATCTGTTCTGTCACTCGTGAAGAGCCCCAGACTCCTAGGTCACCCCTTCTCCCCACAAGGAACTCAACATTTCTGGTTCTGCCACCTTCTTCCCTTCCCTTCCCCGCGCCCTGAAAGCCTTAACCCTGAAACACAGTTCTCCCTCAACATTCACTTGCCTTCTTGCTGGAGTAGAAAGCTGGCTCTCCCTGAGTACACTGTTTCAGAAGCAAAGGGAATTCTTTTCTCCAAAACCCTTGACCCTTGTGCCGCATGACAGGGTAGGCGCACTCCTTGAGCCTCATTGCTATTTCCAGACTATTTTCTTTCTCTCCTCTCTAAAACTCCTTGGGATCAGATTGCCGCACCCATTACCCCTCCTAGTAATGGTCCACTGACTCTTGGGTCACTAGCCTCACTCTGAGGATTTTAGCTCCTGGTTTTAACTGTCACTATTAACGTGTTCTTTGGGTTTTCATTATCTGTTTACCTTGCCTCAATCACTGCCATGGTGAGTTCCTAGCCCTTGGCATTACCAAACACCACATCTCCCCTGCCCCACTGAAATTTCAAGCCTTCCATCCTCTGCCACCAACCGGTTTCTCACTCATCTTCTCTACCTCCCCATTCCCCAAATCTCTGACCCCACCAAAGATCCCTACCATTTTGCCCTCACTTCTTTCTCACCCAGTGTAAATTCCATAGTCCTTCATTTTAAGCACTTCTTGGCTCTCCCCACCTCTACTCCCCATCCCGTCTCTCACATGTCACACTTGACTGGTAGAACTTCGACCCTGGTTAAACCCAATGTTCTGCATTTTCTCACTCGCTTCCGTGAGGTTGAATGTGCCCAAAGGAAAACATAGCCCTGCTGACTAGACTCACTTTAATCATGACCACCAACATGGAAGGGGCTATTAATGATGTTCCACCATCACAGCACTAGCAAGCTGGTCTGTCTACTCACCCACTGTCCTAGGTTAACGATGTCGTTTCTCCTTTCTCCTCAACTTCTAACACTAGCTCTTCCAAGCTCAGGCATCTCGGGGATAGATATAATCAAAAGAAATCCCACCATCACGCCTCTCGATTTATCAGCACGAGACCCATGAATTCTACCTACCCTCTTATCACTGCAGGTGAACTGTTCACGGCCCCACCCACTACCAACACTTCTGTTTAGACAATAGATTTCTATCTGCCAGTCCTCACATCTCTTGTCTCACTCTTACATCAATCATTCCCCTTCCACCAGAGCATTCCCATCAGCATTCAAACCTACTATTATTTCCCCCAACTTAAAAACAAAACCAGTTAAACAAAATGAACCATTTCTCCTCTCTAGCTTCCAATCCATTCCTTGCCTGCCTCTGGAACAAAACTCCTTGAAAGAGTTCTTCCATATTCTCTCTCCAAGTCCTCTCCCCTTTTTCTTAAATTATTCCTAATCAAGACTTTGCCTCTGCTGCTCCACTTCAAACGTTCTTGTTGGGGTCATTGAAAATCTTCATACTGAAAAATCCCAGGGTCAGGTCTCCTCTTCACTTGACCCCCTAGCAGCACCTGGCCAGCGACTTCACCCTGCCCTTCGTGAAACGCACTCTTCATGCAGCTTCTAAGACCCCATACTCTCCTGATTTTTTTTCTTAGTTGTTTGCTACTCTTTCTCAGTTTCATTTTCTTGGTCTTTCACACCTCTTCTAGCTCTTAAAGAGTTCTCTACCTACATGTACTTCATCTGCTTGTCTCATGCAGTCTCACAGATTAAAATACCATGTATATGGTGGCAACTCCCGTATTTGTACCTCTCCCTGAACTCTGGACTTACATATCTAACTGTCTACCAGATTCAGGTAGTCTTATAGGCTTCTCAAAGTTCGCACATCCAAAATCGGTACCCCCCCCCCCCAAATGACTACCCCAATTCCTCAAACTCATCATGATTTTCCCTGAGGGCCTTTGCAGCTACTGTTCCTTCTGCCTGGAACATGTACTCCCAGATAGAGAACAGGCCCTCAATAAATATTTGTTGGATGAAAGACTATGTTGTACAGTAGGAATTTGTTACGTATGTTTGTCTGCTTCAAGACCATGCAAATTCTACCTACATATAGTTACGGTCTACCTTAGGATTATAAATACAAACTTTTTCTTTTCTATATCACTTGCAGTACTATGCACACAACATCAAAGTGAGGCTAGAAGTTGACCATGACAAACGAGTTCAATAAACTCACTGGAAACCTTTCAAAGCACTTAATTGTTTATCAAATGCATAAATGTATCAGGTGAATACATAAAATTGTTAATTTAGTTCCCAAACTATACACTAATTCCCATTTTGAATTCTTCAAACGATAACTCTTAAAATAATTTGTGAAAATAGAGATTTTTGCTCATTACAAACCCTAGTAATTTTAGATAACTAACCAAAAGAAAGAGAACAACTTAACTCCTCTCCCCACACATTACCCTGCTTTTGAAAGAGATCTATTGGGAATTGGGGGAGAGATGGATACTATGAGGAAGAATATTATTGTATAATGAAGGGTATAAAAAAGTCATACCTTAGATGTGCCAATTTACAAATAAAAGCTAGGGAATCTAATTAAGCTAGTGATCCAAGGTTCACAGCCAAGTACCTCTTCCTATGGCCATTGTAGAAATGTCTAATTCTTCTGTTCAGTAATCGCTAAACACAAATAGACAGCTGAATGAAAGCCACTGTAATTTAAACAAAACTTAGTGTAAGCAAACAGTGTTAACCCATGAAAAGTTAAGGCAACCACTTAAACACTTCAGACACTATTTTTAAAGTTCAGAACCAACATTCTTTGTCACCTTGGACATTCTACTATACCAACAACAACAAAAACCTTTATTTTTTGAGGATGTATGTATTTGGGCTAGAGGCATATAGAGAAGAATGGTAAAATTCTAGGTCTCATCTTCAAAACCCACAAGAAAATATGCAGATGTGTGTCTTAGGTGTATACAAAGATACATTTTAATAAATCACTTGGAGTTTAACATCTAACTGTTCTTTCACTGAAAACCTATCATATGAGGTACATTTTAACTGAATCAAAGGTTCTGTTTTTTTAAACAATGTATTTTCAGATTATATACTGTATCTAGAGAAGAAGTGTCCACTTGAGCAATAATTAGAAGACTACCAACATGTGGGCAGGAACAAATAAGCATGTCGTCTTCTTAACTGTCTTTTGATACTTAATATAATCTGGTTCTTAGATTTGAATGCAGTACCCTTATTATTTTAACCTGCTTGATAGGAATAACAGTAAATCCTCTATCAACTCTGTTGGTGTAACACACACACACACAAAGTCCTTCATCCTCTCCTCTGCAACAAGCTAGCCATAGTATTAACTATGGGCTCCTTCCCATGCATGTCTCTGGAAGCAAGTACCCCTCCTGCTGTGGCTGAAATTGAGTGGCACCGGGCAAAAAAGAGATCCTCTCCTTTAGACTCTTGTATCTAATCACATTCTAATAGAGAGATGCTCATTGATATGCTACAGATTGAGAAAAGCATCAAGTAGACAGATAATGCAGGGATAATCAGAGAGCAACAGTTAGCATTTAGAATAAACATAAATCAGAGCTGAAATATGAACACCCTCCCCAAATAGGGAGAATATAAAGCCATTTTATCTCCCCACAATTCACTCACTCTTTCAGGTTTCTATGAACAAGACTGATAACCCCTTAACTTATTCAAGAAATGAAGGGAACTGCAGAGGCAGCATTTCCAGTGGAAAGAACTGGAGCTTTTTCTTCTTCTTTTTGAGAATAGGAGCTTTGTGCACATCCTCTTGGCTCTGTCCGTCTGCTCACGGCTTCATTCCACTTGATTTTTCACAGGTAAGATATGGCTATTTCACCAGTTGAGTATAAACTCAGACTTGCCTGATCATAAAAATAATCTGGGGTGTTTATGAAAAGCCAGGGAACATTCATCCGTCCCATCCCCAGAGAGCTTGGGAGCTATAGCTTGACAAGCATCCCAGGTTGAGTCTTGTGATAAGGCCAGTTTGGCAAACACTGACTTCCCTCAAAGGGCTATTTCTTTAGCATAAAAAACAAACTATTACCTGGATGAAGAAGATCTATTGATCAAGTCTGTTAGTTAACTCTCCTGAAACTTCGATCTCTCACACCTTGCTTTAGTTTACAAAGATATTTGTTTGGAGGATCCTAAGGCGAGCACTGTCCTCTCATGCATCACCCAATTTTTGAAAGCTACTCTTAAGGGAGGTTTTCAACAACCTCCTCCTTCTGCCAGACCCATTCTCCTCAATGAGTCTGTGCTGTGGCAGCAGCTGAAGGCCAGCTCCCCATTCTGGACCTTCTCCTTTCCTTGGCTTCCACAAGGCCACTTCCCTTCACCCCCTCATTCCTGGAGCTCTCAATCTCCAGCAAGCGGGCCATGGAGTTCTAGAGTTAGCCAATGCCCATGGCTTTGACTGCACCTGGAACATGACAGCTCCCAAACCTATACAGGATTTACCGTCCACTGTCTCTCCCTGCCTTAGTTCCATTTCCCAGGGGGGCATGCTCATTACTGCCACAAAGTGTTCAGAGGAATCTTCTCTCCCCCATCCTTCTCCATCTGCCCTGTCACTTAACATTTACATGAGACATCATGTCTACCTTCTCCCTCACGCTTTACATTTAGACAAGTCAGGTACTATTGATTCTATTTTAAAGCTTTTACATCGTTTTCTTGTTCTTCATTACCGTCGCCCTTGTCCCAGAATCGAGTCTCGCTTGTCATCAGGACACCTTCAAAAGGCTTCCTGACATATTTTCCTGCCTCAGATCTCTCTCCCCTGTGCAGTTCCAACAGTTTTGTTTCTGTAACAGAGATCTGATAAAGTTCTGAAGCTCCCTGTGCTCACTGAATAAAGGCCACACTGCTTGGTATAGCACATACATACAACCTTTCATAATCAGGCACAGTCCCCCACCCCACTGCCTCACACATGCATGCACACATACGTGTGCACACATATACGTGTGCGCAAACACACATGTACGTAGGTTTCTAAACTTTTCAACAAAGTTCCCTTTTACTCTTTACCTTGCATCTTAAATGATTTCATTTGCCGAGTAAACATCATTTCTAATGAACTCCCCCATTTTTAGAGGAAATATTTAAGTACCAATCAAAATACTGAGCATTTCTTAAAAGACATAGCTATGATTACTACATTAAGTTTGATACAATTCTAGTGCAAACCCAAGAAACTTGACTGTTTAATTAGCCTTCTCCTCACTGAATAGCCACTCTCCATTTGGTTATTTAAAAACACTGACAATCTCATGGATCTCCATTTTCACCTTGGAGATCCAGGAGCCCTGGCTTGGGAATCACTGTTCTGGGCTCTGTGGCCTAGACGGGCCTTGACACTTCACATTCAAGGACTCACTCACTTGATATCCCCATTGGCTTTACTCTCAAACTACTCCTTTATCACTCACTATCCATTATAGTATAGTTAATTCTTCAACACAATGATCTCCCTGTCAGACTTGGGCCTCAAAGGCAAGCTCAGCTGCCCATGCAGCCACCCGCGGGCCCTAACAGTGCCTGGCCCTTAAATGAAATGCAATGCTGCTTGAATGAAACATCTTAGCAGGGGAGCCACCATAATACATATAAAACAAAAAGAAAACAGAAGTTGAGAAAGATGTGAAAAGATGTGACTTGCCTAAGGTCATGCACCAAATAAGAGGTTTCGGACAAAAGCCTGAATTTAGGTTTTTAAACTCTATCATTCTGTTAACGATAAGTTTTCATAAGTAGCAACTACTATATTATTACTATAATGTACAGCTTTTGTTTGTTTCAGAAATCTTATCAAATAGATGCCACTTATCCTGTTATTGCTCTGATTTGCCCTCAACTGAGCAGAAATGACCTCATTTATGGCACAATGAATATCCAACTTTAAAAAACTGTTTGCTCTGATTTAAGGCACCAGAAAACCTGCCTATTTACAATTAAGTTTATCAGAATCTGATAAAGCAGATGCTAAATTTTTCACGCAATAATTTTAAAGGAAGCTTACTACCTGTAGACATTTCCCATGTGAAAGAGAAGCGGGTGACAGGAGAACATTATATTGAGGGAAGAGTTTTTACATTAACAACTGCTTATTTTTAAATTGCGTGTTTCCTTTCTTGGAGGGGAGGGAGAGGAAAACAGAAAAACTTCTACAAAATTAAAAATGTGATTTGGTTAAATCTGCTTTTTGATGTAGCCAAGAATCTTCCACCTAAACATAGGCTCTTATTCGAGAAAGCATATGTTCTCGTCCAACAACAAACTGGTACTAATTGGCCTGTACTTCTCAGTCCTCACCTACTAAGTAAATCTTCAAATCAAACCTCCTTTATTTAAACACATCACAAGACTAGCCCTGCCCCAAATCAAAACAAACAATGTCAAAAATTAGCAGCTATACTTTATAACTTTGCCACATCAACTAAACCTTAAAGAATACCATTTAAGTTTTCAATGTTACAGACAACATGAGTAACAGATATTCTTTCTCTATTAGATTAACACATTTCTGGACACACTCCGCTTTGCTCCAGGGAACATTTTCAATCAGAATGGTCATTTACAAATGCAAAAGGATGAAATATAAAAAACTAAAATTAATTTCCCCCCTCACATTTAGTTCTGTAACCCACAAGTTCTCCTCTTTGTATTGATATCCCCATATTTTGGGAAAAGGTATAGCAGCTTCTCTCTTACAGAAAGGGGGAAAAACAGTATTTAGGAAATGAAGAGGCATGTTGGAGTTAAGAGCTCACAGCCGCTGATGAAAACCCAGTCCCTTTCTGCAAAATGCTTACTGTGTAAAGGCTGTTGGGTTCAAATAAAGAAGAGTATCCTCAATCCTATCATATATCAGATCTAGGGTCCAGGTGTCAATAAAGCTAAAAAGACAACTGTAAACAGGAAGGATAATTTCTTACTTGCCTAACATGTTTTTTTTTTAATGTTTATTTATTTCTAGGAGAGAGAGAGAGACAGCGTGAGCAGGGGAGGGTCAGAGAGAGAAGGAGTCACAGACAGAAACAGGCTCCAGGCTCTGAGCTGGCAGTCAGCACAGAGCCCAACGCGGGGCTCAAACCCACGAACCGCGAGATCATGACCTAAGTGAAAGTCAGACGCTCAACCAACTAAGCCACCCAGGCGCCCCTCCTCGCCTAACATATGTTTATTTTCACTTATAACTTGCCTTAAAAATTATGCACAAATTTTTTTTAAAATATTATTTCTAATTAATTTTAAAAGTCTGGGGTCAGAAAAGTAAGCAGTGTTGGGACCAGATGACTAAGCTCCCTTTTACCACTGTTTTCTGAGATTTTAGTATTCAAGTACACAGTATTCTATTAGCTTAAAAAAAAAGAAAAAAAAAAAGAGGGGCACCTGGGTGGCTCAGTCGGTTAAGCATCTGACTTTGGCTCAGGTCATGATCTCATGGTTCATGGGTTCAAGCCCTGCATCAAGCTCTGTGCTGACAGCTAGCTCAGAACCTGGAGCCTGTTTCAGATCCTGTATCTCCCTCTCTCTCTGATCCTCCCCTGCTCATGCTGTTTCTCTCTCTCAGAAATAAATACAACATCAAAAAAATAACAATTTGCTTTAAAAAAAAAAAAAGAAAAAAGAAAAATAGAAAAGAAGTTTAATTATGAATCTGAAAATCTGAGGATGACCAGACTCTGTACCACTGATTCACAGCAGATCAGTTTGTGAAAGGACAGACAGGAGAAACAAATAAAAAATGAAATCATCAGGGCGCCTGAGTGTCTCAGTCGATTAAGCGTCCGACTTCGGCTCAGGTCATGATCTCACGGTTCGTGGGTTCGAGCCCCACATCAGGCTCTGTGCTGACAGCTAGCTCAGAGCCTGGAGACTGTTTCAGATTATGTAACTCCCTCTCTCTCTGACCCTCCCCTGTTCATGCTGTCTCTCTCTCTCAGAAATAAACAAACAAACAAACCAAAAATGAAATCTTATATTTGCAGAGTATTTTCATGTTATATCGTTCAATACAATAATCGAGTTTACAGAAGACAAAGAAGCACCACAGATTAACATCAAATTCAGTAATTCTACTGTTAGAGGGGACTTAGAGGCAGGGGGTAAAGACAGAAATATTTTACAAATTAGTGCGACAGCCCTTACCCCATTCCATCACAGGAACCCCAAGTAACACTTAGCAATTTGTTGTTTGTGTTGAAGTCAGGAAACTGGTAACTCATAGCCGTGCTGATGTACGCAAAAACTAGCAGTGACAGGAGATCGCAACTTTCTTCCCAGCTTCCCACAGTGACCATCCCGTTTAAATTTCAACTAAATGTAAGCTTTAACAGAGGCACTGACAGAGCTGCTATCAAAAATCCCAGTTGGGACGCCTGGGTGGCTCAGTTGCTTGAACATTCGACTTTGGCTCGGATCATGATTTTGCAGTTCCTCAGCTTGAGCCCCACATTGGGCTCACTGCTGCCAGCCTGTCAGTGTAGAGCGCACTTAGGATCCTCTGTCCTCCTCTCTCCCTGTCCCTCCCCTGCTTGCACTCTCTATCAAAAAATAAATAAAACATTAAAAACCAAAAAGGGGGTGCCTGAGTCAGTCAGTTAAGCATCTGACTTGGGCTCAGGTCATTATCTCACAGTTCATGGGTTCAAGCCCTGGGTCAGGTTCTGTGCTGACTGCTCAGAGCCTGAAGCCTGCTTTGGATTCTGTGTGTGTGTCTCTCTCTGCCCCTCTCTGCTCACACCCTATCTCTCAACAATAATTAAATGTTTAAAAAAAATTTTAAATAAAAAAACCAAGTTTACTTTGGCTACTTTTTAAAGAAACAAAAAAGTTTATTCACTCATCTACATGCTCTTGAGATGTAAACAGTTAGGATAAAACTAATGAAAATTCTACCAAGAGAAAAAAAATAAATAAATGAACCAGCGGGTCTCATACTGCTTCTTGGGCATCAAAAGATAATGAGCAAATATGACAACCTTAATTCCCCACCTCCCTCTTTTTAAAACAGTTTTGCAAGTACCATAGTTCTTCTTCACAGCTGTTTGCAATAAACGCTTGGTTAATTCGAATCTGTTCCTCCTCCTTTAAACAAACAGGATATTGGTCAATTATTATGGAACACTGATATTCTTTGGTTTTTCACCATTTTAAAGAGCACTTAGAAAGAAGTTTCATTAACCCGCATGTGCATCTTTCGTTGACTCTATCCATTTACTTATCCAAGGCTTCTCAAACTTTCCCCACTATCTCAAACTACCAGGCAGACCCCTAACCACGGGACTATCTCTTCCTGGAAGATTCTGTTTGCCCCAGATCACTTCCTCTCTGCCAGGCATTACAGCTCCTCTACTTTCACTCTCCTTGTGCCTGAGAAAGAAGTGGTCCTCCTGTTTGCCAAGTAGATCCTCTCCAACTGCTTCCACCTCCTCCTCTGTTCGTTTCTTTTTCAACCTGTCCCTACAGGCTCCCTCCTCTGAATGGATAACCACTCCTAGAACTTGCCTGCGGTCAGGCAGGCTGAGCAGTGCAGGAAGGAGGGAGTGGGGCTGAATAGGATGGATGAATCCTTACCATCCTGCAATCTGGCACTCTGTTGCTTCATGTAAATTCTTTTCTGTGTGCATACCACCAAAGCCCTCATTCTTCTCAGTCCTCACCTTATACCTCCAGCCCAGCCGGCGGGATTTGACTCCCCTGCTGGCTCATCTTCTCTAAAACATAAGGCACTTCTCTTTTTTTTCTAATTTTTTAAAAATGTTTATTTATTTTCAGAAAGAGAGAGAGAGAGAACAGGGGCGGGGCAGAGAGAGAGAGAAGGAGACACAGAATCCGAAGCAGGCTTCAGACTTTGAGCTGTCAGCACACGTGAAATCATGACCCAGGCTGAAGTTGGGCACTTAACCAACTGAGCCACCTAGGCACCCCAAATAGAAGGCATTTCTTGAGGTCTTATCACGAGCCTCCTCTTTCTTACAGCTTCAACTCTGTACCCTGATTTCTTTCCAACTACGGGCAATCATCATTGCTGCTTCCCAAATCACTCCTTCTGGATGGCCTGCCTGTACCTCCAGGTCATCATGTCCCAACACTGAGCGCCTTCCCTTTTCTTCCCTGCCCTCCTCAATCTCCCCACTTCCCCATGTGTACCCCCATCTTCTGGCTACCCCGGCTCAATCCATAGATGGGGGTGTCAAGAGAAGAAGACATCAAATCATTTACCAGGAACCAAGATTCTGCCTCAAACCTCTCAAATCTATCCCCTCTGTTCTATATCCACTTAACAAACTTTAATGAGACCTGGCATTCAAGATACTTTACACAACGCTTCTCCAACTGTAACGTGCTTGGGAACCATATGGCGATCGTGTAATAAAACAGACACTCCTTCAGTGGATCTGGGTGGTGCCTGATTCGGATTTCTAACATGCTCCCAGGTGAGGACCAATGCTACCAGTGTTAGACTCTACATAACAATCTGGTCCCAACCTATTGTTTTGACCTCATCTTCCACAACTCCCGACCTAGCACATATCACAGGTGCATGTCTGTATCTCTCTCATACACACACACACACACACACACACACACACAGGTATACAGGCAAAACTGTTCCCTAAACATACTTTTCAGCTTCTGTGCCTCTTCCTGCTGCCTCAGGTCCAGCATCTGCTCGCCATGATCCTACTCACATTTCACAAACCAACTCATTCTGCCACAACCTTTTCTGATTTTTTTACCTGCTTCACCCCCAAACTCCACCCACTGAACACCACAAAACCCTGGGACACCCAGGCACTTGATTTGCACTGCTTCTGCTCTGTCATGTCATTATGGGTCACCTCATGTAATCCTCGCTGCTAGAATACACACTCCTCCTCCTATCTGCCTGCCCTCTGTTAACCCCAGGGCGTCCTGAGGGCTGTATGTGCCAATAAGTCCCTGCTGCAGCGGACCTGTCCCTAAGAAAAATGAAACATCTACTTTACATCAGGTAACTTACTTTCAATAGAGGCCTCCGAAGTTTAAGGTAAACAAAAACACTGTTTCGGGAAAGTTAATTCATTAGCAAAATCTCTGAAAATTTGTTAAATAGCTGCTACTTAATAGGAAAAAAAATCTACATGTAAATGTTCAAATAGGGTCTAGAAAATTTTGGTACTTATCCTACTTTAATAGCCTCCAGGCACATAGATTAAAGTTCTGGTATTTAACTGAAAATTAAATCTAACTTGTTAAGCTAAATTACAAGCTTATAATACTTTCTAATACAGTTCCTAGTTCTCCCTGGTTTAATTTACCTAATGCTCCTTCTCTCACTCTGTTTGACAGAGGGGACATCACTTTCTCCCCACTTGTGCTGAGATTAGCTGCCTGCAAAATACTTCACTATTTTTACTTTTACTTTACTATACATTTTACTATTAAAATGTCTTCCATTTGCGTACAGACTTTCAAAGGGTATTTAAAAATATGTATCTTGAAGTAACACTTTTAAGGAGGCTAACCAAATCCATCAAGACAACCGGATCTTAAATGTTTCAATAGCTTAAGTCCTCTTAATATCAAGGAACTGCCAAAATTCAAGACCTACCCACAGCTCTTAAACTTTAGTGTGTCAAGAATTGCCTCGAGTGCTTGCTAAACTTGCCGATTCCAGGTTCTTACCCCCAAGAAAGTCTAATCCGGCACAACTGGGGTGGGGCCTAGAAATCTGTACAGTTAACCAGCATCCGCAGGCGATCTGATGCGGATGTTCTGCAGATCTCAATTAGAGCAACACTCACCTCACCCCTGGTCCAGGGGCCACTGCAGGGGGTGTGTTTAAAGGGAATTATAGAAACCGTTTTTGTAAAGTCCTTTCCCCAAACAGCTGTCACCCCAGCAGAGATATGGGGTGATCCACAGAAGACTAAATAAAGGGGAGGGAGTCACTGCAACGTGAATAAAGTTAGAAAACAATAAAAGAGGGAAAGTGCTGTTTCTTTCCCACCTTTGCGCTCCATTCCCTGGGCATCCCTCAGACACCCTCGAGGATGCTGCTTTCGCCAGCAAGCGAGGACCGGAGAGAGGCCCGTCGTTGGCCCGGGGGGGGGGGGGACGTGGCCCTGCACTCACCCCCGGGTCACCACTGTCTCCGTGTGCTAGAGGCCACTACCGAGGGGGAACCACGGACCCCCTTGCCTCTGAGAAGCGCATGCGTAAACAAGTGGCCTCCCGGGTCGCCGTCCAGGGCGTTCAGCCCGCGCCGCTCACCTGCCTCGCGGCTGTAGCTCGGCCTCGTCGTCGGGTTCCGGCTCCCGAGTCTCCTGCTCGACTGCGGCCGCGAGTACTGCCTCGGCGTCCTCCACCGTCACCTCCGCCGCAGTCACGGCTCCCGCAGCCGGTACCCGCACTGCTGAAGTGGGAGCGGCCGCGGCGCCCAGGCCGAACGCCGCCTCCACCTTCGGGGCGGGGAGGTCGGTGGCGCGTCCTGCGGCCACCGTGCCAGCCGCGAGCCCCAGCAGCAGCTGCAGCAGCAGCGCCCGCACGAGCGGCCCAGGGCGGGTGGCGCGCTCCATCAGCGTCCCTCCCCGCGCAGGAACATGGAGGTGCAGCCGCCGGCGCCCGCGTCTCCCGCTGCTGAAAGCCTCCGATCAAGACCAGGACGCGCTACGGACCCCGCCGCCTCCCGGACGGTCTGGGCTGCTGAGTGGGGCTTGCCCGGCCACGTCTTAGCCCGGCCTCTGCCACAGCCACCCGAGTGACAACCTCCCACGGTCATCGCCCATTGAACAAACTTTCCGCGCGTCTCCTCTCTGATTGGCTGCGAACACCGCCACTCTGGAGACCTAGGTTCGTCCTGTTGGAGAAGGTGGGCTTTTCCCGGATGTCAACATCACGCCTACCAATCAAATCGTACTGTCGTCTCCCGAGGCCCGGCCCTCTCCCGGAGGCGGTTGCCAATGAGAAACGGCCCTTCCCTCAATGTTCTTACCTGATTGGCAAGTCCCTCAGTACCCGGAACACATTTCCCCGGAGCAGATTTGCCATGGCTGGGGTTGGCCTTGCCCCTCAAAATGAGGCGCTAGAGAAGACTTGAAGGTCATTGGTAGCAGTGGATGCTCCTCAAAGGTCTGGGCTAACTTCTCCTTGATTGGTTGGAAGCGGCACTTACTACGTGGCCGATTCTGACTGTGGAGAGGATGGTCCCAAGTGAAAGGAAGAGTGGGAGGCGAGTCCCTGGTGGCGGGGAGGCGGCCAACCTTAAAGGAACTGCCGTTGTGGCTCTTCTAAAACCTGTTCTGTTTAGAAAAGCAAAAGCGAAGGAGGGAAAACAAGTGGCCGCACAGGACGTGCTGTCCCCAGAAGTGGAAGGGGCAAGATGGGCTCAGGAGAGTATCCTGCTTGTGGCCGCGATGGTGCTGAGAGTTACTGCCTGCTAGGGATGCCGGTCCATAGAGGATCCAGTCTACCTGACACGCCCTCTTCCTCGTTATAAAGGGGAAGGAGCCCATATCCCGTACATTGACTAGTTTGTCTAAAGTCACATGCCTACTGGCATGCTTTTTACCTCACTTATAGGGCTCTGACGAAGAAAGATAAGACTGCAGAAGGTCAAACTGGAGAAAATAGGAATGTTCATCTAAGGCGTTGGAACTTTTCATACAACAGTTAAAAAGACCGTGAAAATTTGTGAGCAGATGAATGAAACGGTATGATGCATCCATCAGCAGCGTATTCATAGATGAGGAAGGTAGTTGGGAGGCTGTAGCTGGGAGGCTATTGCCTCATCAAAACTCTGACGTTTTTTTGAAAGATATTGGCATACAAACATCCTCCAATTTCATCTGTCCTAAAGCAAAACAAACAAAAAGCCCCACTTCCTCTTCCACCTCCTACCACATTTCCTTGCTCTTCCAATACAGTGAAACTCTCCAGTGTTTTAAACTTGTCTTCAATTCTTCTCCTCTTCCTCTCAAAAACACTACAGTCAGGCTTTCAAGCTCAATTCTACCAAAACTGCTCTCACTGAAGCCATCAATGCTAACTTTAAAGGACTATTCTGACTTCATCGTATCATCTGTGTTTTCCTGTGTAAAACACTTTTCAGTGGTTTTCCTGCCCAACAGGCCAGGTCATAACCCTCATTAGGCCTCATTTTAACTGAATCACCCCCCATTAAAGGCTGTATCTCCAAAAATAGTTACATTCAGAGGTACTGGGGGTAAGGGCTTCATAGGAATTTGGAAATGGGGGGACGTACATTCTTCAGCCCCTAACACCCAGATACTCAAAAGACTTGTTCCTTTACTTCTTTCAAGGTTCTGTTACCTTCCCAGTGAAGCCTCTCTGGACCAGCCTTTTAAAATTGAAATTCCTCCCACAGGTCACTTCCTAAACTCCTCCCCCACTCTCCTTAGGCCTTAAATACTATCATTATTAAGTTTATTTACTTTTGAGAGAGACAGAGACAGTATGAGTGGGGGAGAGGCAGAGAGAGGAGAGAGAAAATCCCAAGCAAGCTTCGCACTGCCATGTCAGCACAGAGCCTGATGCGGGGCTCGAACTAATGAAACTGAGAGATCGTGACCTGAGCAGAAACAGAGAATCGGACACTTAACCAATTGCCTCACCCAGGCACCCCAACGCTATCATTTATATATTTGTTTTGCTTATTATCTGTCTACTTCCACTCCTATATAAGTTCTAATGAAGATTTGCTCTTTAACATATTCCTAAATAGAGCCTAAAACAATGCAAGGTGTTTAGTAAATGTTTAATAAATACTTATTGGCTGAATGAACAAATTCATTCATCAGAAAGGAAAGAGACAGGGGTGCCTGGGTGGCTTAGTCGGTTAAGCGTCCGACTTTCGCTTAGGTCATGATCTCACGGTTCGTGGGTTCGAGCCCCGCGTAGGGCTCTGTGCTGGCTGCCAGCTCAGAGCCTGGAGCCTATTTCAGAGTCTGCATCTCCCTCTCTCTCTGACCCTCCCCTGCTCACGCTGTCTCTCTCTCTCCGAGAAATAAATAAAAATAAAAAATAAATTAATTAATTAAAAAAAAAGAGAAGAAAGAGACAAATGGACAAGAAGAGATTGTCGTTGCTGTAGATAGAAGGGAGTCATTAAGGAAGCAAGATCCCTGAGTATCAGAGGAAGCAGAGGTATGCCTTCCATGTTGAAAGTTGAAGAAATACCCCTAAAGAATAACTTACATTGAAAGAGAAAACAGATGATAGAGTTCAAACTAACTGATCCCGATTTGCTCAACAAAACAGGAAATAAGATCTCTTGCCAAAGTGAGAGGTGTGAAAAAATTAACATGAGGTGAAAAATGTTTGTTGACTACTTGTCATGGCTCATTCAAAATTAGCTAGTGTATATATTTTAGGGAACCTAATCTTCATGGCTTTTTAACTTTCTCAAAAAAACGATCATGGCACGAATGATAATCTGAGCCAATGAATTAGGAGTCTGCTTTCCACCTGCAGTTGATGTGGAAGTTTTGTTCATTTACTTATTCATTACCATTCAGGGAATTCCAAGGGAATAAGAGGATGAAAAAAACAGGCATGATCCTTACCCTTCTGAAACTTCACATTTATCTGGTTAGGGAGACAGCCACTATTGTAATAATCACACATATATTTATATGATGGAAACAAAGATAAGTGTCAAGATGCAAAGGCACAGACAGAAGAGCACAGTGGTGGAAAATGCCAGTAAGGAGGGTCAAGCTTTATACTCAGGAAAAAAAAAAAAAAACATCCAAATATTTCCATTTTGGCAAAAGAAGAGTCACGATCCTGAGTCATGGTCAGCTGACTGGAAAAATCACTTGAAGGAAGCAAGAGAACACCTACCAGTTGGGGGGCAGCTTGGAGAGTCGTGGCAGCTGCCTGGGACCCCCTGGCCTGTAAGTGTTAGTTCCTCAGGGAAGTGTAAGTACCATTGGGACCAGGCAGGATAGCTGGTCGATAAGTCTGAGCCAGAAAAGGAAGCTGGTGTGCTTAAGTATCTGAGCCAGGGCTGCCCAGTTTAGAATTGAGATTCTGAAACTGAGCATTGTCCCGAAGGTGAGCAATACAGACCAGCGATTTAGAATCCTCAGTTCAGTCTATGTGCAGAGAAAGCCTGTATCTGGTGCTGCCTGAATTTGCCCTCTGGCAAGAGGTTTCTTAAAAGCCCCACTAAGGGACTTCTGCTTCCCTTTCCCAGGCCAGGACCATGTCAAATCATCATCTGGAGCTGCAAAGGAATCCTACTGGCACGCTGAACAAAACTGGGGTTCTGCTAGTGAGGATGAAGGGGAGAACTTGTAATCCACTTTGTCAAAGTATAATACATGTACTTATGGGAAGTGCCTGCTTGGATAGGTTTCAGCGGGCATATCCACCAGTCAAGATAACAGAACATTTCCACCTTGCCTGAGAGCTTCCTCGTGTCTCCTCACAGATCCTTCTTCCACTCCAGGCCCGCAGGTAATCACTGATCTGTCTTCTGTCACAATAGATTTTCTAGAATTTTTAATGTAATTGTACAGTATATGCTCTTTTTGTGTCTGGCTTCTTTCACTCGATATAATGTTTTAAAATTCGTGCATGATCTTGCATGTACCAACATTTTATTCATTTTTATTGCTGAGTAGTATTCCATTGTGTATTGTTGTAACATTGGGATGTTTCCAGGTTGGGGCTATTGAAAATAAAACTGCTATAAACATGCATGGACAAGTCTCTGTGTAGGTGTACATTTTTATTTCTCTTGAGTAAATGCCTAGAAGTGGAATATTGGCTCATGTAGTTGATGCGTGTTAAATTGATAAGAATCTGCCAAACAGTGTTCATACTCAGGCTAAATCAGTCATCCCCTGCGTGAAGAATGTGAGAGGGTAAATTTTTGTTGTTTTAAGCCATTGCACCTGGAGATGGTTTGTTACACAGCATTATTATGACAATAGTCAACTGATAGAGCGCTGTGTAGTTCACTGAGCGGCATACTCTGTTGAGTGCCTACCCATATCAATTCTTCCCTTCGTAAATCCTTTGACTAGCAATTTCACTAGAGAAGATGTGTCAGCATCCAGGGGTGCCTGGGTAGCTCAGTTGGTTAAGCATCTGACTCTTCGTTTCTGCTCAGTCATGATCTCATGGTTCATGAGATCGAGCCCAGCATCGGGCTCTGTGCTGACAGTGTGGAGCCTGCTTGGGATTCTCTCTCCCCTTTCTTTTTGCCCTCTCCTCTCTCTCTCTCTCTCAAAATAAATAAATAAACTTAAAAGAAAAGAAGATATGTAAATGTCCAATAAGCCAAGCTATATTCCGAAGTGGTTTCACTTTATACTCCTACCAATGGCATATGAAACTTCAAGTTGTTCAATATCCTCAACATCATTTAGTATTGTTAGTCTTTTAATTTTTGCTTTACTTGTGAGTATGCAGTGGTATCTCATTGTGGTTTTGGTTTGCATTTCCTTGATGACTAATGATTTTGAGCATCTTATCATTTTGCGCTTATGAAACATTTATACCCCTAAGGAACTCATGCCCTTCATCTGGGGGTTTGATCTAGCCAGAACACATTTTTCTTTTGGCAATGGCAGAAACACAAGAAAGATGAGTGGACATTACAGGGCCTCTTAAAACCGGAGTCAGGGGGCACCTTGGTGGCTCAGTCGGTGGAGTGCCCAACTCTTGATTTTGGCTGAGGTCATGATCTCATGGTTTATGGGATCAAGCCCCATGTTGAGCTCTGCGCTGTATCAGAATTCTCTCTCCCTCTTTCTCTGCCCCCACCCCATTCATGCTTTCTCTCTCTCTCTCAAAATTAATAAGTAAACTGAAAAAAAAAAAAATGGAATCAGAACTGTTGGCTGCATGGGTGGCTCAGTTGATTGAGCATACAACTCTTGATTTCAGCTCAGGTTATGATCCCAGGGTCATGGGATTGAGTCCCACATTGACCTCACGCTGAGCATGGAACCTGCTTGGGGTTCTCTCTCTCCCTCTGCCCTTCTCCCCTGCTCACATGGACGTACACATTCTCTCTCTCTCTCAAAAAAAAAAAAAAAAAAGTAGAACTGCAGTACTGGCACTTTCACTCATGTTCCAATGGCTAAGGCAAGCATATGACCAGGTCTGGTATCAAGGCAGGAAAATATGCCTCTCAGGAGAGAAACTAAAAAGTCACATGACAAAGGACATGGGCACGGGATTTAAGAGAGCAAAAACCCAATCTACTACATGTGCTGTGTATAAGAATAACCAATTATATCTGTGCCTGAATCTAGCATGAACAGTTGCTTCAAAGCAACACACACAATGTATCTATTAGAAGAGCTCCTTGAAAGAAAAACTTATCAAGTGCTGGTGAGGATGTGGAGAAATTGGAACCTCATATATTGTTGGTCTGAATGTAAAATGGTAAAACTATTTTGGAAATACTTTGGCCACCCTTTATACAATTAGACATACACTCACCATAAGACCCAGCAGTCCATTCCTAGATTTTTACCCAAGAGAAATAAAAACATATGTTCACACAAAGACCTATATGTGAATGTTTATAGCAACTTTCCTCATAATTGCCCAAACTGGAAACACTGAAAATGTCTATCAACTACTGAATGGATAGACAAGTTGCAGTTCCACCATGTGATGGAATGCTACTTAACAATAAGAAAGAACACCACACGTGTATATTTCAGACCTCTGCTTTTATATGTCTGCTAACATCCTTGGGGCCAACGTATGCCACACTGCCAAGTGCAAAGTCAAAAGGCAGAGAAGCATAGCCATATACCAAGAGGCCATGGCTAGAGTGGAGATGTGTATTACTACTATAGGGTAGAGATTTGTGAACATACTTTATTCTACCACACCCATCATGACTTCCCTTATCTGAGTGACTGAGTCTAAGGAAATGCGTTGAGGCTTCAGGGGGATAGTAACTGATAATTATCAACTCCTGAATGTACACAGTTCAGTCTAGTCCTGGACAGATATAAATGATCATTTCTGGTCCCCTTGGAGATCTCTCCGAAAGTGGGCTCTGCAGGCATGTGCGCATAAATGCAAAAACAAATCCCTACCTATATACCCACACATGCAAATAAATACGGGCTGTGTGTGTGTGTGTGTGTGTGTCCAATTATACATGCCATTTCTCCAAAAACAGGTGAGTCTCAGAGATTTTTAGAGGCTAAACTCTTAAGTAGAAAAAGGAGGGGTGCCTAAGTGATTTAGTCGGTAAAGCATTGTACTGTTGATTTTGGTTTCAGGTCTTGATCTCATGGTTCATGAGATGGAGCCCCACACTGGGCTCTGTGCTGACAGCGCAGAGCGTGCCTGGGACTCTCTCTCTGCCCCTCCCCCATGTGCGCATGGGCACACACATGCGCGTGCGCACTCTCTCTAAAAATAATAAATAGGGGTGCCTGGGTGGCTCGGTGGGTTGAGCATCTTATTTCAGCTCAGGTCATGACCTCTCAGTTTGTGGGTTCAAGCCCCACGTCAATATATTCCTAATGGTCCTCAAGTACAGAATAACTTATTTTTTAATATTATGTTTTTATTTGGATGATGATTTATCTTATTTTATTTGAGAGAGAAAGAGAAAGCAGGGAAAAAGGGCAGAGGGAGAGAGAGAGAGACAATCTTAAGAAGGCTCTGGCTCCACACTCTGAGTGGAGCCCAATGCAAGGCTCGATCCTACTATCCTGAGATCATGACCTGAGCAGAAATCAAGAGTTGGACATGCTCAACTGACCCAGCCACTCAGACACCCCTAAGTGATCATTTTTTTAAATTAAATATAATTATTGGATGATCTGGCTAAACCTCTTTGGCATTTCAGACCTGAGCTTGCATTTATGTTTATTTTTTAATGTTTGTTTATTTATTCTGAGGGAGAGAGAGAACATGCACACATGTGGTGGAGGCGCAGTGAGAGAGGGAGAGCAAGAAAATCCCAAGCAGGCTCCTGCTACCAGCACAGAGCCCAACATTGGGCTGGATCCCATGCACCATGGGATCATGACCTGAGCTGAATTCAAGAGCCTGACACTTAACCAACTAAGCCACTAAACACCCCACATTTGTTTTTATTGAATTAACACCAAGTAATACTATTTTAATTGTTATAAGCAACAGAGAAAAAAATAAGTTGCATATTAATATTATAGAAGATTCATTCCTTGGGAGCACCTGGGTGGCGTAGTTGACTGAGCATTGGACTTTTGATTTTGGCTCAAGTCATGATCTCAGAGTTGTGGGATCGAACCCTGCATCTGGCTCCATGCTGAGTGTGGAGCCTGTTTCAGATTTTCTCTCTCTCCCCCTCTGCCCCTCACCCTTGCTTGAAAGCAAAAAAGAAAAAAAGAAAAGGAAAGAAGAAAAAATAAAAAGATTCATTCTGTCAAAAACCAAAAAACATGGTATCCTCTAAGTTCTATGTGGTTCAAATAAAGAAAAATGATGGGAGAATCCAGTCCTCACCCCACACATAATTTTATAAGGGGGCCAGACTGAAGATTGTATCTTAGCTGTCAGCATTTGGTCATATACTTCCAGCTCTGATCTAAGAACTAATTTTAGGACATATCTCTCACTGAGAATGATGGTAAATTAGATTTCTTTAACAAACAAAACTTTGAAGGTATCAGAAAGCAACCAAGGTCCCTGGGACTCAAAGGGCTAAGACTAGGAAAGAAAGAAAATGTGAGATCAGGGTGACATTCTCCATCATTCCCCCCTGAGACATTTGCTGAATTATAAGCAAAAAGTGCAGGACCTAGACCCAAGCAGAGAGGTGCATTTTAGGGAGCTTTTAGGAGTGTTGGGGCAGAACACAACATGGAGTTCACAGCTAGCAAGAGAGCCAGGATTGGAAGGGCTCAGATCCCAGAGAAAAGAGAATTATTGAAAAGTGAGTTAACACTCCAGCCCCTTTTCCCACTAAGACAGTTGCTGACTCCTTAGCCATGCACCATGCAGGTAGGATATCAAAAGCCTAAGCAGAAAGAAGGAGATAACAGGCTGAAAAGTGAAATGGTCTCATTGAGCTGGGGAGTCAAAAAGTGGAAGTCAAAACCAAGCAAGAAGTGGGAACTCTGAAAAACATCTCCAGCAGAGACTCTAGACAGCCTGGAAATAAAGAAAAAGTAGAAATAAACTTGCCTTTAAAAAACTAGCCTCAAAATACTATATACCCTTATCAGGTTAGGATGACCTCCCTCTATTCTTTCTGCCAGAAGAAAGCTAAATGATCTCTGGAAAAGGAAAACATATAGAGCTTCTACAATTATTCATACACAGTGTTTAGCATTTGAACAAAAATCTACAAGTTATGTCAATAAGTAGAACCAAGTGACTGAAAATCAGAAGAAGAACACAGAAGTAGATCAGATCCACAAGAGACTGAAATACTGGAGCTATCAGACACAGACTATAAAATAATTATGATTAATATCCTACATACATTTGCTTCCTCCATGTCATTTCATGGTTTGATAAATAGTTCATTTCTTTTTTCGTGCTGAATAATATTCCATTGTCTGGATGGACCACAGTTTATTTATCCATTCACCTACCGAACAACATCTTGGTTGCATATAGGTTTGGGCAATCATGAACAAAGTTGCTGTTAACATCCATGTGCAAGTTCTTGTGTGGACATAAGTTTTCAACTCCACTGGGTAAAAGGTAAGAGTTTATTTAGTTTTGTAAGAAAACAACAAACTGTCTTCCAAAGCAGCTATATGGTTTTATATTCCCACCAATAATGATTTAGGGTTTCTGTTGTTCTGTATCCTCACCAGAATTTGGTATTGTCATTATTTTGGATTTTAGCTGTTCTTTTTTTTTTTTTTTTAATGTTTTATTGATTTCTGAGAGAGAAACAGCGTGAGCAAGGGAGCGTCAGAGAGAGAGAGGGAGATACAGAATCTGAAGCAGGCTCGAGGCTCTGAGCTAGCCATCAGCACAGAGCCCGACATGGGGCTCAAACCAACAAACCGTGAGATCATGACCTAAGCCGAAGTCAGATGCTTAACCGACTGAGCCACCCAGGCGCCCCAAGATTTTAGCTGTTCTAATAGGTGTATGATGGTATCTCATTTTAATTTGCATTTCCCTAATAACACATAATTTGAACATGTTTTTATATGCTTATTTTGCCATCTATGCATCTTCTTTTTTTTAATGTTTATTTATTTTTAAGAGAGAGCACAAGCGTGGGAGGTGCATAGATAAGGGGGGACAGAGGACCCGAAAGCAGGATCCTCACTGATGGCAGGGAGCCCAATAAAGGGCTCCAAGTCATGAACCATGAGATCATGACCTAAGCCAAAGTTGAATCCTCAGCCAAATGAGCTACCCAGGTGCCCCTATATATCTTCTTTAGTGAGGTGTGTGTTTGGGTCTTTTGTCCATCTTTTTTTATTGTTGTTCTTTTTCTTATTGTTGAGTTTTGAGAGTGCTCTGTATATTTTGGATAACAGTCCTTTCTTAGGTATATCTTTTGCAAATATTTTCTCCCACTCTATGGTAATGACAACTTTAAAGCACAAAAGATTACTAAAAATAAAGGGGGACATTTCGTAATCATAAATGGGTCAATCGCTCTCCCTCTCCCAACATGGCAGCAAAAAAGAATGAGACAGGGAAGACTGTCTCCTTAACAGACTTTCTGGCTGAGGATGGGGAACTGGTGGAGGAAGCACCTATGTCCCTAAAACAGTCAGCTGGACAGATGAGACAGCTAACCTGGAAGGAGATATTTCAACCACTTGGCACATTTGTAGAGGACTCCTCCAGCTGCCCATTCTATCTGCCCACCATTCCATGGGCTGCTCAGGAACCCAATATTGAGCAGGCCCATCTTCCCAAATTGCCACCCTCACTGTTTTTCTAGGGAACTTGCCTTATGCTGTGACAGAAGACTCCATAAAGGAATTCTTTGGAGGATTCAATATCACTGCTGCTGTACATTGACCATGCGAACCCAGCAACCCAGAGAGGTTCAGAGATTTTGGTTATGTTAAGTTTGAGGACCTGAGTTTGATTCCTTGCTCAGTGCCCTGAGCCTCAAATGAAGTGTCTCTATGTAATAGGAGAATCTAAGTGGATGTTGCTGCTCAAACACAGAAAAAAAAAAACAGGAACAGTCATTGTTTGGGTCAAGACAGAAATCAGGATTCTGACAAAACAGATACCCACTGGAGGGCCCATCTCGCAACAGACAGCTTTCACTACCATCTACCTAGAAGAGGTGATAATAGCTTTGGAGACAAGTGTCAAGATAGTTATGATGCAGGCCAGTATTATGATGGACATTGGAGTATGGTACCCTGATGGCCCACATCAGGATATGGATAGATATGGGGGCTGGGATCACTATATCACTATGATGTCTGAAGCAGCAGAGATTACGACAGAGGCTCTGATTCCAGGATAGGCAGGACAGAAGAGCATTTGGTCAGAGGTACCATAGGGATGATGGCTACTGAGGGGAAAGGGACCGCTATGAAAACAGATATAACAGAGGAGATAATGGGTCATGGAGCTTCAGAGATTATTGCTCTCAGGATGATTATAAGCATTGAGGCCCCCAACAAACTGAGTCTAAAGCCTTGGAGTACTTCCAAGGAGGATGATTCCTCTACTAGCACCTCATGGTCCATTTGAGCACCATGGGGTGGCTAAGCGAAGCCTTCCTTAAAGTCTCTGGTTTGCTCCATCTCCCACCCTTACACCAATTCAGCCTCAACTCCACTCACCCTGCCTGGGAACCCAGTTTATAGCTCTGGTGCCTGCCTGCGCCTCCCTTCTATGGCCACACGGCCAGTACATCTACCATCCTGGCAGTCAGACTCTATCTGTCTCTCAAGGGTTTTATATTCAAAAGAGGGAGAAGGTACAACATTTTCCTGCTTAAAGAAAAAAGAAAAGAAAAGACAAAAGATGAAGGAAAGAAATACATGTATATTTCCATGTCTCTATTTCCATACCTCTATATCTTTGGAAGAAGAAAACTGATCACAGTTTTTTGTTTCTGGGAAAACACACAGGGTGGCCAAGGCACAGGGTAAGAGATTAAGAGGGATGCTTTTCCCTTTTTTAGTAGCTATATTGAGATGTGATTCATATACTATTCACCTATTTAAGTGTATAATTCAGTATTTTCTAATATATTGACAGATTTGTACAACCAGGTAAGAGACTTTTAATTTTTTTTATTTTTTATTTTTTTGCAAATAGTTTATTGTCAAGTTGGTTTCCATATAACACCCAGTGCTCATCCCCACAAGTGCCCTCCTCCATGCCCATTTCCCCCTCCCCCCCCACACCCATCAGTCATCAGTTTGTTCTCAGCATTCAAGAGTCTAGGAAAGAGACTTTTTTAGAAAGTGTTTATTTTGAGAGAGAGAGAGAGGGGGAGGGAGGGAGGGAGGGAGGGAGGGAGAAAGAAAGAATGAGTGGGGGAGGGGCAGAAGGAGGTGGTGGGGGGAGAGAGAATCCACAGATTCCACACCTAGGGTGGAGCCTGACAGGGGGCTCAACCTCACCACCATGAGATCATGCCCTGAGCCGAAATCAAGAGCTGGATACTTAACCATCTGAGCTGCCCAGGTGCCTCTCAACACATATTTTAAATTCCTAAGCTGTGGCCGACCCCATAGGCACTGAGATATCACACTCAGACAGAAAGTAATCTTGTCCTCAGGAGAATACAGTGTTCATTTTTTATGTTCCTAGCAGAATTGGTATCTCTGTATAGGAACAGCTGATCTATATCCCCTTTTGCATTCTTCACCCCTCAGCAATTGGGGACCCATATTTGATGTTTATGGGATACATGCAATGAAAAGTAAAAGGGGGCACAAGCCACGTGCCAAACAGAAAGACCCCTCAGTGTTTTCATTGGTTGGGTAACTTTTGTTGCCAACCACCAGAGAACGGAGGGGAGCTCCTCTAAACACTGGGGTCCAGTCTTCCCTCTCTTGCCTGTCCAGGGACCTGCTTCTTTGCAGAGCACTGATCTCAGCATAGCACTCGGTCAGCATTTTCAGGTACTTGTCACCAAGCATGGCATCCCTGGATACCACTATGTACAAGCGAGTGATTGTACATTTGATCTCACAACTCCCTCTGACTTGGCATAAGTTAGAACATTTTCCAAAAGGTGTTTATGTTTATCTTCAGTGTTCTAAGTTCACTCTAGTTTGCAACAGTGAATCTATGTTACCAGTGTATTTTTTAAATTAAAAATAAGTTAATACTTAAGGCCTCCTACAGGAAGCCTTCCTTGACTCCTCCTTCATTTCCTCACAATAATTTTGGTTCCTTTAGTTCCCATAAAACCCACCTCTAGCTCAACTCTAGCACAGCACTTACTGTAAGGTATTTTCACCTGTTTAATTATCTAGGTCCCCTTTAGACTGTGATTTCCTTAGGGTATGTGCTGTGCCTTTCATAACTGGGTCTCTAGGGTCTTGCATGGAGACTGGTACACTGAAACTTTCATCTTTCCACCTCCCCTAAAGTGTCCTGCTTTCCACATCCAACTCCGCCCACAACTAACCCCATACCTATTCTCAAAGAACCCAAAGAGGACTTCTTCTCTTGAGTCGGCTGACATTTCTTACTAAGCCCTGAGAACCCAACTGTGTGCAATAATATGAGAAAATGAGGATTCCAGAGAGACTTGATGGACACACCCACCTTAGGAATGCTAGAAATTAAGGCAAGTCCCAGGCATGTTACTTAGGTGGGAGCTATATTCATTCATATGTTTGTACCTTTAGAATGAAAGATGAAGAAAGGGAATGGGGTGGTGAGTTAGGGGCTGGAACTAGATCTTGAGATGAGATAAAAATTGGAAGGAGGAAAGGCAAGGAAGGCATGAATCTGCTTTGGAAGACAAATTGAGGGAGGAGGGGACAGAGCATCATACAAACACTGAACTTACACAAATTTAGTTAGGTATACTTGGAAGAAAGGAAGGGAGGAAATGGGAAGGAAGAAAAGGGGGAAGGGGTGAATAAAAGATACAAGAGAAATAAACATTTAAATTTTTTTTTTAATGTTTTATTTATTTCTAGGAGAGAGAGAGAGAGACAGCGTGAGCAGGGGGAGGGTCAGAGAGAGAGGGAGTCACAGACTGAAACAGGCTCCAGGCTCTGAGCTGGCAGTCAGCACAGAGCCCGACGCGGGGCTCGAACCCACGAACCGCGAGATCATGACCTAAGCGAAAGTCGGACGCTTAACCGACTAAGCCACCCAGGCGCCCTGAGAAATAAGCATTTAAATAATACAAGTTTTTATATAATTTTTAACGAACCTTAGAGCCTATACAACATTTCACACAGTTGTTTCTAAAGAGCTTGAGAAGGAGAAATGGCATCTACTTTCCAGTAGTGTGGAGGGATTCAGCTTTGAGCACTTGGATTATTAAGGGAGGTTTTTTTTTTTTAAGTTTATTTATTTATTTTGAGAGAGACAGAGCATGAGCAGAGAATCCCAGGCAGTTTCTGCTTGTACAGTCAAAGTGCAGAGCCCGATGTGGGACCCTAACCCACGAAACTGTGAGATCGTGACCTGAGCCGAAAATCAAGAGTTGGTCACTTAACCAACTGAGCCACCCAGACATCCTGAAAATTATTAGGGGAACTTAAAAAAAAATAACCCACAAATGCCTGGATCCCACCCTCAGAAAGCCTGATGTAATTAATTGGTCAGAGGTGCAGCCTGGGCTTCAGACTGGTTAAGAACTCCCAAGTAATTTTCTTTTCCATTTTAAAATGGTGGTAACATACACAGGACATAAAATTTACCACCGTAACCATTTTTAAGGCTGTAGTTCAACGGGGCTTAAATATATTCATAATTCATAATGTTCTACAACCATCACCACCATCCATCTCCAGAACTCTTTTCATCTGTAAAACTAAACCTACATGCTCCTTCCCTCCTGGTGCATGTGTGCATACATGCTCTTTCTCTCTCTCTCTCTCAAAATAAATAAACTTAATAAAATAAAATAAGATTTAAGAGATCTCAATCAGTTGCAATGTGTGCACCTGTGGAGAAGTGTTGACACCGCAGGCCTGAGCCTGGTACCCTAAAAAGGCCTACTTGCAAGGATGGCCGTTGGCTGGCATCTGGGAACTTAGATAGGGGTGGGTTCTCACCATTCCCTAACTAATAAGAATGGCTTCCTGTGCATAAACTATAAAAAACAATATAACTTGTGCTAAATACCTGCTTTCCTACTGGGGGTCTGGAATTCTGGTATATGCTAGTCAGTGGGTACCCGTATGGGATCAGCCCTGAGTAAAACCACAGTGACTGAGTCTCTAGTGAGTTTCTCTGGCAGTCATGTGTTGTCATAATTCAATGCTGGAGGAATTAAGTGCGTCGTGCGTGGCTCCTTTGGGAAAGGACTTTTGGAAGCTTCCTTCTAATTTCCTCTAGAATTCATTCCATATGCCTTTTCCCTTTGCTGATGTTGCTTCTGTCCTTTGTAATAAATTATAGCCATGAGTATGACCATATGCTGAGTCCTGGGAGTCCTCGTAATGAATCACCGAACTCAGGAGTGGTCTTGGGGACGCTAGATATCGTACCTTATTTGGAGCCTGGTAACACATACAAAAACAAACAAAAAACAATGGGAGGTGCAGGGGGTGGGAAATGAGAAATGAGGAAAATCTGAACTCAATGTAATGATGTCGAAGAATTAGTTTTTAGGTCAGGTCATAGTATCGTAGTTCTGTTTAAGAGATACGTGTTAAAATATTTGTGGGTCGAATAAATATGAAGTCTGAGATTTGCTTCAAAAGAATCTTGAAGGAAGGGTTGGAAGTGGAAGGGTGCAGATGGAAAAAGAATGGCCATGAGTTAAAGGCTCATGAAGCTGGAAGTATGTCTATGGCATTTCATTGTGCTGTTGTGTCTACCTTTGTTTATGTTTGAAATTTTATGCAATAAGAAGTTTAAATAAATAAATAAATATATATCTTGGAGATCTTTTAATTTTAGCTCAAAGACAGCTTCCCTGTTTGTTTGTTTTCTTTCCACTGCAGCAGAATATCCCATTATATAGGGTGGTCTCAGTTCTATGTGATTTGCCTTGCCACTGTCTTTAGGACCTGACCCTCAGGTCATATGCAAGTTCTCTTAGAACTGCTTCTCAGGGGAGCTTGTAGAGGCTTGTCCCAAATCCCCCAAAGACATAACTACTTTATAAAAATGTTTATTTATTATTTTTGAGAGAGAGACAGAGCATGAGCAGGGGAGGGGCAGAGAGAGACACATGCATGGAACTGGAAGCAGGCTCCAGACTCTGAGCTGTCAGCACAGAGCCCAAGGCGGGGCTCTAACTCAGGAACAGTGAGATCAGGACCAGAGCTGAAGTTGGACACTTAACCAACTGAGCCTCCCAGGCGCCCCATCAAGGACATTGCTGTTAATCTGAAAGAGCTGTAGTGCTGACCATTCTATACCAGGTGGAAAATGCCATGATTCTTAGGGGACATCCTACTTGAGGCGACATGAACAAGGACAAGCAGTGCAGTGGAGAGAGTGGCTCCCACAGGAGACCCAGGGGTTAGAGGTGTCCAGAAGTATCAGAGTTTGGAGCCAAGCAAACGTGAGTGTGCAGCACCATCCTGGCAGCGTCTTCAGGTCTCTGAGAAGCTAGAGGAGGCAAATCCTATGGCCAGAGGACAAAAGATCTGTCTTCCTGGGGTCACCAGGTCCCATGACTTGTGCTGTCTTCAGATAACTGATCCCAAGGCATTGGCAGGATATATCACTCAGGATTCTTCTGCACAAGCCACAGAAGCCAACTCTAACCATCTTAGGAGAAGTGTTTAAAAGCTACATTGTTGTTGGAAGGATGTCAGGTTTTGGATAGCTCACGAAACTAAAGGAAAGGCTGAATTAACCACCAGGTTTCGGCAAGTACAGGAACTGCGGCAGTTTGGGGGAAATCTAGAAAGCACATCCCCGTGGACAGGCTCGTGGACATAAGGCATCAGGAGAGACCAGCTCAGTCATTTTTCTTTGGAAAGTCACACTCAAAGTTCACCTGCCCTAGAGAGAGGGACTTTTGACCTAGCTTGGATTATGAGTCCCTTGTCAGCTGGAGAAGGGCAGGGTGCCCTGGTCAACAAGCATCCTCAAGACAGCATTCCATGGGTGGGAGAGGGGTGCATTCCTACAGGGAAATCAGAGTTCCTCTATCAGCTGATGGCGAGATGGATATTGGGGGAACAAAGCAACAAACATCTGGTACTGAGGAGAGGAAGAGGTCTGGGGTGGAGCCTTCACATGGCCAACTATGGAGCTGGAGTTACAGGAAGACTGGGTAGGCAGTAATAGGCCAATCTCTTGGGCTATAACCCAGATCCTTAATTTTCTCTTCCCTGGTGTAGCCTGAGAAACAAGGGCTGCACTAGAGAGGCAGGGGACCAATGGCTGTCCTGCCTTTTCCTGTCCAACAGAGGTTTTGAAACATACTGGAGATTAAAAAATATAGTTCAAGGGAGGCGGGGGGAGGCTTAGTGTATTAAGTGTCTGACCAGCTCAGGTCATAATCTTGCAGTTTGAGAGTTTGAACCCTGCATCAGGCTCCATGCTGACTGTGCAGAGCCTACTTGAGATTCTCTCTCTTTCTCTCTCTCTCTCTCTCTCTGCCCCTCCCTCACTTGCAGTCTCTCTCTCTCAAAATAAATAAATAAATGTAAAAAAAATGTAGTTCAAATGAATAAACGAGAAGAAACAACACGAAAGATTCCTGACAGGAGGACTCACTATATCTCAAGGCAAGAGTTCTGCTATGTGCTGTTGACAGAGAAGTTTCCATTCATTGGCCCAGTTAGCCAGCCTCATGTTTCACCCCTTCCCAGTTCACCTGTACCACCATCTCCCGCAGATCCCACTGCTTGAGAGGCTCATACTGCCCACTGAGGGTTGTCTCTTTGGGCATGCTGAATTGTGAAAACAGAAGAGTAGCACTCCTGATCACAAAACCAGACGATACAAACTCAGGAGAGTGGATTTAGGGAAAGTTAACGAAGTTATTAAACAGTGGACCAGGAAGCCGTGGAATTTCCTTCCTAGGATATCTTTAAATACACAATAAAATATGTTTCTAGCAAAATACTAATTTCAAAATGGCTTTTCTGGGCACTTCTGGTTCTAAGACGTTATTCTTTCAAGAGCCAAAATATAAAGATAGAAAATATACTAAAAAAACAAAAAAGATAGAAAATATACTGTGTCTTTCAATTATAATTTTGATGCCTCTTTGGGCACATTGCGTAATTGCTGGCTTCCACATTCTGCAGCTTGGTTGCTGAAATTTGGAGAACAAGCGGCTGTTATCCCTACTCATCAGTTTCCAGATAGATCTATAACCTTCGGTGCAGTGGTTATGAGAGGCCCCAGAGATAGCGTTATTAAGTTCAAATATTGCTTTACCCACAATCACACTGAGTCACTCTGGCAAGGTCCTGCCTTCTCTCTTAGGAAACTCCGTGTCTTTTTCCTCTTCCTCCCTGCACTTTCTCTTCCTATCACTTGTACATTTATTTTGATCAAGCCAAGGCACTAATAGTATTAAGGGCATTATTTAATTCTTGGTTTTCTTGTGAATGTACACAGCAGGGAAAGTAAACACTTGCCCTCCCTGCATCTATTCTATTGGTTATAGACTAATCCCTATTAATTTTCTTTCAAATGAGTATAGTCAGGGGGCACCTGGGTGGCTCACTCAATTGAGCATCCGACTTTGGCTCAGGTCATGATCTCGTGGTTTATGGGTTTGAGCCCCACGTCAGGCTTTGCATTGACAGCTCAGAGCCTCCTTGGGATTCTCTCTGTCTCCTTCTCTCCCTGCTCCCCCCTCAAAAATAAATAAACATGAAAAAAATTAAAATGAGTGCAGTTGGCCATAGATAAGGCTGGTGAAAAGTGCTGATCCGGGACTAGAAAAATAATTCAGTGTTCACACTCTTGATCATGAGTCAGTAGGCACCATTTTCCTGGGTGTAATAGAAATAGCACTGGTAGTTGGAAAATGAAGAAGGCAAGAGGTAATCTTGACAGGCTGGTGACTAAGGGGATGCTATCCGGTGTCCTGCTGTCCCCGGCCAGCGTGCGGGCACTCTGGCTAACTGCTGTCTCCTCAGCACCTGTGCCCAAGCAGGCACATTGCAGGATCTCCATAAATACTGGTCAGGTGACAAGTGAATAAATGAATTATTGAAAGAGCAGTGCTTGCCCGGACTTGTTCTCCGGCTGAGACCGTAGGGATCTCCGCACTCCTCTGAGTGCCGAGTTTGGACAACTTGGAGGGAAGGGAGTTGCTGGGTAGAGGCCAGCGCCAGTCCATGCCTCACCCTTCCTCCACCAGCCACGTTCTGATGTGGATGGCTATCAGTTGCTGAGTCTGCCCCTCTGCTCTGTCCTCGGAGCAGAGGCTTCCTCTCCCAAGGCTGCACTTGGAGGTAAGATGTTTCCATACTTACCTTTTGCCAATGCTCTGCAGCTTCCTCTTCTCTCTTTGAAAGCAGCTTCCTGGCAGGGCCTGAATTCAAGAAGCAGGTAGTGTGTGCTTATAATAAACTCTTCCTGTTGGCTTGGTAATTGTGTTTTCAGTGGGGTGACAGTCACCTGACCTCGGAGCCCAGCCCCCCCAGTTTCCCTCAGAGAGGCCAAGAGTGACTCTGATCTGTATCTGATTTTCTGAAATCCCGAAGGCAGACGCGGCTGTGGCCTGGCTGCTAGTAGGCGAGGCCTGGAGGAGCCGTGCCTTTATTTACCAGTTTGTTCTGGGAACTGGCCAGACCTGGAAAAGCCAGACTGTGCTGTGGAGGAATGGCCCTTTGGCCACCTCACTGATGACCCTCTCCCTCTTTGCTAAATTAGGGGGCAAAAGTGCTGTTTAATAGAAGAACTTTGATCGTGGTTCTGAAAAGAAAGCAGACAGAAAGGCATTAAATTTTTTTTAATGTTTATTTTTGAAAGAGAGAGACAGAGACAGAATGTGAGCAGGGGAGAGGCAGAGAGAGAGGGAGACACAGAATCCGGAGCAGGCTCTGGGCTCCGAGCTGTCGGCACAGAGCCCGATATGGGGCTCGAACTCTCAAACCATGAGATCATAACCTAAGCTGAAGTCTGACGCTTAACCAACTGAGTCACCCAGGAGCACCAAGGCAGTTTTTATGCATAGCTCTGGACTCCCACATTCCTCAGAATTTTTTTTGTTTTGTTTTTTTTAACTTAAAAGGCTAAATACACCACGAACTTGAATGTGTAAGAGGAAGTCTTCTCAGCAGGGAGAAGAGACAGCCCCCAACTAAGGGTTCTTGGAGGACGCCAGAGAGAATGTTCTCTCTTAAAGGCAACTTTTGAATTGTAATACTGTAACAGGTCACAAATGCCTCTGTTGGACTCCTGGCCGGCCAGCCTGACCACATGGCACCGCCATTCTGCACAGGCGTTTGGGTGTATTCCTCAGCTTATGGAAATACCAGAGACTCTTTTTTTTTTTTTTTTTTTTTTTTTTTTTTTGCTTTGCTTTGCTTTGCTTTGCTTTGCTTTGCTTTGCTTTGCTTTGCTTTGCTTTGCTGTGTGGCTAAAGGAGGAAACTATAATTGGACCTCTGCATAACCAAAGCATATAAATAACCGAAACCATAAAGAAGGAAACTTTCAGAAAAGCCCTTTCAATATAAACCCCAGGTGTTATGACTGGTTCTTAGTTCAGATTCAGTTACTCAGAGGCGTAAGGGGCTCAAAGAACCTAGTAGCTCTACACATTTCTCACTTAAATCCAGAAAGCCCTTGGTGCACACGCTGGGACAGGACCTGTGGACATAGACCTTTATTGTCATAACAACCCACCAAGGCCTCTTTACTGAAAGAAAGACAGGCTGGGACTCGCTGGGTTCTAGGAATGGTGAGTTTGGCTACAGAAGCCCATCACTGTACAGAAAGTGTGGGGAACATGCCTGGGGCGAGGCTAGATTGCAAAGAAAAGAGCCTTCCACGTCAGACTAAGGGATTTGTTCTGCAAGCAAAAGAAGCAGAAAGGTGGGGGAGTAACGAGAAAGGCATCTTTTAATTTTTGGTGAGGGGTAGGCGCGCCTGGGTGGCTCAGCCAGTTAAGTGTTGGACTTTGGCTCAGGTCATGATCTCATGCTTCATGAGTTTGAGCCCTGTGACAGGCTCTGTGCTGACAGCCTGTGTGATAGGCCTGGAACCTGCTTCAGATTCTGTGTCTTCCTTTCTCTGGGTCCCTCCCCAACTTGTGCTAATGCTTCTTTATTTTTGAGAGACAGAGAGAGACAGAGACAGAGACAAAGAGACATAGCCCAAGTGGGGGAGGGGCAGAGAGAGAGGGAGACACAGAATCAGAAGCAGGCTCCAGGCTCTGAGCGTCAGCACAGAGCAAACATGGGGCTGGGCCCCACGAACCACCATGACCTGAGCTGAAGTACAACACATAACCGACTGAGCCACCCAGGCACCCCAAGCACATTTGTTTTAGAGTCTCTGAGAAGTCACAGGAAACCGACTTGACTCTGCTTAACCCAGGAGGAGGTTGTATTGCTGAGAACCTGATTCCATGTTTCTAGCCAATCTCACCACGATGAATTTGTAAGTAGCTCTTTTGTACCAAAATACTGTCAATCAATTTAGTACCAGGCAAATGTAACCCACATGTCCAAACCCCGCTAGCAAGTGACCTCAGAGTAAAGCTCCATTGATGGTAACGGTACAAGGCTCAACACTCTGTGCTTTTACACAAAGTCTTTAACAAATATTCCTGGGATGCTCACAGGTATAGTCCCTGTGCTCCCTAGGCTTGGCCACTTTGCAGTTCTAGTTAAGTTTCCTTCTTCTCGAACAGAAGGGCTAGACGGACAGTGCCTGCCTTGCTCAGACCCACACCCTGTTCACATGGTCCTGCTCCACAGGCTGCCACTGCTCCCCCACTGCTCGCTCACCGCCTGCCCGCATTCACGGAGGCCTCCTACGTGACTTCCCCATGGATGTCTCCTCCCTGGCCAGCAAGGAAACTCACTCCAGAGGGGGTGCTCCTCAGAGAGCGGCAGGGCTTCTGCACCACAGTTTTCCCCTTGATGTTACACTTCTTTTCTCAAAGCCTAAAACCCACTAGCACACTGGGTGTGTGTAATGAGGAAAACCGGTCCCGGTGGGCAAGTCACCTCCTGTGTTACCAGGGTTCTCCAGAGAAACAGAACCAATAGGATGTGAGCAAGTGTGTGTGTGTGTGCGCGCGCGTGCACGTGTGTGTATGTGTGTATGTAGAGACAGAGAGTAAGAAAGAGACTTATTTTAAGGAATTGGCCCATGTGATTTCAGGGGCTGGCCAATCTGACATTTTTAAGGCAGGCCGGCAAGCTGGAGACTCAGGGAAGAGTTGATGTACTCACAAGACAGTTTAGAGGCAGAATGCCTTCTTCCTTGGGAGGACTCAGCCTTTTCTCTTAAGGCCTTCAACTGATTGGATGAGGCCCACCCACATTATGAAGGATAATCTATTTTACTCAAAGTCTATTGCTTCAAATCTTAATCTCATCTAAAATACACCTGCCATGACATCTTGGCTGGTGTTTGACAAAAAAAAAAAAAAAAACTAAGCACAATGGTGCAGCCAAGCTGACACATGAAATTAACCATTACACCCAGGTGTGCTGTGGAGTTTGGCTCACTCTGCCAGGCTCCTGGGTCACTTGCGATGACTTTCCTCTCAAGCTGCTTGTCCCTCTGCGCAATCTGGGGCCATGGGTGCAAGCCCTAACTAAACACTTACTCAGGTACAGCCACGTTAGTGTGCAAAGTGGACAGAACCCTTCTCTTAAATGCGTCAAACCAGCTTTAGTTTACATGGCATTCTATAGTTTTGTCTTTAAAGTCCCTTTTCTGGGCTAGTATCCAAAATCTGTAAGAAACTCACCAAATTCCACACCTGAAAAGCAAATAATCCAGTGAAGAAATGGGCAGAAGAGATAAACGGGCACTTCTCTGAAGAGAACATCCAGATGGCCAACCGACACATGAAACGATGCTCAACATCTCTCAGTCTCAGGGAAACACAAATCAAAACCACACTGACATACTGCCTCACACCAGTCAGAGTGGCTAAAATGAACAAATCAGGAGACTGTAGATGCTGGTGAGGATGTGGAGAAACGGGCACCCTCTTAAACTGTTGATGGGAATGGAAACTGGTGCAGCTGCCCTGGAGAACAGTGTGGAGGTAACTCAAAAAATTAACAGGAGAACTCCCCTATGACCCAGCAATAATAGCACTGCTAGGAATTTACCCAAGGGATACAGGAGTGCTGATGCATAGGGGCACAATGGCAATTGACAAATGGCTCAAGAAGATGTGGTTTATCTCTACAATGGAATACTACATGGCAATGAGAAAGAATGAAATCTGGCTATTTGTAGCAATGTAGATGGAATTCTAGAGTGTTCTGCTAAGTCAAATAAGTCAGGCAGAGAAGGACAGATACAATATGTTTTCACTCATATGTGGATCAGAAGAAACTTAACAGAACACTATGAGGGAGGCGAAGAGGGAAAATAGTTATGGAGACGGAGGGAGGCAGACCATGAGAGACTCTTGAATACTGAGAACAAACTGAGGGTTGATGTGGGGGCAGGGAAGAGGGTAAATGAGTGATGAGCATGGAGGAGGGAACTTGGGGTGAGCACTGGGTGTTATATGGAAACCAACTTGACAATAAACTATATGTAAAGTAGAAAAAAAAAGTGTCTTTTCCAAAGAGTTTCCTCATCCTTCAAACACTAAAAGCTATAAGTTCAATTATTTAAACACTGACCAGAACGGCAACATGGAACTGGAACGTGAGTTGCTGGCTACCAGACAATAGCGGGCAGGAACCGTGCCATCCAGTACTTCGATGTTCAAAGGACTAGATTCGGAGCATGGGAGGAGATTTGTGGATGGCGTTGTGTGGTGGGGAAAGATGGACTGCACACAGCCAGGGAACCTGTGTCATGCTCTACGGGTCCAGATGAGGGAAGAGAATATTTGCAGCCATGGTGATTTGGTCAGGCCTACTTAGACTCTCAGCCTCAGATTCATTAAGGCTTGTTTTTGGGTTTTTTTGTGATTTTAGAGTTTCATCTATTAAATGGCTTCTAAATTTCACCTCTCTCCTCTCTTCCCATTCTGAAATCCTACCCTTGCCTTTTTTTTCCCTATCTTTCCTTTTTGGAGATGTCAATACTAACTAGAACTCTTTTGGAAACCAGGCTTCTGTCCCTCAACAGTACCTGGTGAGTAGTCATGCAAATAGATTTTGATACTATGTGTTCATTTTATACAATAGACTAGCTCAGGCTTCATAGCATTGAGGAATGTTAACTTTTCTAATACTGACAATGTATACAAGGAGTCTAGGTGGGTGGGGCCAGGTAAGTCTTGTCAAAAATGGAAAACTGTATCTAATCCAAGGTGGCCTCATTATGGAGTGTAGAAGCCATGGCAATGTGAATGCCAGAAGGTGGAGGGAGAATGCATATACACTTTGGGAAATGCACAAGGCTGCCGTTCATGCCTATAGCTAATTTTCCAGTCTTTGTAAGTGGGATCTATCCAGCCTTGAATGAAAAAGCATATATACCCAAAGCTAGAAAATATTTTTGAGCATAGAGCCTAGATAAGACCTTCTTTTTCTTGTAAATTTTTTTTTTTTTAATTTCTAGGAGAGAGAGAGAGAGACAGCGTGAGCAGGGGAGGGTCAGAGAGAGAGGGAGTCACAGACTGAAACAGGCTCCAGGCTCTGAGCTGGCAGTCAGCACAGAGCCTGACGCGGGGCTCGAACCCACGAAACGCGAGATCATGACCTAAGCGAAAGTCGGACGCTTAACCGACTAAGCCACCCAGGCGCCCCGATAAGACCTTCTTTTGGTATACAGATCCTATAATCCATAACATCACATATTCTTGAATGCCATTATATTTAAAGTTTTTTTGTTATAATATGGGTCCATCTTGGAACTAAACCAAGGATTTATCTGCTGTAGAATACAGTGGACCACACTAGGCCTTAAGTCGTGGAGCTCAAGAGTGTCATCCTAATGAAAATTGCTCTAATCCAAGTGTACAGTTGCATGTACAGTGCATATTCTTAGGAATATTACCAGTCCAAAAGCATTTGTACCTGTAATGAAACAGTATATCATCAATATCCAGTTCATTGATATGGCCATTTAATGAACATGTGTAATATGGTGGCTATTGTGTCACGCATCTAAGCAGGAGGCTTGAAGAAAAGAGATACCTGGGTGGCTCAGTTAAACATCTGATTCATGATTTCGGCTCAGGTCATGATCTCACAGTTCAAGAGATTGAGCCCAGCGTTGGGCTCTGCACTGACAGAGCTTGCTTGGGATTCTCTCTCTCCCTTTCTCTCTGCCCCTCCCCTGCTTGTGTTCTCTCTCTCTCTCAAAATAAATAAATAACCTTAAAAAGAAAAGGATGTACTCTGACTTGCAACTCTCTTGTCTTGGAATGTATTCCTCATGGTAATTTGGAAATGTTAGTATTTAGCACCATTCTGATTTTCATGGTCTCACCAATTAAACAGCAAGTCCTTGAAATGGTACCGTAGGTCTGTGATTGCTTGAGACCCTTAGCAGGGTAAGAGATTGGGAATTAGCAGCTAATCTGTGAGGCCAGTGATGTGGCCAAAGCCCAAAGCACAAAGTGAGTATTACTCTTTTTCCAGGTTAGTAGTTTTCTAACTTGACGGCATATTAGATTTTTAAAATCCTAATGCTCAGACTATACCCTAGACTGACACAATCGGAATCTCTGGGAGTGGGAAGGAGTCATCAGTAATTTTAAAATCTCCCCTGGTGATTCTAGTGGGTAGCCAAGTTTGAGAACCAGTGTCTGGCCAGTACTGCTCAAGCTTTAATATTCATACACATTACCTGGGGGTTTTGTTAGAGTGGAGATTCTACTTAAGCACGAATAAGGCTTGAGAGTGCATTTCTTTTTTTTTTTTTAATCTTTTTTTTAATGTTTTATTTATTTCTAGGAGAGAGAGAGAGAGAGACAGTGTGAGCAGGGGAAGGTCAGAGGGAGACAGAGTCACAGACTGAAACAGGCTCCAGGCTCTAAGCTGGCAGTCAGCACAGAGCCCGACGCGGGGCTTGAACCCACGAACCGCGAGATCATGACCTAAGCGAAAGTCAGACGCTTAACCGACTAAGCCACCCAGGCGCCCCTGAGAGTGCATTTCTTAAAGCTCCCAGGTGCTGCTGCTCCTATTGGTCCGTAACTCACTGGATTAACGAGGTACCAGAAGCTCTGAGTAGGATACCAAGATTTCCACTGGGGGCAGTGTCAAGATGAGGTAATAGTGGATGCTGGGGACTGTGCCTCTCCACGCCTGTTCTAGCCTCTTCTAGTGTGCCTTCCTGCAGTGCAGAGGCAAGAAACCAGAAATTTCATTTCCTATTGCATCTAGGGCTCTGAATCTGATTCCTATCCCACCAGTTGTAAACACTCAGCTGATATTTGAATTCAGAACTAAGTGAGGCAGGTCACAGAATAAGAGGCCCCCATGTTGCCCTGTGGGTTGTAGCAAAAGTTCTAGAGCTGGAGGTGGGGGGGCACCTCCTCGTGCAGCAGAGCCCCTGGTAGACCGTTTCCTCGGTATGGACTTGGGGGTTGTTCCTGAATGCTCAGCCTTCTGGATTCTATGTCTTCAAGCCTTCCCACAGTGCCGTAAATTTTAAATCTAGATTTTAGATCTATCTTGAATTAGATCCTTTCTGCATAAGCTAGGTAGCAGGAGTTCCGTTCTTTGAAACTAAACCTTGGCCAATACACCAAGTGTTTAGAATAAGAGAAAGCCAATAACTTTTAATGGACCAAGGATAACATCTGGAATACTGAAGAAGAAGGAGGAGGAGGGGGAGGTGGTGGAGGAGGAGAGGGAGGAGGAGGAGGAGGAGGGGGAGGAGGAGGAGGAGGAGGAGAAAAAGGAGAAGGGGAAGGAGGAGAAGAGGGAGAAAATACAAGAAGCTGGGGCCCAAACAGATGCAGCTTATAAGGAGACAAATGGTAGAGCCCAAAAATTCTCATGGACATGCTTGATGGCATCCAGGGTTCTTTTAAGGACACGGAACTCTCTTATATGTGAAAGTCTCCCATGTTTTGTTTTATTTAGCTTTGTTTTCTACTAGTCAAAGCCAAAGACCTTTGAACTGGCATCCAACCCCTAAGAACTACTAGAATTATCAAATGCTTATTTGGAGAATTTTGAAAGAATGCCTTTCTAGAAGGGTGAGAGGTCAGAGCTGACCCTGAAGGAAGAGTTGAGGGGTTAAGAAAGGGACGCTCCCTTGTTTTCCTAAGATCCCAACTGAATGGGAGTTTCCCGAGTTTGGGGTAAAGTTGTACCTGGTGGCCAAGCTACCTTCTCCTTTGTAGCATGTTGCATCCCAAACTTAAGGACCCAGAAATCACTGCAAGGTGCCTGAAAACCCACACAATCACTAAGCCTTTGGCTGTAGGCTGAATAAATAGTGTCATACACTGATATATGACAGTCTCGTAAATGTAGAAATGGCACAATTATTAAAATACAACTACATTTAAAATCATCAGAAAATTTACAGTAGATATTTTTAAAGTTTATTTATTTATTTTGAGAGAGAGAGAGAGAGAGAGCATGGGGGAGGGGCAGAAAGAGAGGGAGGGAGAGAGTCTAAGCAGGCTCTGCACGGTCAGTGTGCAGAGCCCGATACAGGGCTCCAACTCACAAACTTGTGAGATCATGACCTGAGCTGAAATTAAGAGTCGGATGCTTAACCCACTGAGCCACCCAGGTGCCCCTACAGTAGATTTTTAATTATGAGTTTTGTTCGGTCAACAAATAGTAGAAAAACAACTACTAGTGAGTAGAGGTCCACAAGATGTTTCCTTACATAAGTAAAAAAACAAAAAGAGAGAGAGCACTCATACTCAAAGATTGGGTGTCCTTGCCCCGTCCTTCTTGAAGCAGAGATTGGATGTTCCAGCTGCAATACAGGTATAATAGGAAGAATTTGTTCACAGCTGGGCAAGCAGAGGAAAAAGTCCAGAGGGTCCGAACAAAGGGCAATAGCCCCACCACTCGCACTTCACATAGAGACTCTGGGTCTACTGTTCAGTTCAGAGGCCGTGGGTTTTCTTTTAATTACAAAGTCTCCATTCTCCCTTTGATTCAAGGTCACAGTGGGAGAGAAGTCCCACTTGGAAGCAGTCTGTGGTAGTAGCTTAAAAAAAAAACCAAAAAAACCCAGAAAATTCCAGGCCATAGTACAATTATTCACTCATTCAACAGTCTTGACTATCAATTATGTACCAGGAAAATTACTCGACTCTGAGGGTGTTTGCTACCAGTCCTGTCCTCAGGAAGCTCACAGCTGAGTGACGGAGACATGCAAATACGTGGGTGACAAAATATAATGGTAAAAGTGGGATGTTTTTAGGGGTGCCTGGGTGGCTCATTTGGTTAAACATCCGACTTTGGCTCAGGTCACGATCTCACAGTTTGTGAGGTCGAGCCCTGCGTCGGGCTCTGTACTGATAGCTCAGAGTCTGGAGCCTCCTTCAAATTCTGTGTCTCCCCCTTTCTCTGCCCCTCCCATGCTCATGCTCTCTCAATAATAAATTTTTAAAAACATTAAAAATTTTTTTTAAAAAAGTGGGGTGTTTTCAGTCAGGATCATGCTGAAAGTGATGGTGGCCTATGAATACAGAGAGAGAGTCAGTCATCTGTCCTTCATTTTATCCAGACTTCACCTCAGACTTTACCAAAGAGTAAGCAAGGGGAAGCTTATCTTTAGAGACACCTGTCTGTTCCCCCAGAGCCTGAATGAAATGACTATACCCCGCCCCCCCACGGCTGGAGGACAGAACAACGTTGGCTGACAACGCCTTGTGATTAGCTCAGATGAAATTTGGGTTCCCCTCCCCATGCTCACCTGCTCACCTCCCCCACTGCTGCTGTTCTCAGGTGGCCCCGTTCTCAGGTGGCCCCATTCTCCAGCATGGTCACTAGCGCAGCTATGAGTCATTATCACGGGATGTCTGTCTCTGCTCCCACCCTGGTCCTGCCAGATCAAACACACTGGCCACGGAGGCAATTAGCCATGGAGCCCTGAGCCTTGTTTACCTTGAGAACTTGGCACACTCCCAGCAGCATATCCATTATTGATCTATAGGCCGTGTACCAGGCAACTCACTGGACTCCATGCCCTGGCCCAGCTTCCTCTGTCCCATTGTCCCTCTTTGTTTCCGGCATTGCCCACCCAGGTGACAGCCTTTGCGGCCCAGGTGGTCGACGTTGGCGCGATCCCCCTCACTTCTTTCAAGTCCTGATTTGGTGGCTGCTCTGAACCACACTGGACCAAATGCTCTTCACAACAGAACGCAGAGCTGTGTGTCTCACATGCTCCTTGGCCCCAGAGGGGTGGTATTGCTGAACACTGACCATGTGTAGTTGAGTGTTTTCATTAGCACCCGCTGACCCGCCTCTGTCTGCCCCGACTTTCATTCCCAAATCACTGTCCATCTGCCCATGCCCAGTCCAAAGGTGAAATGGGGCTCCCAGAAATGCAGGCAGCAAGACCATTTCGGGAATCTGTTACAGTCCACTCGCTCTCTTACAGCTCTTGCCTTTGCTACCCAAATTCTCAGCACTGCCCTGCGGCCGGGGGTGCGGTGCCTCTAAGCTCCACTGCTCTCTAGAACCTGACCACTCCAATGACTCGGCATGTTGGGGAGGTGCATCTGCCGCACTGGGGAAGGCCGGTTCTGTGTGCCCACCCTTGTTCATTTCAAGGACTCTAGCAGTTGCATCCTGAGATTCTGCAAGAAACTTCCCATGGTATTGTGCTTGGCTCCACATCACATGGGAGAGAAGGGGGAAACTGGGGGAATGGGGCAGCAAATGTGCATTTCAGGGCTCAGAACACTGGGGGTGTTCATTGCTTTCATGTTTCTCTCGTTGCTCTACCACATCTCCTCACTCTCCCATCTCTCTCATCAGGGTGAAGTAGTGTGGACGGTAGCATTCCACATGCTTGGCATCCATATCTGGGGACATCATCCTGGGGCCATACCACAAACTCTTGGTGAGGTCTCAGGCTGGATGACTCAGCTGCTACTTAGCTACAAAGTAGGCTGTGGGAACCCAGGGTGAGATTCTGGTTGAGGGGATGTAGAAGGTGGTCCTCTTTCCTTGGACTATGCTCCGTGCCTCAGATGGTGGTAGGGGGGTTCTTCCCAGTCCGATACGGTGAGCTTGATTCAAACTGAATGGTGTCTCCACAATTTCTGTGCCAGCTCCCTCACTGCCCAGTCTTCCCACAGTAGCTAGAGAGATCTTCTTAACAACGCAAACTGGGTCATGTCCACCCCCCGCCCCCACCCCCACCCCTGCATTTAGACTCTCCAGTGGTTTCACTTTATCAAGAACAAAATCGAGATTCCTTCCCAAGGCCCAGGAGACCATGCCTGAACTGGTCCCTGCCTACCTTGACAAACTCACCTCTTCTTCCACTCCCTTTTCACTCTGCTCCAGCCACACAGAGGATTTTGCTTTTCACCAACACCTGTGTTGTGGACTCGGCAATTAGGGACTTGGCCCTTTGTCCGTCATGCTTTTCCCCAGAATGTTAGATAGCCGCCTCCTTGTCTTCATTTGGGGCTCAGCTCAATGCCACGTCCTCTGAGTGACCTACTTCTGACCTTAACGCACTTTCCTAGGCTTTGCTGTCTCAGATTTGCTTGCAGACACTGTTCCAGATTCCAAGTGTAGCCTAGGCCTACCCAACAGCTAGAGGTGGTGCCCTGGTTGGCAGGCCACCTTGTAGGACTTTACATAGGGGGATTTAATAGAAAAACACCTTGTGGTGAGCATGCACACACAACCTACAAGCAAATGTGCCACAGAGCATGAACACTTAACATGGCTCTGGTCCCCAGCCCTTTACTCATATCTGTCATAGGAGCCTGGGTAAATATTTGCTATATCGTTGAACCAAGTTCAATTGAGTACATTATTGGACAACATTCAAAACCCCAGAGCCAAAAAAATCTGGGGAAATTGGGCTGTTCCAGAAATTCTTCACAGCAGGAAACAGAGAAAGATTTCATAATCTAAATATAGCTGGTTACCATTGCCTCCAGTGACCAAACAGATCCTGCAATAGAGAGGATGGTCTGCCACCTGGTGGTAACTTTTAACATCACTCCCCAGTAAACCACAATGAATTCCTGCATTGGCTCAAAGTATCGCAGAAGGTGAGAGCTGGGAGAGTCCCTAGGTTATGACTATTATTTCTAACCACTAAAATAGAAAAACCTGACAAAGAATTTAAAACTTTTTAAAATTTCGGTATAGCTGGCATACAATGTTACAATAGTTTTAGGTGTACAACATTCTGATTCAACTTCTATGTACATTATGCTATGCTCACCATCTACTGTACGCTATTACAATATCATTGACTAAATTCCCTATGCTGTGCCTTTTATTTTTATGCCTTATCCATCCCAGAATTAGAAGCCTATGTCTCCCACTCCCCTTCACCTATTTGCCCATTTTTTACACACACCCCCAAATATTTTTAAGTGATTTGTGAATTCCTTTATAATGGGGCATGCCATAGCAGGGTAGGGAAAGAAGGGAAACAAAAGTCTTTGGAATATGTATGTGAACTAGACATTCTACATAGATTGCTTCTCTTCACAACAACCTTGTAATATGGATAGTCTTGTATCTGTTTTACAGATCATGAAACGGATACTCAGAGAATTCAAGACGTTTCTCTGAGATTAGACAAGAAAACAAAAGGCACAGCCCAATTCTTTCTGGCTCCAAAGCATGAATTCAGGCTTTCCTATTGCATTTTCCCAAACATTTAACAGATGATCTTTTAAAAAATTAACTTCATTGCTGTGTAGTTCACAACAATGTAATTGTATGTTTTAACATTTTATGTTGAAATATTTACACGTTTATAGGGAGTTGCAAACATTTTGCATCTTCTATAACTACAGGAAAATTTCAAACCTGGAACATTGATATCAGTACAGTGTTTGTGTATGTTGTTTTATCATTCGTGTAAATTCACATAACCGCTCAAGAGACCAGCACCACAAAGGCCCCCTTTATAGTCACATGGTTCTGTGCTAGTCTCAGCCTATCGATGGTGATGCCATTGGCTAGAAATGCCTGTACTGCCCGTACTGCGAGCCCCTGCAGACATTCCCCCTTTTGGAGCCAATGGCATGGCTGGACTGGCCCTTGTGGGTTTTATTATGATCATTAGACACACCTCATCGACAATCATTAGAGAACTTTGAAAAAACAAAGTTTGTTACTCACAAGTACTGGAGGGTACCCTGCTTGTCCGGGGCCACACAGTGCGGTTGTGGGTAGAGAGAAACAGCATGGACCTGGGGCTCTGCCTCTATTGGGGTTGAGGGTGGGGGTCCTGGGGTCTCAGTTTCACCCTTTGAGGGAATGGAAACACGGGAGGGAAAAGCAGGGCCACTCAGATGGTCAGTTATCCAAGGCAACCAGGGCCTTCTAAAAGGGGCACTTCATGGGTGGGGCAGTTTGGTTTTTTATCTAGTTGTGGACTTGGCAATATGTTTATTGGAAATGGAAAAGGCTTAATGGCAGGCACTTACATACAATTAAAAAAAAAAGGTGATGGTTAGGCATTGACACTACACAAAGTCACACCTCTCTTGTCTGCCATTCCTAAAGCCTAGCACCATTAACCTATTCTATAATGTCATTTGACAATATTATTTAATTGGAACCAGACAGTATGGGTGCTTTTGAGATTGACTTTCCTTCACTCGGCATGCAACTCTGAGGTCTATCCATTCTGTCGTTGTGTATCAATAGTTTGTTCTTACGTGTTGCTGAGTCTAGTGCCATGGAATGGATATGCCACAGTTTGTTTCACCATCCACTCACTGAAGGCATTTTAGTTGCTTCCAGCTTTTCTTATTAGACATAAAGCTTTTGTTGGGCACCAGAGTGGCTCAGTAGGTTAAGCATCTGACTTTGGCCCAGGTTATGACCTCGTGGTCCATGAGTTCGAGCCTTGCATCAGCATCTCTGCTGTCAGCATCGAGCCTGCTATGGATCTTCTGTCTCCCTCTCTCTCTGCTCCAATCCTGCTCCTTCTCTCTCTCTCTCTCCCTCTCTCTCTCTCTCTCCCTCTCTCTCTCTCTCTTTCTCACACACACACACACACACACACACACAAAAAAAAAAACATTTAAAAAAAGAGAACATGTTTGTGAACATTTATGCATAGGTTTTTGTGTGGACACGTTTCCGTTTTTCTGGACTAAATGCCTAGAAATGCAATTGCCAGGTCATATTATAGTTGCATGGTTAGGGTTTTTGAAGATTTTTAAAAAATGTTTATTTATTTATTTTGAGAGAGTGTGTGTGTGTGTACACGAATGGGGAAGGGGCAGAGAGAGGGAGAAGGAGATCCCAAGCAGGCTCTGTGCTGTCAGTGCAGAAACTAATGCAGGGTTGAATCTCAAGAACCATGAGATCATGACCCGAGCCAAAATCAAGAGTTGGACACTTAACTGACTGAGCCACCTAGGCTCCCCTCAGGTTTAGTTTGTTAACGAAAGCAGTTTGGCAAACCCCTTTCTGGAGTCATGTACTATTTTATCTTTCTACCAGCAGTGTACCAGAGATCCACTTTATCCACATCCTTGCCAACATTTGATATTGTCACCCATTTTTATTTTGGCCATTTTAATAGATGTAATGTGATAACTCTATGGGGTCTTAATTTGCATTTTCCTGATGGCTAGTGATGTTGAAAATCTTTTTGTGTATTTATTTGTCTTCAGTATATCCTCTTCAGTCAAATGAATTTTCATGTGTTTTTTTTTCAACTTCTAATTGGATTGTTTAGTTTTTTTCTTCTCTCTCTCTCTATAATTTTTTAAATACTTATTTATCTTTGAGAGAGAGAGAGAGAGAGAGTGCGCACACAAGCAGGGAAGGGGCATAGAGAGAGGGAGACACAGAATGTGAAGCTGGCCCCAGGCTCCAAGCTGTCAGTACAGAGCCTCACAAGGGCCTTGAACTCACGAACCATAAGATCATGACCTGAGCTGAAGTCAGACACTTAACCGACTGAGCCACTCAGGTGCCCCCCCTTTTTCTTACTGTTAAATTTTGAGCATTATTGCATTCTTTTTTAATCCTAGATATGTGTCTTTTTTCAGACTGGTGGTTTGCAAATATTTTCTCCTAGCCTATAGCTTGTCTTTCCATCCTTTTCATCATTAACAGTATCCTTCACAGAGCAAAAGTTTCTAATTCTGATGGAGATCTATGTATCGATTTTTCTTTTATGGATTATATTTCTGTTATCATGTTTAAGAACTCTTCACCAAGTCCTCAGTCCTGAAAGCATTCTCCTATGTAGTTGTGGTATTGTGATATAATAGGAAATACATTTTGGTCTTTATCCATTGGTACACAATGCCTAAAACCCTTGTAATTTCCTAAGTGATAAGAGCTGTAAGAACATCCTTTGTCATAGTATTTAACTTTTGTTCTCACCTCCTGAGATAGCTTGAGATCATAAAGGTGAAAGGAATGTCTTGTGTTATTCATTACAATCCCTTTTCATCCACACCTGAGGTCAGGTTAATGTAGTGACTTAGGCAGGGTTGGGGAGAAGCTGGTTGCTGGGGGAACCAATCTTGTGATTAGAGAGTTGGAACTTTCAGCACCACTCCCACCTCAGGGAAGGGGAGAGGGGCTGGAGACTGTTTAATCACCAATGGCTAGTGATTTAAGGAATCATGCCTATGCAATGAAGCCTCCATAAAAATCCCTAAAATAAGAGGTTTGGAGGGCTTCTAGGCCGGTCAACAATTGCAGCTGCTGGGAAAGTAGTGCCCCTGGAGAGGGCACGGAAGCTCAGAGCCCTTTCCCACATTCCTGGCCCTATGCATCTCTTCCATCTGGCTGTTCCTAAATTGTATCCCAAAGAGGTGGTTGTGGGAACCTCCAATTTATAGCCTGTTAGTAAGAAGCCTAGGTGATAACCTGGGACTTGTGATTGGCCTTGAAGTGGGGGCTGTCTTTTTTTATGTAATTTTTTAAATTAAAGTTTATTTATTTATTTTGAGAGAAAAAGAGAGGGCACGGGGGTTGGGGCAGAAAGGGAGGGAGAGAGAAAATCTCAAGCAGGCTCTGTGGCACTGTCAGCGTAGAGCCTGATGTAGGGCTTGATCCCATGAACTGTGAGATCATGACCTGAGCTGAAACCATGAGTCAAATGTTTGACCAACTGAGCCACCCAGCTGCACTGGAAGTGGGGGCTGTCTTGTGGACTGAGCCCTTCACTTGTAGGGTCTGCATTTACTCCATATAGGTTGTGTGAGAACCGAATCGAATTATAGGACACCCAGCTGGTATCTGCATAGAATCAGAGAACCTGTTGGGATAGGAAAACACCCACACATCTGGTGCCAAAAGTAAAGTATTGAGAGTGGCAGTTAGAGCAGAGAGGAGAAAGAAGTTTTCCTTTTTAGGGGTCTTTTAAACAATTGTAGTTGTATAGTTTACATTTAAATCTATGAGCAGTCATGAATTAATTTTTTGTATAAAGTGTGAGGGTTAGATTGAGGGTTTTGTTTTTGTCTTTGTCTTTCTGTTGTTGTTGTTGTTTGTTTTGCTTAGAGTTATTTGTTGTAGGCTGAATAGTGATGTCCAAAACCTAATATCTAGAACTTATGAATGTTACCTTATATAGAAAGAGGGATTTTGCAGCTGTGATTAAGTTAAGGTTCTTGAGAAGAGGTGATTATCCTGGATTATCCATGTAGGCCAGGTATATCCACAAGGTTTCTACAAAAGGGAAGCAGGAGATGAGAATGAGCAGTAGGAGATGTGACCATGGATCAAGATCTTGGAGGGTTCTTGGGTGGCTCAGTTAGTTAAGTATCCAATTTTGGCTTGGGTCATGATCTCATGGTTCATGAGTTTGAGTCCTGCAATGGACTGTCTGCTATCAGTACAGATCCTGGAGCCCACCTCAGATCTTCTGTCCTTTATCCCACTCACACACACACTCTCTCTCAAAAATAAGTAGACATTAAAAAAAAAAAGATGACGGAATGATGTAGGAAGGAGCCACAAGCCAAGAAATGCAGACAGTCTTTACCAGTGAGTGCAAAGATAGAACTAAAAATTAGTTCTTCTAACTCAATTCCTTTTTCTTTCCATTACATCATATAGTTCTACATGCTGTTATATGTTAATTGTATATGTTATATACGTTAAATCATATTTTGATAAACTGTAAGCAATTATACAATTTTTTGGTTGACTAAAATTTTAACATGTTCATTTTGTCCATTCATCATCCATCCATACATCCATTCACCCCACCAATAACCATACACTGAATGTGTACCTTGTGCCAGCAAAGAGCCCTGAGGATATGGACATAAGAAGAGCAAGCTCCAGGCTCTGAATCGAGGAGCCTGACCTCTAAGTGGGCAAAAAGGGGCATAGGCACATACTGTGTTTCAGTGTGAAAAGTAGTGGTATCGTAAGTTTATTCAGTAGGCAAGGCCTGAGCTGGGCCTCAGAGGATGAGTAGGAGTTAGTCAGATGACAGTGCAGGCTAGGGGGATGGCAAGGTTGTGGAGAGGACACTCTAGGCAGAAGCATCAGGTCTTCCAGAAGCATGATGGCCTGACAGACCGTGGTGCACTGGGGAAACTCTGTTGGCTGGCTACGATGGGTGCTTGGTCCCTGAGGATGCTAGTGAGGGAGGACAGTGCTGACGGAAAAGGCAGGGGTCAGCTCGGGATAGCCCCTACGCACCTTGTGAGGAAGTTTGGAACTTAACCTGAGCACCATGAGGGGCCATTGTAAGAGTTAAGCAGGGATAACATGATCAGATTTGGTTTTTTAAAAATTGCTCTGACAGTTGTGGAAGGGAGTTGAGACTGGGGAAAGGGACAGGAGTTATGAAGCTGCTGTGGTGATCTAGAATTGATTGACAAATGGGGCGCCTGGGTGGCTTAGTCGGTTAAGCGTCCGACTTTCACTTAGGTCATGATCTCGCGGTTCGTGGGTTGGAGCCCCGCGTCGGGCTCTGTGCTGACTGCCAGCTCAGAGCCTGGAGACTGTTTCGGTCTGTGACTCCCTCTCTCTCTGACCCTCCCCAGCTCACACTGTCTCTCTCTCCTAGAAATAAATAAAAAAAAATTAAAAAAAAAATAGAATTGATTGACAAGTGCCTGAACTGGGGAGGGCCATTGAACATAAAGACAGGGTCTGGGCAGACAGTTACAAGGGAGGCAGGACATGTAGGTAGAAAGTGCTTAATCAGATATAGTGAAAGAGGAACCTGTTCCTAAAACCCTGGCTTGGAATTTGTTTATTCGTTCATTACAATGGTTCTTGTTTGTTTGTTGCCTAAATGTATCATCTGCAGGGAAATAGAGACATCTCCAATGATCTGGTGTTGGTTATGATAGTACTTAACTAGGATAGCATTGTAAATCAACTTTCCCTTGCTTTGCATCAAATATCTAGAATGAAAATTGCCTACAAAAAGATTTTAATTCCAGCTATATTTTTCCTTTACCACGTTGCTCATTCACAGACCATGCCCCTGACATTAGCAGAGGGTGGCTGTGTAAAGAGTAGCTGCCAATTCATTTTAACATTGTATTGGTTGTTTAATGTATTTATAACCCCACCTGTTTCTAGAAGGAGTTCGGAACAGTCTGCTTTGAACCACAAACTAACAAATATAATAAGGGTAAACACAATAGGAAAAGATTGATAGAATTGGTGCTCCAATGCACAAGTGGCCATCTGTTATTTTCAACTTGCCAGCATCCATTTCTTTCTCCCACCCAGTAACAGTGCCCTAATTTTTATTCCACCCCTCCTTTCCACAGTCCTTAGGCCAAGGTGACTCTAGCTTCTAAAGAATTTGAGGCTCAAACTAAACAAAACCCATGCCACCTCCCACCTCCACCCCTGTTGACTGAGTGGGCATATTCCCTACATTGGTCTAATTAAAGTAAATCTGAGGGCTTTTGCTCAGAGGGTAGGAATGTCTGGAGATACCGTTGGTCACAACAGCAAGGTGTGGGAGTGCTACTGACCTCTAGTGACCAAAACCAGGGATGCTACAGTTCCTTAAAACAATTGTGTGGTTCAAAATATCCACAGTGCTGAGTCTGAGAAATCCTGTGCCAATTCCCTGTAGCTTTAGAGAGAGAGCATCCGTAGGAGCCTTAATTTTAGCATTGTAGGGAAAATTTTGTGCTTCGGTGGAAAACTCTGCATTGTCTAGAGGGTAGAGGACACTCCTCCAGGTTATCTGATTCTATGAAAGCTACTTGGAAGGTCTGTAAGCTGTAGATAACCAACAGCAATACACAATTCTTCCCATAGGGAGTCTGCTCGTCTATAGCCATCCTTCTCTTTGGCCATGGAAAGTCTGTCTAGCAGAGGTTCAATTGACGACCCTGTCCCACTGTGGAATAGGTTGTTTTGCCCCCACCGGCGTGTTCATTTCAACATCCAACTCCATATAAATCTGTGATTTTTTTTTTTTTTTTTTTTTACTTTAAACTCATTGTAACGCCTCACTCGTTTCCCTCACTCATGAGTAACCTGGAACAGGAAACAATGTATTCATTTTTAGCCTGTGTAAGAGTGCTGCTTTACCTATTTTTGTAGACTTCTCTTTTAATAGCATCATCCGCCTTTGAGGCGCTAAGGGAATGGGGTCGCTTCCGTTGGAAGACGCTCTGGGTCTCAGCAATGGAGGCAGGAACCTGAACTTGCATGTGAGCTTCAGAACAACAGGTGTTTGTCTGTGTGGCCCATTGCTGTAGTCCTGGTGGCTAGAGCAGCACCTGGCATGCACTAGATGTTCCATAAGTATTTGTTGAATGAATATATGAGACAACGGAATGGACACCTTCTGCTTAGGCTGAGTAAATGGAGAAAGGAAAGGGAAAGGGAAGACGTGTTCTCTGCGGGAACAAAGAAAAGCAGATTTCTTTAAGGAGAGGGAAAAATTGGTAATTTGTGTTCAATGTTGTAGGGTGTTAGCAAATTGTGGGGGGGGGGCTTACATCGCTGGCAGCTATCTTATTTGGTGCATATTGCATGATTCAGTTGAGGCAGTTGAGCATAATTTGAAAGAACAATGGTGACTTCTCTCCCTCGTGGATAGTGTGGCTTTGAGATAAATGTATTTCTTTCAAAGACTTCTGGTGTAAAAGTTAAAGCATTCATAAAATACAGAAGGTGCAGTACTGCCTGTATTTTGGTCTCAGGTGAATACATAAGGGGAGAATACAAGGTAATCTTAAACATACTGGATGAATAGGAAGTGTGCAAAATGTAGAAAAAACTTATTTAATCCACCAGCTGTGTTTCATTACTGAAAGGTAGAAGGTTTGAACTTCTGAAAAGCCTGATCATAGCTCTTGTTATCTAATAGCAGGAACTTTTCATGTTAACCAGGAGGAGTACACAAAGATTCTTGGGACGTGAGCTCTAAGGGAATTTGTTACAAATAGATCTGGAACATGCAAAAATTAATCTAGACACAGACCTTATACCCTTCATAAAAATTAACTCAAAATGGACTGCAGACCTAAATATACAATGCAAAACTATGAAACTAGGAGAGGGAAAACATAGGAGAAAATCCAGAGGACTCTGGGCTTGGCAATGATTCTTTAAATGCAACACCAAGAGCACAAGACATGGAAGAAAGAATTGATAAACTGGATTTCATTAAAATTAAAATGTTCTGCTCTGTGAAAGACACTGTAAGAGAATTAGGAGACAAGCTACAGACTGGGAAAAAATATTTGCAAAAGACATCAGATAAAGGACTGCTGTACATACATACACAGAGCTCCTAAAACTCAACAGTAAGAACACAAACAATATGATTTAAAAATGGGTTGGGGTGTCTTCCTGGGTGGCTCAATCGGTTAAGTGTCCAACTTCCACCCAGGTCTTGATCCCGTGCTTCGTGGGTGCAAGCCCCGCGTTGGGCTCTGTGCTGACAGCTCAGAGCCTGGAGCCTGCTTCGGATTCTGTGTCTCCCTTTTTCTCTGTCCCTCCCCTCCTTGCACTCTGTCTCTCTGTCTCCCAAAAGTAAATAAACATTAAAAAATGGGCCAGCTGCCTTAACACACACCTCACCCAAGAAGAAATAGAGATGGCAAGTAAGCATATGAAAAGATATGCCACGTCATAGGTCAACAGGGAAATGCAAACTCAAATAACCATGAGATACCACTACACACCAGTTAGGATGGTCTAAATCCAGAATGCTGGCGAGGGTGAGGGGCAACAGAAAGAATCATTCATTGTTGATGGGAATGCAAAATGGCACAGCCACCTTGTTTTATGTTTATTTATTTATTTTAAATTTCAGTTTTACTTAGTTAACATGCAAAATGGTACACCCACTTTGGAAGGCAGTTTGGCAGTTTCCTATAAAATGAAACCTCCCCTTAACCATATGGCCCAGCAATTGTGCTCCTTGCTGTACCCAAAGGAGCTGAACACTTACGTCCACACGGAGATCTGCACATGGCTTATGGCAGTTTTACTCATAATTGACAAAACCTGGAGGTAACTAAGATGTCCTTCAGTAGGTGAATGGATAAATAAACCGTGGTACATTCAGACAATGGAATATTATTCAGTGTTAAAAATAAGTGAGCTATCAAACCATGAAGAGACATGGAGAAAACTTAAATGCATACTATTAAGTGAAAGAAGCCAATCTGAAAAGGCTACATAGTATACGATTCCAACTCTGTGGCATTCTGAAAAAGGCAAAACTATGGAGACAGTAAAAGATCAGTGGTTTCCAGGGATCAAGGGGGAGGGAGAGATGAACAGGCAGAGCACAGAGGGTTTTGAGGGCAGTGAAACTACTCAGTACGATATTTCAGCAGTGGGTACATGTTATTGTACATTTGTTCAAATCCATAGACTGTCCAACACCAAGGGTGACCCATAATGCAAGCTGTGAACACTGAGTGATGCGTCAATGTAGGTCCATCAACTGTAATAAATATATCGCTCTGGTGGGGGACATTGATAATGGGGGAAAGCTATGCATGTGTGGGGCAGACAGTATATATGGAGTCTCTGTACCTTCTGTCCAATTATTGCTATGAATGTAAAACTGCTTTAAAAAGTAAAGTCTATGGGCATCTGGGTGGCTCAGTCAGCTAAACATCTGACTCTTGGTTTTGGCTCAGGTCATGATCTCATGGTTTATGAGTTCAAGCCCTGAATTCTGCACTGACAGTGCAGAGTCGGCTTGGGATTCTCTCTCTCTCCTTCTCTTTCTGCCCCTCTGGTGCGCTTTCTCTAAATAAATAAATAAATAAATAAATAAATAGTAAAGTCTATTAAAATATTATACTCCAAACATCTGAGTCCTAAATCCAATAAATATTTAGATTATAATCTAGAAAAAATCGAAGCCTGGGAGATCCTGGAGTTAACCAACTTTAACCAACTTAAGAAAAACATGCTGATGGGGGCGACTGAGTGGCTCAGTTGGTTAAGCATCTGATGCTTGGTTTTGGCTCAAGTGATGATCCCACGGTTTGTGTGTTTGAGCCCCAGATTCTTGATCTCTGCTTGTGTTATCTCAAAGTATATAAACTTAAAAAATAATAAAAACAGTACTCATTTCCTACAGCTTCTTTTCCTACTAATAGAACTTTATGTCAGGTCACTAAAATGGTATTCAGGTTGTATCCTGCTTTTCCCATGGGATCGGGGTGGGGGAACAAATGTAGCTGACCTCAGGTCTGTTCCTCTCCTGCTTGCACCCTACGCCGGTGTGGTGACACCAGGCTCAGAAGCCTCTACCTGAAGGCCCTCTCCTCTAAGCTGCGGCTGAGCCCGGAGTCAGGGAAATCGGCAAGGAAACAGTTGCTGTATAAGACATCAGGAATGCCATGCAGAGCATCCAATGCCTGCAGTGTGCTTCTTACACAGCCAACAGCTCCTGAGAGACAGGAAAAACGTTTGAAATGGAGTTATTTTGGTCTGCTGTTTTATCATTGTTTCATGTAAAACTATTTCTTAAGCTCTTAAAACTGCTTGTAACCTAATCAAAGAGGGAAATTATTCTGTGCCATATCTGAGGTGGAGTGGGGGTGAGGGTGGAGAGTTGGTGGGATGAGGGGAAGGAGGAGCCAAGGGTTGATGCCCTATATTCATTCAAACGGAAGACACATTTTTCTGTTTCTGTTCTTGAAGGGGAAAATACAGGCAATAAAGAGATTACTTAACAAGATGATGTTAGAGCAGAATAGGAAGGTATGATGGGTATGGGGTGGGGGTTGGGGGACTGAGGATTGGGGCAGGGGTACTTTATTAAGTAAGCAGGAAAGACCACTGAGCAGGAAGACACCTGAATGAGGTGAGGGTGCTAGTGGTGTGAGGGTCCCTGGCTAAAGGTACGGTCAGTCTTAGAAGGGGCCCCTCTGCCTTATCTGGAGAAATTGATATACTGAGGTAGCAGAACAGGTTATTTTCTTTCTTTCTTGCCTCCTTTTTGAAGTGAGACACAAATCCACTCCTTCTGTGTGGCTGGGTGCCTAGTAAATCAGACTGATGCTGCTCAAGGCTTCACAGAGACAAATTCTCGTGAGACAAATGAAATAATATATATGGGATCCTGAGCTAAGGAATAGGATAAGTGCCGTAGGCCTCGAAGGGGAGAAGAGCAACTCACAGGGCAATAAGAGAGATGTTTGGTAATTAGACGTTTGCCCTGCTATGCACATGTGTCAGGTAACATTTATCATTGGTAATAACTCTAGAAAAGACACCCAATTTAGATACTTCTAGGCAGTTAAGGAGGGGCAAAAGTTTCTCTTGAGTTCTTCAGGGTTTGGATTGCTTTTAGTTCAAAATAGTCCACGTGACAAAGTGGCACATTTTGGGGACACCTGTTCTGAATCCTTTCATAAGTCATCAGCAAGAATTGCCAAGTCTCTGCCTGCATACTTGTATGTGCGGGGCCAGGCTCCATCCTGGAAGAAAGCCATCCAAAGCTGTCTGGTGCAAAACAACCTCTAAGGTTGGGAGTTCTAAACTTGTAGTCCTGAGCCTTCAGCTCTAATGATAAGATAACAGCACTCCAACCGTCTTAAGGGTTAACTTGCTTCAAGCTTATGCATTCTTTGCTTGCTGACCTAAGTCCCTTGGTCTACAGAACCAGCCTACTTTGAGATTTTTCAGGCCTTGAGAAACGAAGGCCCAAGCTTTCTCAGAAGATAAGGCCTTACTACACTCAGAACGGCCGTCACTAACGCCAGCGAGTCTGTTTAGGGTCATGTCCACATACGACTATCTGCCTGGGCACCTGCTTCTCTGCACGTAGCTCTCCTCTCTTTTCCAATGCCTTCGCCTTTAAAACCCTCTGGCTTTGCCTGATAGGGGACGATGGGTCTTTGAGAAGTTAGTCTACCATCTTCTCAGGTTGCCGGCTTCCTGAATAAAAAAAAAATAGCCTTTTGTTTCCCCCACTGTTACTTGTCTCTCGGATATTGATTTTCCAGCTGAACCTGGGTTCAGAACCTGCGCAAACCGCTTGTATATTTCCCCCAGGGAGTGTCTAGAGCAGTCGCTGTCAAAACGGGGCGAGTCTCCAGAACAGCGACTGGCCTAAGGACTCTACGGCCACATTCCCACCTCTGGGAAAACCGACGAGGTCAGCTCTACCACCCCTTTCACGGTTGTGAGGGCAGAAAGAAAAACCGTCCTGGCCCACCCAACCGCGGCATAAACGCGTCTCTGCTGGGTGTTAACGTCTAGGTTCAGGCTTTGGCTGCTCAGGCCGCACGCGCCTGCGCGTCGAAGCTCGTCGCGGGCTATTGCGCGCCAGTCGCGCAGCACTGTGGGGCTGGTAGTTCCAATTGGTGCGTGGTTTAGGGCTGCCAAAGCCACAGAACTACACTTCCCAGCAAGGACCCCGGCAGCAGCTGGCGCGCGCGGCGTGCGTTAGCGACCACACTTCCGGACGAGCCGGGGGGCGGGACCGTGGCGGAGGCTGGAGCTGGGCGTCGGGATGCAGCGCCCCGGGCCCTTCAGCACCCTCTACGGGCGGGTCTTGGCCCCGCTGCCCGGGCGGGCCGGGGGCGCGGCCTCAGGCGGAGGCGGGAACAGCTGGGGTGTCCTGGGTTCCCACGTGCAGCCTCCCGGACGCGCGCAGTCCGGGACCTGCGCCGGCGTCGGCAGTACAGGTACCCACGGCGGGGACGCCAACAGCGCCTGCCCGGCCCCCTCCACGATGTCCAAGGCCGAGGAGGCCAAGAAGCTAGCGGGCCGCGCGGCCGTTGAGAACCACGTGAGGGTGAGCAGCTCCGGGCGTGGGGCTCCCGGTCTCGGCGTGACGGGCTCGTGTTGCGTGCTCTGGGCGGGGGCTGCGTGAGAGGGGAGAGGGTGCACGCTTTATCCGGGTTTAGATCCCCCCCTCCTTTTCCTTGCTCCTTAAAGGTCTTTTAGATGTGGGATCAGTTGGGGAAGAGTTTTCTAAAAGTTGAGCTTTCTAAAAAGACTCCTTCCGTGTCCGGCCGTGTAACAGTTTGCATAGTGGAGTCTGGTGGTGTCTGATGTGTTTGGAGTGGGGTTGGAAAGTACGTGCCGTGCGGCTTCCTTATCAACAAATGGCAAATGGAGTTCTGAGGCTGCCAAGAGATCTTCGTTTCTCTTCGTTTCTCTTGTGTTGGGAAGCCCGGGGAGAGCCGGTTTGCAAATTGCGTTGAAATTTCACGTCCAAGGAGGTTCGTAGCTTGGCGCGCGCTAGGTCCTGAGTGTACTCGCTAGTGAGAGATACCGGAAGACTCACTCAGGCTTTAAACCTCCTTGCCTTTCACAGGGCAGGGTGGGCGCTTGGAATTTGGAGGGAGCTGTTCTTTAAGGTGGGGCGCAGAGATGTCTGGGCGTTACCGGTGAGGTCGTGTGGCCCCACTTGTTAAGTGGCCGGTGTGGTGCTGTTATAGTGAAGTCTTTTGAGTGGATTTGCTGTCATCAGTCAAGTTAATTGTCTTAATTGTGGTACTTTACGAGCGAAGTGGAGTATCTCTGCCCTTTGGGGGAGTTTCCTGGGCTTTGTTGGGCTTTTTGTCTCTCTCTTCTATTTTCTTAGAAAGTGGTTATCCGAGTCTCTTTCTCCTTTAATGATAGTTCTTTATATTTGTTAACGCTTTAAGAGATACTTTCCATAGTTAAATGATGTTTGATCCTCACACCACTTGACTAAGTCGGAGGAGGGACCAGTGTGGTAACCTGTTTCTACAGAACCGGCTTGTTCTGTAGAGGAGTGGCCAAGGATCCTTGGGGATCCAAACTAAGTGACTCATGTTCCAGTGCCCTTATACCAGTTCCGCAGCCTCTCTGTTCTGGTGTATTTTGTTCCAGGACTGGTTAGCAGTGGAGTTTTCTATGGGAATCCTCAGAGATAATGCAAAATGTGCAGTCAGGCTCTGCTTTTGGGATTCAGTGCCTCAGCGGAAAATTTGGGACAGTAAGCTGAAATTTCAAAATGCCTGTATAAAGTGAATAATTAATAGACAGGTAAATGAAATCTGTAAATATCTTAGTTTTTCTATGAACTTAGTTACATTAATACTTGCTGACATCAGTATTCTTGACTTTAGTTAAATGTATTTGCTTACATAAAAATCTGTGAGCCCCCATCTCGGGCTAGAGCTACAAACCACTGGATTCCAGCCACATTATTCTGTGAAATTACCAGGTGGTCATGCGGGAGATCTTCATTGGCACTTTCGGGGCACCTCACCCCAATCTCAGGGGCACCCGCTTTCCCTATGAAGCTGCTTCCTGAGATGCTAACATTACCTGAATTTTGTATTTTCTGCTTTTCAACGTTGATTTGTCCATTTCATTTGTTTGCCAGATATTTGAGTGCCTAATATGTGTCAGGCAGTTGGTGTGGTGGCCAGAAACGTGGCTTCAGGGAGAAGGAAAATCATGTCCTGGATGCTTGGCAAACAGGAGAGTTCAAACCTACACATTTACAGAACATAGTCATGTGCCTAATCGTCAAGGCTTAGCTAGCTGCCCTCTCCAGGGTGGGTATCCTTTGCCCCCATCTAAGCCATGTTTTCGTCTAGTGCCTCGTGTCTTGAAATTGTTCACTCGTGTCAGTTTGTCGATGTGGTCATGTGCCAAGTCCTGTTCCTTCCACTTTTGGATGTTGTTACAGCTGACCCTTCTCCCTGACCTGTCACCTTTCCCAGTTTAAGCTCTTCCCATGGCCAGAGGATAGCGGTTGCCCTTATCTTGTCCCCTCTGCCAATCTGTCGAATGATGCATTATCATCTTCTGAAGCTCTCATCTGCTCTTGTCACAGGGACCCCTCAGGTGGCGTCATTTTAATGTCCACGTAACATATCTGAAGTATCTATTGTGAGCCAGGTACTGGGCCAGCTGGAGAGAATATGCAGATGAGAGGCTGTGGTTCTTTTCCTGAAGCCCACAGTCTTGTTTCCTTCTATAATCCTTTGTCCTCCATGTACCAGAACGTTGGAAAAGTCAGACTACTGGCATATAGTGTGTTTTAACATCACTACACTCTACCCTAGAATGCTCACTCTTGTCCTCTGACCTTGCCTGTTAAAATCATATATGTCCTTCAAGGTTTGGTTCAAAGACCATTTCCTCTTTTCAGTTTTATCTTAGCCTCCTAACTTTGGGGCAGACCTTTTCGGTTTTGTACCACTTTATACCTCTTATGTGCTTTATGGTGTCTTCCATTCTAGTCATCTGTATGTTTCTCTCTCCTGTCTTCCTAAAGAGTAAGCTCTTAGTGGATAGTTAACCTCATCTTCTCTCAGTGTCAGTTGCAGTTGGGCCTGCCTGGTAAATATTTGCTGAGTTGGTGGAATGTGGACACAAATATGGAGATTGTGGGGTTATTGGTGGCCCTTTGCTTAGTTAGAATCTCTGGAGTGTAGGCTTCGCAGTTGCCCAGCCCATTGGGGTTCCATTGTGGTGACCACTTCTACATCTGGATGGATGGAGAACTTGTAGAGTTCTCAACTGAACCCTTCTGGTAGCCACCCTGACCTCAGCTCTGCCTGTTTCTGGGAGTTTAGCCACCCAGGACCATGCAGGGCCGTGTTCTCCTGAAAGGCTATAGCTCCCTTTGTTTTCTTGGAGCCTGGCTTTGTTTTTTGACTGGCTTAGCCTGAAGTTGGTGAGCAGTAACTCCAGTTGGTCAGCGAAACTATTTCCAAGTTACCCTACTGGACGTAGTGAAGTTCCAGTGTTGCAAGTATGGCATGTGGTTGAGTATTGTTCAACAGAAGGAGCCTGTTCCTCCTGCAGAGCTTGCTTGGTGGCTGTCTGCCGTTGCCCCACCTCATAGGCAGCCTTTGGCTATCTCTGTTTCGCTTTGGATAGGACGCTGATTTCTGGGCCAGTCATTTGATTCCATGGTAGGAGAACCGCGTGGTTGAAGAGCTTGCGCCTGGCAGGCCCCTGTAATTCCTGACCTCCTCCACAGAGGGAAGGAGAGCCTTGCATAGAGCTTGCCTGACTCACCAAAGTTCGTCTGTGTGCCACCTGGCTGCAGGGAGCTTGTGAGTGACATCAGTGTATGGTAACGAGGATTACTGTATAGCTAAGTGCTGTCAGCTTCAGGTTAAGTGAGAGTGTTAGGTCGAGCCTACATAGGCATTAGTATATTAAGTAATTTTCTCATTCTTGAATATATTCAGCTATTTTTTTTTTTTTTTTAGTTTATTTATTTTGAGAAAGGTAGATAGAGACAATCCCAAGCAGGCTCCTTGCTGTCAGCAGCATAGAGTCCGACACGGAACTTGATTTCATTGACTGTGAGATCATGACTTGGGTGGAAATCAAGAGCCAGTTAAGTAACTGGCTGAGCCACCCAGGCACACCCAGACATTCAGCTGTTTTTAATGTTTTTGTGTTGTGACATACCATTCACTTGTCTTAAAGACCTTACTGTTGACATTTGTGCAGGTAGTTAAATAACTACTGGATGCATTACCTTCATGAGGGCATCACTGAAGATGGAATTCCTACCTGGGACAAGCTCTCTTCTGAGGGCTCTGTGGTGTATTTGTTGATTTGGGAACTGTGAGCTAGTCAAAGTGATTTCCATCAGGTAGCAAACAGAGGCTAGTGGGTAAAGCCATCTGTAGGTAGAGGCCCAACTGGAAGTGCTTTAGTGGCTGGAGTATTAACATTTGATTTCTTTTTTGTAGCTCTCTCCGCTGGCTGGTCATTCTTTCTAACTAATCCTTTACAGTTTGAGATGAGGTCTTGCTTTGAGAAGGACCACATCAGAAATGGGCCCAGGGGCTGGCATTGGGTATTTGTCCTGTGGGGAGTGAGCGGTGTTGGCTCTGGCTCTCAGTTTGTCCTGAGTTGCCCCCAGGATTTTTCTTGTCTCCTATGAAGTAATAAAAAACAGAATTCAACAGTAAATCTTAAAAGATCTATTGGCTTTATTCAGTGATTCATGAATCAGGTAGCATCCGACCTAGCACATAGAAAGGAACTCCAAAGAGCTTTGCAAAATGAAAGACTTTTCTAGTCAGAAAGGACAGGACCTAGGAAGTTATACTAGGCATAAAAGCAGGTTGTTTATTGTAAGGTCACTTTGCTATAGGGGATGGCAGAGGTCTCTTAGGCATGTTACCTAGCTAGTGCTGATCAGACGGTTCCCGATTGACTAGCTTAAGATTCCATTTCTGGGAGAGCCAAAACTGTAATTAAGTCAAGTCTTGGTATGGTGGTCTGCAGTTTAGCATAAGTGACTCCATTTTGGGCCCTTTTTTTTTTTTTTTTTTTAACACTCCCTACTTCCTATCAGGCAAAAGATTTAACTTACTTACAATGTTCAGTTTAAGCTGGCTTTACAAAAATGTTCTTCAGGTGAGTACTGAAAGGTTCCTGGCTAGCCCCCAGGGGCAGTCAGAAAGGAAAAGCTGTACGAAAAACACAAAGCCTATGTTCACCCTAAGAGCGAAAAGCAGAGTTATCTAGCTTCAGTGACTTTTCGTGGACTGATCACAGGCAACTTCAGGTTGGTGGCATCACAGGAAATCTTCAGGGGGGTATCAAGCCCACCATCTAGAGCCTCCCTGAAGTCAGCAGAAGGGGTAGAGTCCAAAGTAACCACTAGGGTGATGCAGGCTGGCCTGGTCTGGGGAACTAGAGAGGGTCCCTCAGGACTAGCCAACAGGATCCTTGGCTTCACACAGGATCAAAATCAAATTCAGGCTGGTAGGAAGTGGGAGCAGAGTTTATTGAATAGTGTGAGTGATAGGTTATAGCAGAATCTGAATGTGTGGGAGACCCAGGAAGGAAAGAAGAGACTCGTCTTTGCTTGGGGGCCAGGTTTGTTGTTGTTGTTGTTGTTGTTGTTGTTGTTTTTTGAGGACAGTGGCCTGGGGTATGTGCCTCTCAAACATCTAGTAACTGATCAAAACAGGGATGAGTGTGGGGTGCTTCGGTGCCTCTGTGGCTCAGTTAGGTGAACATCAGACTCTTGATTTTGGCTCCCAGGGTTGTGGGATCAGGCCCCGTGTTCGGCTCTGTGTTGAGCGTAGAGCCGGCTTGAGATTCTCTCTCTGCCCCTCCCCTACTTGGCTCACTCTTTCAAAAAATTAAAAATAAATAAATATTTTTTAAAAAAAGGATGAGTGCTCAGGTGTCCTCTATAAGTCACTTATGCCTATGCCCTGAAGCTAGGAGTCTCAGAAAACCAAAACCATCACAGTATTGATGACCCCACCCCATCACTACTTAGATATTATCTATTGTGCTAGAAGACTAAAGATACCAAGGGGCGCCTGGGTGGCTTGGTCGGTTGGGCATCCGGCTTTCGTTTGGGTCATGATCTCGCGGTTCGTGGGTTCGAGCCCCGCGTCGGGCTCTGTGCTGACTGCCTGCTCGGAGCCTGGAGCCTGTTTCGGTCTGTGTCTCCCTCTCTCTCTGACCCTCCCCTGCTCACGTTGTCTCTCTCTCTCTTCTAGAAATAAATGAAAAACATTAAAAAAAAAAAGACTAAAGATACCATGAACTCCCTGACCTTTACAAGGAGGACATACTTTTAGCCATACTATAAGGCATGTCTAGGGTGGGGGTGCAAGTCCTAGTGATGAGGTTGAAGTGGTGGGGGTGAGGGTCCAGAGCCAATGGCCAAGAAAGAATTCTTGAGATGTCTTTGGTGCCAAGATGACTTTGTTAAAGCTTGCGGACGGGACCAGTGGGCCAGAGGAGCTGCTCTGGGGTTCTGACTGATTATATACCTGGGAGTTGGGGGAGGGGGAGTGTGTAAAGGCAGTGGGAAGTTCCCAAACTTTCATATGCTAAAGAAGACTCCCAAGATACTGGAAGCCTTGCTATTGTTGAACTAAAGCTATTTTTTTCTAGCAAAACATTAACATTAAGACAGTGAGGAGTTTCCAGAGTAATGTTTTACTCTGCCTATCTCAAGTGTTAGTCAGTGGGATGCAGGTTATAAGGAAATTTAATTTTATCTACATTTTTTTCTTGCCATTGTTCCCCACATCACTATGGAGGAGGAGGGTGATGTTAGGGTTCTTGGAAACGGAGTGTGTAGGTTTCTGGAGATTGCCTTTTTTTCTTGTAAATCATTAAAACAGGTAGTTGCAAACTGATGGAGACTCCTGTCCTGTGTGACTGTGATCTCTGTCAGATTGTTTTTCCCTTTCCTTTGTGCTTGGGCAGTCTGGAGCGCCTGAGGAGCGTCACAATGTCCCACTGGGGGACAGGGGTTTCGGGGGGTTAGCTTGTGCTTTGCCCTCAGCTTGCCTTTGGCTCCCTCATCACTAGCAAGAATAGAAGCAGGAAAAGGAGCAAAAAAGCACGTTTTATTTTTTTTAATATATTTTTTTAATAGGGTCTCTTCAGTTACCCTGTCTGAAGGGGATTGCGCATGTTCTGAAATAGCAAACCACGTCAGCATCTGTCCAGTTGATGCCAGAAGGTCCCTATTTTGCAAAAGACTGCCTCAGAATATGGGAAGAGGGTGAAGCTTAGTTAGGATTATGAGAAAGAGTCTTCTCCTGCAGTAGGGACAGTGGGTAAGAGCGCTTGTGAGTACAAAGGACAAGAAGAGGCCTGAGCCTGCAGTCCGAAGAAAGGGGGAGGGTCCCTTGAGCAGATGAGGGGCTGAATAGGGGCCCAGCCAACTTCAGTTAGACCACAAACAGCAAAACAGGTCAGAATACTACAATTAGGAAATAATGTGGAGCTCACTCAGTTCCTAAGCAACTTCCTGCCAGTCTAAGGCAAAACAGCTAGAAACCAAAGCAAAACTACCATCTATCAATAAGCACTTGCCAAGAATGTTTAGAATGTTCATTAAATGTTAATATAAGTCAAATCTCACAATAATCCCTTGTGACCTCAAGACTAATTATCCCCACTTTAGGGAAGAATTCAACACCATAAGGCAAAATTTAAGAAAATGAGCAAAAGAGGGGCACCTGAGTGACTCAGTTGGTTAAGTGTCTGACTTCGGCTCAGGTCATGATCTCACGGTTCGTGGGTTTGAGCCCCGCTTCGGGCTCTGTGCTGACACCTGTCTCTGAGCCTGGAGCCTGCTTCATCTTCTTTTTTTTTTTTTAACAAATAGTTTATTGTCACGTTGGTTTCCATATAACACCCAGTGCCAGTGCTCATCCCTACAAGTGCCCTCCTCCTTGCACATCTCCCCCCTCCCCTCCCACACCCATCAGTCCTGTTTGTTCTCAGTATTCAAGAGTCTTTCATGGTTTGCCTCTCTCCCTCTCCCGCACCATTTCCCCCCTTCTTCTCCCCCTTGGTCCTCCGTTAAGTTCCTCCTAATCCTCCTATACGTGCAATCATATGGTATTTGTCTTTCTCTGCCTGACTTATTTCGCTCAGCATAACACCCTCAAGGTCCATCCATGTTGCTACACATGGCCAGATTTCATTGTTTCTCATTGCCATGTAGTACTCCATCGTATAGATAAACCACATCAACTTGATCCATTCGTCTGTTGATGGACACTTAGGCTCTTTCCATTTTTTGGCTATTGTTGAGGTACTGCTATGAACATTGGTGTCCATGTGCCCCTATGCATCAGCACTCCTGTATCCCTTGGGTAAATTCCTCGCAGTGCTATTATTGCTGGGTCATAGGGGAGTTCTCCTGTTAATTTTTTGAGTTACCTCCACACTGTTCTCCAGGGCAGCTGCACCAGTTTGCATTCCCATCAACAGTTTAAGAGGGTGCCCGTTTCTCCACATCCTCACCAGCACTAGAGTCTCCTGATTTGTTCATTTTAGCCACTTTGACCGGTGTGAGGCAGTATCTCAGTGTGGTTTTGATTTGTATTTCCCTGAGACTGAGAGATGTTGAGCATCGTTTCATGTGTCGGTTGGCCATCTGGATGTTCTTTTCAGAGAAGTGCCCGTTTATCTCTTCTGCCCATTTCTTCACTGGATTATTTGCTTTTCAGGTGTGGAATTTGGTGAGTTTCTTACAGATTTTGGATACTAGCCCAGAAAAGGGACTTTAAAGACAAAACTATAGAATGCCATGTAAACTAAAGCTGGTTTGACGCATTTAAGAGAAGGGTTCTGTCCACTTTGCACACTAACGTGGCTGTACCTGAGTAAGTGTTTAGTTAGGGCTTGCACCCATGGCCCCAGATTGCGCAGAGGGACAAGCAGCTTGAGAGGAAAGTCATTGCAAGTGACCCAGGAGCCTGGCAGAGTGAGCCAAACTCCACAGCACACCTGGGTGTAATGGTTAATTTCATGTGTCAGCTTGGCTGCACCATTGTGCTTAGTTGTTTTTTTTTTTGTCAAACACCAGCCAAGATGTCATGGCGAGGTATATTTTAGATGAGATTAAGATTTGAAGCAATAGACTTTGAGTAAAATAGATTATCCTTCATAATGTGGGTGGGCCTCATCCAATCAGTTGAAGGCCTTAAGAGAAAAGGCTGAGTCCTCCCAAGGAAGAAGGCATTCTGCCTCTAAACTGTCTTGTGAGTACATCAACTCTTCCCTGAGTCTCCAGCTTGCCGGCCTGCCTTAAAAATGTCAGATTGGCCAGCCCCTGAAATCACATGGGCCAATTCCTTAAAATAAGTCTCTTTCTTACTCTCTGTCTCTACATACACACATACACACACGTGCACGCGCGCGCACACACACACACACTTGCTCACATCCTATTGGTTCTGTTTCTCTGGAGAACCCTGGTAACACAGGAGGTGACTTGCCCACCGGGACCGGTTTTCCTCATTACACACACCCAGTGTGCTAGTGGGTTTTAGGCTTTGAGAAAAGAAGTGTAACATCAAGGGGAAAACTGTGGTGCAGAAGCCCTGCCGCTCTCTGAGGAGCACCCCCTCTGGAGTGAGTTTCCTTGCTGGCCAGGGAGGAGACATCCATGGGGAAGTCACGTAGGAGGCCTCCGTGAATGCGGGCAGGCGGTGAGCGAGCAGTGGGGGAGCAGCGGCAGCCTGTGGAGCAGGACCATGTGAACAGGGTGTGGGTCTGAGCAAGGCAGGCACTGTCCGTCTAGCCCTTCTGTTCGAGAAGAAGGAAACTTAACTAGACCTGCAAAGTGGCCAAGCCTAGGGAGCACGGGGACTATACCTGTGAGCATCCCAGGAATATTTGTTAAAGACTTTGTGTAAAAGCACAGAGTGTTGAGCCTTGTACCGTTACCATCAATGGAGCTTTACTCTGAGGTCACTTGCTAGCGGGGTTTGGACATGTGGGTTACATTTGCCTGGTACTAAATTGACAGTATTTTGGTACAAAGGAGCTACTTACAAATTCATCGTGGTGAGATTGGCTAGAAACATGGAATCAGGTTCTCAGCAATACAACCTCCTCCTGGGTTAAGCAGAGTCAAGTCGGTTTCCTGTGACTTCTCAGAGACTCTAAAACAAATGTGCTTGGGGTGCCTGGGTGGCTCAGTCAGTTATGTGTCGTACTTCAGCTCAGGTCATGGTGGTTCGTGGGGCCCAGCCCCATGTTTGCTCTGTGCTGACGCTCAGAGCCTGGAGCCTGCTTCTGATTCTGTGTTTCCCCGTCTCTCTCTGACCCTCCCCTGCTCATGCTGTCTCTCTTCTCTCAGAAATAAATAAAGCATTAAAAAAAAAATGAGCAAAAGAGATTACTGCACATCCTTTCTTGGAATGCCAGAGCCTGCCATTGCCTTCCACTAGGCCATATACAACTCTGTGGAGGGACCTTTAACTTGTAGAACACTATTAGCAATGCACATAATTTTTGTTCATAGAAATGCAAATTTTATGAAAGTCAACTGATTATTTCCCTAAAGATCTTGTAAATTCATTTCAGCATTTCTTGACTGTATATGAATTTTCGACTCTAGGGTTCTTCCTGTGGATAGGTTGTAACATCTTTTTCTGTTCACTCAGTAATTTAATGGGCTAAATGAAATCTATGTCCTATTCATTTTATATTGATACAAGCCTTGTGATTTTACCTTCCTTTTTTTTTTTTAATCATCTTTTAACAACATCAGTTACCTCCTACACAACCTTACTTTGAATAAGCAACTTCGGAGGAAGTTCGATATGCTGAAATATTTTGTGTCAAATTTCGTAGAATTCCAGCAACTGATTAAACATCCGTTGAGCAAGGGGAAGCCCATAGTGAATCTTTTTTTGTTATAAATAATGAATTTTGGGGTGATGGTGGGTTGGTCCGGAGCTGACAGCCAAGAAAGAATTCTTGAAGATATCTTTGGAACAAAAAGATGATTTTATTAAGGAATGGGACAGGAACCATAGACAGGAAGAGCTGCACTGGGGTCGTGAAGGGTAACTCATTATATGCCCTCAGGTTGGGAGGGGGTCAGGGTTAGAGTAAGTCTCTAAGGCATTTTGGAAGCAAGGTTTCTAGGACCTTGAGGGACTAGCTGTTGGCTAGGGAAAGGCCATTATTACCATTTAGTAAAACCTCAGTCATGAGACCCTTCAGATGTGTATCGGGGGCCATAAGCTTGGAGTATGATTGCCAGAATAGATCTTGGGCCCTTGAGATAAAGGAAGTAGACTTATTACAGGATCCTTGAATTTGGAACAATGTTAAGCCAAGGTTCTCTTTTGCCCCTAGCAAAGTGCCATCATGGAGACAGCTGAGCTCCTAGAGGGAGGTCACTCTGCTGGTTTCAAGGACTTGTCAAAGGCCTGTAGGCAGTAAGGAAATTTAACTTTTCATTTGCCTTAGTTTCTCACATCACCATGGCAGGTACTTAAAGCTGTTTCCTTTGTTCTTGGGTAGCTGGGAGTGTCTGGGGGAATATCACACATATTCCACCTGGGGAGTGGTAGAGTGGTGCCAGCCTATATTTTGCCCTCCACTTACCCCATGGTCCCTCATCAATAAACAAGACAACAGGCTCCAAATTAAGTCACTTGTGTTAAGCCTGTATCACCAAAAGGAGACTTAGTTACAGTTTCAACCCTCCCCAAAATGGAATGTTAAATTAGTTAGGAATTGTCTGATCAGCACTAGTTAGGTATGTGCCTGAGTAGCCCCTGCCATCCCCTAAGGAAAAGTAACCTGGCAATAATAACCAGTCTGCTTTTTTGCCTGCTGTCACCTCCTTGTTCACACTTCCCTCTGGCTATAAAAGTCTTTCATTTTGTGTAGCTCCTCGAAGCTCTTTCTATCTGCCAGACTGGGTGCCGCTTGACTTGCTCAAATAAAATTCTTCATATGCCTCAGTTTATCTTTTTAACAGGAAGAAATGGTGATGTTAGTGTTAGATGAGAGTAGAAGGTGCTGCTGATAAATTGCCATGGGTATTAGGCTAAAGTGCTCTCAGGTGGTTCTGTTCAGGGCTTATGTTGCTATAAAATGGGCACCCCACCTTGATCTAGGAAGTGGGCTAAAGAGAGCGTCACATATGGTATTAATGACTTTTGCTTTTTCCTCTCCTTTTTTTTGGCAGAATAACCAAGTGCTAGGGATTGGAAGCGGCTCTACAATCGTTCATGCTGTGCAGCGAATAGGTATGCTCTCGGGGTGTCTGCTGGAGGTTTTGTGGGGGACAGTGGGGTGGGGATGTGGTGGGGCGGAGGAAGGCGGGGCAAAGCATTGGCACCTCCCCAACTCTGCTCTTCTCTGAGAGATATTCTTGGGCCTCTTCAGCTAACTTTGGGGGATGCCCTGGCTTTGTTTACTTTGCTCATATGGAGGGTGGGAGTGGATTTAGGATGAGATCTCAGCAGAATTTTAATCCTCATCTGTAGTCCTATGTGTGGCCCCTAGGGCCTGGGATAAGCCTTCTAAAGCCGTTGGGTCCCTCGGTCAACCTCAGGTGGACATACTGAGCTCAGAGCAGGCTCACCCTGTCCATGACCTTGGAGTGGATATGAGGCACCCAGAGTTGGTGGCTCCTTCCTGCAGGTGCTGGCTTCTTACTGATTAGGGTGTCCCTGAGCTTAGGAAAGGCTCTGGACTTATCAGCCCATGTGGCTGCTCAACAGGTTTTACTGCTCTGCTTTTGTTTGTTAAAACAAAGCCCAGAGGAGAAACTTGCCTGAATGCTGATTGCTTCTTCTAGGTGCCAAGGGGGGCAGTGCTCAGGAGACAAAGTCCAGGAACACTTAGTCTTTAAAAGAGTGGCTGTGGTGCTGGCGTGATGGCTTCTGGAATCCTCATTGGCTTAACACAGGCTTTTGTGTTGCATACCTTTCTACCTTAGCACTGGTGTATGGAGGATTGTAGGGCATGGGAATTAGTGTGCATTTCGTAATAGTGGCTTCTGAACCTGCCATGATGCAGACCCAGTGATTAAAGAGACTTGAACTTTTAATAAAGTTTTTTTGGTAAGAGTCCCTCCCCACCCCCTGAAATGTACAAATCCAAAAAGAATAAGTAAAGCCTGCTTAACCACCCTCTGGGGCCTATAAATGATTATATGTATTATGCATGTAAAAGTAAAGTACAAGGAAGAAGTAGTTAAGACTGGAGCTAGACTGCGTGGGATGTCAGCTCTGCCACCTATTAGTGACATAACTACCCAGTGGCTTTACCTATCTGTGCTTCAGTTTCCTCATCTATAAAGTGGGAGTAATAGTTGAAACTTAACCTTTGGGTTGTTAGGATTAAAAGTTCACAAGTAAAAAGCATTTGAATATTGCCAGGAACGTAGTAGTCACAAACACCTGACATGGCTCTATTTGTAGTTAGTATTTAGTCCTCAGGCTTTTGAATGTCCCTGTCTTGTGTGTGTGATGTTTGTTCACAGAGTTTTTCACCAAGGCTGGGGACACAGAATGAAAGGCAGCTGTCAGTGGGGAATAGACCTTTCCTTTTCTGTTGGATTTGAGCAGATGTGCACATGACAAGAAAAATAAAGTGAGGAGAGTGAAAAACCACCAACGTGGCTTTTGTCTCCACAGCTGAAAGAGTGAAACAAGAGAAACTGAACCTCGTCTGCATTCCCACCTCCTTCCAGGTATGTCCTGCTTTCCATTCTGCACCATGGCACTTGGCTGCTGAATCTTCTGGATCCCGAGGACATGGAGGTGTGGCTCTGGGTTGTACCCCAGGGCTGCTGTAGCTGTGAGAGCCAGGAGCAAGAGAGGAGTTCATTTTCTGAGCTTTGCTCCTTGGAAGTGTGGCCTTCGATGCATTCACTCATTCACTCTGAATATTTCAGTGTAGCCCATGGTAGCCTGGTGTGGTCTATGGAGAGTTTTAAACCTCTTAGCTGGTTGGATATTTGCTCTAGTGTCTGGAAACTACATGCTTTCCTTGGTATTTAAAATGTTTTTTCAACTTAGTGTAATAATTCTCTGTGGAATGGATGAATGGAAGACGGGTGTTTGCTTGTTTCTTACCTCCTTCCTCTCCAGTTCACAGACAGCTTTCTTTCCTCATCTTCCAGCACAGTTCCATTTTGGTGCAGCCTTACTTGGTGTTTACAGAGTTGTGATTGTCCCAGCTACAGCTCAGCTGTGTCCCTTGCTGTGATTATTCCTCCTTACCTCCTTGGTCTTTTGTTTTCCTGCAAGTTAAGTAAATGTTGCCTTTGTTTTTTTTCATTTGTGTGGTTATCTGTGTACTCCTTACTAATTCGGGCCCAAGCTCTTACCCAGGTAGGAGAATCTCACTTCTTTCTAACACTTATTTCTGGGTATTCCACTCCATCTTGGCCAAGTCTCTGGGTCTTTGGGGTCGTAATGTGTTACCCAGCTACACTTGGCTGTTGTCTTGGTTTCTCCCTTTTCCCTCAGGAACCTTCCTTCTCTTCTCTTTTGGATCACCCTGTTCTTGGTCCTGTTTCTTGTCATTTCTCCCCCACCCCTTTTGTTTCCTTCACTTTGGGTGAAGCACATCTTTTAAGAAGCTGTCTAAGTGTGTGGGATGCCAAGTTGTTGACAACTTTGGATGTCTGAAAAATGTCTTAAATTTTTTTATTTTAATTTTTATTTTACTTCTTTTTAGAGAGAGAGAGAATATTAAGCAGGTTCCACACTCAGTGCAGGGCCCGATGTGGGGCTCGATCCCATGACCTTGACCCTGGGATCATGACCTGAGCTGAAATCAAGAGATGGATGCTCATCCAGGTGTCCCTGAAAATATCTTTATACTAGCCTTCCTTGAAGTTGGTTGTTTGGCTTAGAGAATTATATATTAGATCTTTTCTGAGGAAATTTGAAGGTATTTCTCTATTCTATAGTTTTCAGTTTGCTATTAAAGGAGTTTGATGCCATTCTGATTCTTGATCCTTTGTATGAAACCAGTTTTTTACACTCTCTGGACCCTGATACCCTGATGTTATCTTTTCTTTGTGTCCAGTGTTCTGGCATTTCACCATAGTGTGTTTTAGCATGGGTTTGTTTCATCCACGCTCCTGGGCCCTTGGAAGGACATTTCATTCTGCAAACTCATACTCTTCAATATGGGGGAATTTTTTTCCTATTGTTCCTTTAATTTTCTTGCCTCTGTTTTCTCTGGTTTTTCGTTCTAGGATGTTTGTTTTATTCTTCGTGCTTGCAGGCTGTTTTGCCCTATTATCTTTTTAGCTTTGTCTTTTCTAACCCCCCCTTTTTTTAATGTTTATTTATTTTTAAGAGAGAGAGAGAGTACAAGCTGGGGGAGGGAGGAGAGAGGGAGACACAGAATTTGAAGCAGGCTTCAGCCTCTGAGTTGTCAGTATGGAGCCTAATGTGGGACTCGAACCCACGAGCTATGAGCTCATGACCTGAGCCAAAGTCAGACACTTGACTGACTAAGCCACCCAGGCACCCCCTCTAACCCTTCTATTGAGCTTATTTTACTGTCTCATGTTTAGTTTCCAATAAGATCTCTTTTTGTTTTGTTTTGTTTTCTGAGAGTTTTTTTTAATTGTTCTTGTTTAATGGGGTCAGTTTTTTTCATTGTCTCCGTTTATCTCCATTTGTTTTTAACATTTTTTTCTCCTTATATATCTGTTTTCCCAAAGTTTGTTGGAAGTATAATTTAATACAATAAAACTTATTCTTTTTTGCATATGATTATAAGTTTTGACAGATCAACCAGCACAGTCAGAATATGGTTAGGTTGTTTGGTGTTTTATTTTATTATGTTTTTGCATTTCTGATTCTGGCTTTCCTTAGCTCTCTGCTCATTCTTTTTTTTTTTTTTTTTTCTAGAAGAGAGAGAGAGACAGCGTGAAGAGGGGAGGGTCAGAGAGAGAGGGAGACACAGCTCCGAAATAGGCTCCAGGCTCTGAGCTGGCAGTCAGCACAGAGCCCGACGCGGGGCTCGAACCCACTACAGCGAGATCATGACCTAAGCAAAAGTAGGACGCTTAACCGACTAAGCCACCCAGGTGCCCCAGCTCTCTGCTCATTCTGAGGACTGGTAGACTAAAGCTGATTGGAAAGTAGCTTGTAGGATAAAGGTGGTCTTTGCTTCAGGATTGTCAGCCAAGCCTGTTGGAGAGCTCCTTATGTCAGATTATTTGTCTTCTGGCTGCTCAGATGTCTCAGAGAAGACTGGCTAGTGCCCCTGTGAGAAGGGTATGCATGGCCATCTGTGTCCCAGGGTCCAAATAGACAAAGAAGCTAGAAGACCTCTGTCATTATTCTGGATATAAACTTGCTCCCAGTTTTCAATGAAGAACCTGTAATAGTTGGGAAAGAAATGTCTGCACCATTTCGCAATATCTCTTTGACTCTGGGCTTGATTGTGACTTGCTTTGTCATTGGGATGTGACCAAATGATATTCCAGCAGAGGACTGAAAGGCACTTTTGTGGTGGGGCTTGGCCCTTCTTGCTGCTGAAGCCATTTTGCCACCATGTGAACAAGCCTAGGCTACTCTTCTGGAGGATTCAGGGCTGAGCAGCTCCAGGTGTGCGAGGCAAGCCTTTTTCCTACACCTATCAGCCTATTCCAGAGACTTCCCAGTTAGTCCATGGAATCATGAGAATTGATATATATTTGCTCCTTTTTTCAAAATTAATTATTAAAAAAATTTTAATGCCAGTTTAGTTAACATACAGTGTTATATTACTTTCATGTGTACAATAAAGTGATTCAGCAATACCATACATTACTCAGTGCTCATCACAATGAGTGTACTATTAATCTGCTACCTGTTTATCCACCCCACCCCCCATCTCCCTTCTGATAACCACCATTTCTCTGTAGTTAAGAGTAGTTTTTGGTTTGTTTTGTTTCTTCAATTCCACATATGAGTGAAATCAAATGGTATTTATCTTTCTCTGACTTACCTTGTTTAGCATTACACTCTACATCCATCCATGCTGTTGCAAAGATCAAGATTTTATTCTTTTTTATGGCTGAGTAATATTCCATCGTGTCATTTTGTGTGTGTGTGCGTGTGCGTGCATATATACATACACACCACATCTTTATCCATTCATCTGTAGATGGACACTTAGGCTGCTTCCATAATTTGGCTACTGTAAATAATGCTGTAGTAAACATAGGGGCTCATATGTCTTTTTGAAGTAGCGTTCTGGTATTCTTTGGGTAAACATTCAGTAGTGGAATTATTGGATCATACAGTAGTTCTATTTTTAATTTTTTGAGGAACCCCCATACTGTTGTCCACAGTGTCTTCACCACTTTGCATTCCCACCAAGAGTGTATGAGTGTTCCTTTTTCTCCACATCCTCATCAACAGTTGCTATTTCTTTTTTTTTTTTTTTAATGTTTTATTTATTTTTAGGAGAGAGAGAGAGACAGCATGAGCAGGGGAGGGTCAGAGAGAGAGGGAGTCACAGACTGAAACAGGCTCCAGGCTCTGAGCTGGCAGTCAGCACAGAGCCCGACGCGGGGCTTGAACCCACGAACCGCGAGATCATGACGTGAGCAAAAGTCGGACACTTAACCGACTAAGCCACCCAGGCGCCCCAACAGTTGCTATTTCTTGTGTTTTTGATTTTAGCCATTCTGACAGATGTGAGGTGGTATATCATTATAGTTTTGATTTCCATTTCCCTGATGATGGGTGATGTTGAGTATCTTTTCTTGTGTCTGTTGGCCATCTGTATATGGAGAATGCAGAGAAATGGAGAAATGTCTGCAGTATTCTCTCTTTTAAGCCCCTGAGTTTTGGGGTAGCTACTGTGCAGCAAGAGCTCGCTGAGGGAGGGCCCTCCGTCTTCAACTGTGCTTGCAGGCCAGTTCCGAGACCTGCTGTTTGACCTTCTCCAGAAAATAAATGTATAAATATGCTGCTTTGGGAGTAGTGGAGAAAGAGAGATAACAGCAGGTTCGTAACTACATTTTACTCCCACTGACAAGTCTGCTTCCCAAAGTTCGCAGTGCTGTGGAACTCCGAACCTTTTGGGAGGTTCTTTATGTGCTATTTATTTAGTGTCTTCTTCACTTCTTCCAGTGCTATTTTAGGATTTGTCTTTCTTTCTCATTTTTGGCAGTTCCCATTGTCCATCAGTGGTCCAGCTTTTAAAAGTTTGCTATTATTTTCTCCTCTTTTTGTTTATGTGTTTTAGAAAATTTCCTTTATTATAGTTTTACAGAGGTTTTGGGAAAGAGTTGAGCTAAATAGAGGCGTTCAAATTGCTGTTTTTAATTGGAGGTTTAGTACTGTGTTCTTAAAATAACATCCTCCTAACCCACCTACATTTTATGGTGGTAAGTGATAACAGTGTACCCAGAGTGGAAAATGCCGGCCAATTCCAGTAGATTCAGTGGAGGAGTCATTCACAGTCATAGAGCTTGTAAAAATTCATTTGTTCAGAGTTACCATTTTTTCCCCCCTCGTATGCAAACTTATTTCGTGTTAAGTTTAGCTAGATACAGGCTCCTGAAATGATTGAAAAAGTCAAAATACTCCATGCTTTACCTTCTAAACAAGTAAACCTATAGAGATTTAAAGTATTTTTCTGTAGATTTTTCCTTTAAGGTTAAAGGTTTCTAGAAGAGGATAATAAAAAAAGGTACGTAAAAGTCAGACTTGGTCTAGGCCAAAAACTTTATTTTTCATGTCAGCTTTCAGTGCACCTCAACTAGATTGAAAGGAAAATATGAACTTTCCTATTTTATCGTGAAATTTATGAACAACAGGGCTGCTAGTCTGCCACATGCCACTGTCCTTAGTCACAAGAGGCTTTGGGGGGCCCTGCTGTGGGATTGCAATGATAAGGCCATTGGCTTCTTTTTTCCAAAAGCACAAGGTAAACATTAGCTTACTGCTCCCTGTGCTTTCAGGAGCTGGAAAAGCAGACATGGGTGTTTATGCTACGCCTTCCGGAGACCTTTAAACTTGTGAGTTCAGGGTGTCTGGTATCCAGGAGACACTGGTGTCACCCGAGCACCTATGGCTGCATGTGTGCTGACTAAGCCAGTGTTAGTTCGATACCCCCACAATTGGGCTGTCGTGTGTTGTGTTGAAGTCGGTATATTGGTCTCCTAGGGCTGCCGTAACAAGGGACCACAAACCCAGTGTGACTTAACCAGAATCTATTGTCTCTTCAGTTTTGAAGGCTAGCAGTTTGAGGTCAAGTAGGAGAATCTGGTGTGCCTTTCTCTTAGCTTCTGGTGGCTTTCTGGTTGTCTTTGGCCTTGCGTGGCTTATAGGTGCATCGCCCTGATCTTTGCTTTCATGTTCACATGCCTTTCTCCCTGTCTGTGTCCAGATTCTCCTCCATGGGACACCAGTCATATTGGATTAAGGCTCAACCTAATGACTTTGTTTTAACATGATTACATCTGTGAAGACCCTGTGTCCAAATAAGGTCACATTCTGAAGTACTGGGGGTTAAGACTCCAGCCTTTTTTTTTTTTTCCAGGGGAACACAGTTCATCTCATAACAGGAAGTTCATGTTGTTTGTGGCTCTGTCTTGTGTATGCAGAGCCACTCGCAGGGGACCTATAGGGAGTCCAGTCAAAGATGGGGAGAAGGGAGAGTTGTAGGACTTGCAGATGGGAGCCGGTCCTACCTCTGTGACTATTGAGGTCAGTGTACAAGAGTTCTCCACAATCTGGACAGGGTTGTAGACTGTTTAAAGCTAGGACAGATCCTGTCCTTGTATTACTGCTTATTGTCCCAGATGAGGGATCCACGGCTTGCAGGAGTTGGGGTGGGGCCTCCCAGCCATACAACATTTACAGGGTTTCTTTTATATGCTGGACTTTTTTATTTTTTTATTTTTTATGAATGTAATTTATTGTCAAATTGGCTTATATACAACACCCAGCGCTCATCCCAGCAAGTGCCGTCCTCACTGCCCATCACCCATTTTGCCCTCTCCCCCAACCCCCATGCACCCTCAGTTTGTTCTCTGGATTTAAGACTCTCTTGTGGTGTTAAGTTTCTCAAGATCCACTGAGTGAAAACAATATGATATCTGTCCTGTGACTGATTTATTTTACTCAGCGTAATGCTTTTCCAGTTCCATCCATGTTGCTGCAGATGGCATGATTTCATTCTTTCTCATTGCCAAGTAGTACTCCATTGTATAGATAAACCACATCTTTATCCATTTGTCAGTTGATGGACATTTAAGCGCTTTCCATAATTTGGCTCTTGTTGAGAGCGCTGCTATAAACATTGGGGTCCATGTGCCCCTATGCATCATTATGTGCTGGACTTTGGATGAGAACTAAGATGGGTGGCTGCTGATGGTGGTGGTAAGGAGGCAGAATTCAGTTGGACATAGCGATCATTGACAATGTGCCTAGTATTATACGGATATGAGGCTCCTATGCATGGGAGCCACCATCTCCAGTGCCCAGTGTGGTGCCTGGCTTTTAGGCACTCTGTATGTGTTTGTTGGATGAATTAATGCTACATTTATGTTTGTCATTATTTACAAGTAAATCGTAGAGAAGTAGAGATAATGTGGCTTTTAGAGGAAAGAAAGCCTACTCCTTGCCCAGCAAATTGGGGAGAGCTTCCCGGGAAGGATGACATTTGAGCTGGGCATGTGGGGCTGGAGTTTGGGAGAAGGTGGAGGAGGAATGCCAAGACCTCAAAGAATATCTTTAATAACATGTTATTATATAAGATGACTTCAATTCCATTTATAAACGGGCCTGTCCTCTTTGCTTCTTGTTCTTTTACCAGTCTCTCTGTTTTCCTTTTCTTCTGATTCCCTTCTTAGTCCCTAGATAAGACAGGAAGGCAGGAGACTATTTCTGGTCTTCAGTCTGTCCCTAACTTACCACTGTGACCTCTCTGGGCATCCATTTCTTCCTTAAAACAGGGGTTTGCACTAGGTAACTCCTAGAATAAACTGAGAATGATTGCTTATTTACCCAGCTATTGGCTCAAATGATGCTAACTGCTGTTGGGTAGCAAGGATGTGGAAAATGTGCTCTCTCACACTCTGATAACAATCCAGGTGGACAAGTAAGACATCCTCATGGAATAGTAACACTTTCCAGCGGTGCAGGCAGTCTTTGAGCTTAGGAAATGTTAAATTAAAGTGATATGTTTGTACAGGACTTTTTCCTTAGGAATTCTGGTAGACCAGTTTCCTGACAGCCAGTTTCTATGTGATATATCTGAATGCAGTTTCATATTCTTTCTAAAGTGTATAAGGTTACTAGGAAATCATAGTACATCACACAGTTGTATGTGCATGGGAGACTATCACCCTGAACCCTGTGCAGTTTGTATATCAGGTTTCTAACGCCATCTGTGTTCAATATCTGTTGCTATGGAACCAATTACCCTTAAATTTAGCAGGTTAAAACAACAAACATTTATTATCTCTAGTTGCCACGGGTCAGGAAGGGTCAGGAATCCACAGTGGGTTAGCTAGGCGGCCAGGCTTCGGTCTCTGATGAGGTTACCGGTAAGCTGTTGGCCAGGGCTGTGGTCATCTCAAGACCCAACTGTGTGTCCAAGCTCTGTCACATGGGTGTCGCAGGCCTTCATCCTTCATAGGCTGTTTGGGAGGGCCTCTGTTAGTGTCTCCAGGACGTGGCAACTTTTCCCCTGCTGTGTGTGATAAGAGAGGGGGCAGAGGGAAGAGGGAGGGATCTTGTCGAGCATGCCACCCTTACCCACCCCTCAGCATTCTTTATAAACTAATCTCTGAAGTATCTTGCATCGCCTTTGCTGTGTGCCATTTGTCACTCAGACCAACCCTGGGACTTTGTGGGCAGGGATTATCCAAAAGCATGAAGACCAAGAGGTGGGGATGGTCATCTTAGAGGCTACTTTCCAGACTTTCCCATTGTTCTTACAGCTTCAGGGTCTGGAATTAGGGTGCTTTCTACAGCACTACTTTTGGAGACATATAGGAACTGAGAAATAATTATCCAATACCATTTTTATTGTTTTCTCTTTTCATTATGTATTTATTTTGAGAGAGAGAGAGAGCAAGAGAGAGCAGGGGAGGGGTAGAGAGAATCCCAAGAATTCTCTCGCTGGGCTCGAACTCACAAACCACGAGATCGTGACCTGGGCTGAAACCAAGATCAGACATTTAACCGACTGAGCCACCCAGGCGCCCCAGAATCATGGGGTTATTTTTGTTTTGAATTTGCTATTTTCAGTAAGTATTTTATTTTAGCTTTTTATGTGGAAATTTTCATACTTCAAAAAGGATAAAGAACCACATAATGAACTTTCACGTACCCATCACCCAGTATTAGTAATCACCAATTCATGGTCAGTTTTTGTTTTTTTTTAAACAATATTTGTTTTTCTTTTTTTTAATGTTTTATTTATTTCTGAGAGAGAGAGACAGACACAGCGTGAGCAGGAGAGGGTCAGAGAGAGAGGGAGACACAGAATCTGAAACAGGCTCCAGGCTCTGAGCTAGCTGTCAGCACAGAGCCTGACAAGGGGCTCGAACCCATGAACCGTGGGATCATGACCTGAGCAGAAGTTGGCGCTTTACCGACTGAGCCACCCAGGCGCCCCAGTTTTTTTTTTAATCTGAACCCCATTCTCCTCTACCTTGACTATTTTTTAAATTTTATTTATTTTTGAGAGAGAGAGAGAGAGAGAGTTGGGCGTGCAAGCAGAACAGGGGCAGAGAGAAGGGGAGAGAGAGAATCCTAAGCAGGATCCCTTCTGTCAGCATAGACCCAGTGTAGGGCTCTATCCCATGAACCATGAGATCATGACGAGCCAAAATCAAGAGACAGATGCTCAACCAACTGAGCCACCCAGGCGCCCCACCTTGATGATTTTGAAACAAATTCAGTCATACTATAATTTCATCATAACGATTTCATTATGTCTCTTTGAAAAATAGGGAGGCTTTTAAACATCTTTTAATACTAAAAAATTTAATAATCTTTAGGGTTTAAATTTCCCCTTGTCTTATCGTTTAAACGTATTTTTTAATTTATTTAGGATCCCAGCAAGGACCATATATTGCAAATTACAGGATCTTTTTTGGTTTGACTCTTAGGATTTTGGATTTGAAGATTGACATTGGTCATTTCATCCATCCCAAGAAAACTTGCCAAGGGTCATGTGGCTGGTTCATTTAAGAGTAGAGTTGAGACCTTCTGATTCTTAATCTCAGATGTTTTTCATTTTAAACAAAATATTTTCAAGACATGCCTTTGGAAGAAAATTTTTTATCCTTTGGTCCCTCTGCTTATGGTAAGCAATGACATGAATACAGTGAATACAGATCCTTATCACTTGGATTTGGGTGGTCAAACTCGAAGATTCAAGGTGTATTTATTCCAGCTGTGACTCCCACGAGGTAGCAGTAATCACTGCTCTCTTTTTTTTTTTTTTGTCGGCCCCTTTGAAAGGTTAATATGAGGCCTGTCTATAAAGTAAATCTCAGGTCTTTCCCAGTGTGGTGGTCTCCTCCATTTGCTCAGCCCTTCGCTTAGTCATTTGAACATCCTGCCTTTAATACACTCTATGGAGTGTGTATATTCTTTTGTTTATTTTTTATTTTTAAACATAAGTTTATGTTTTAAGTTTTAAGTTTATTTATTTTGAGAGAGAGTGCACACACATGTGCATGCAAGTGGGTGTGGGGCAGGAGAGAGAGAATCCCAGCTGGGCTGACAGCTCAGAGTCGAACACGGGGCTTGATCCCAGTAACCGTGAAATCATGACCTGAGCCGAAATCAAGAGTTGAATGCTTAACTGACTGAGGCACCCAGACACCCCTTTTGCTTATTTTTATTCAATATTATAGCCTGGAAATCACTCTATTCATTCAGTTCTTATTTTAGGAAGTTTTTGTTGTTTTTGTTTTGTTTTGTTTTTGTTTTAAATACTGTATTACCATAAGCTTTAGGAGTCCATGGCATTGTCTTTTTTAAAACTTCTTTTTATTTTAGAGAGAGAGTGGGGTAGGGGCCAAGGGTGGGGGGGGGAGAGAGGAAAGAGAGAGAGAGAGAGAATATCTTAGCAGGGTCCACGTTCAGCACAGAGCCACATGCGGGGCTTGATCCCATGACCCAGGGATCATGACCTGAGCTGAAGTCAAGAGTTGGATGCTCAACTGACTGAGCCGCCCAGGGGCCTCCATGGCATTGTCTTAAATAGGTCACAGAGGAGAAATCTTAGCCTGGCACTCGGGATCTTCACCATATGCGATTTGCCTCCTTCTGGCTCCCAGGATGAATTAGCTTAGTTTTGCCCTTCATAGAGCTAGATCTCCTGCTCTTAGTGGGCCCAGTTGGATTTGGGAGAGAGCCTTGGTTAGAACTCCATGTCTGACACTTAAATCCAAAAGAATGCTGAGAATCTTTTCCACGTGCTCAGAGTAAATGATCATGGGTGCTTTTTCCTGTCCTCCATAGGCCCGTCAGCTCATCTTGCAGTATGGCTTAACTCTCAGTGACCTGGACCGACACCCAGAGGTAAGAGAGTTGGGCTGCTTTGTAATTTCTGTCTTTTTTAAGGCTGTCACTTGCTCATGGACTCAATGTCCTATTGAGTCTCGGAGAAAGGTCAGTGAGTCATGCTACATTTTCTCCAGGGGTTTTGAATGTTAAATCTGGCTGACATCAGGAGAGGAGAGGTTGTTAGTTTCCGGTACATTCCCTGTGGTTAACCCTGAGGGCACCCTGGTGAAGGGGGATTGCACAAACCCAGGGCTGGATCCACAGCTTCCTGTGGTCCGTGTACAGAAGTGTGAGAGTGAGCCGGCCCATGGGGCTTACCACTAAGTGGAGAGGAGAAGTAATTTTCTGAGGCGGCCATGGACATTTGAAAACAGGTTGCAGTTAGGTGTTATAGCAAAGCTGGTGAAACACACAGAGGAGACTGAAGTTGAGGAGGGTAAGCAGCAGACTCACAGTTAGCATTTACTGAGCCTTCTTGTATACCATATATTGTGCTAAGTGCTAGGCCTGTATTAAACTACTTACTCTCCAGTAGTCTTGAGGGTGCATACCATCATTATCCCATTTTATGAACGTGTAAAAGACACAGAGAGGACAAGCCATTTGCCAAAACCACACCTTCTGTAGCTGGTAGTGAGCTTAAATATGAAGTTGGATGCTTCCGGCTCTGGAGCAATGCTACCTGGAAGGGTTTGTGGGGAGAGGTAAAGTTTGAACAGAACTGTGAAGGCGAGGAAGCCAGGGCAGGAGAGAGCATTCCAGAGAGGAATAGATGGGAACTCCGGGAGCAGTTCTGCCGGGAGCCGTGCCGGCCTCTCTGGATGGCAGTCGCAGCGGGGAAGTGGCAGTGTTTGTAGCTCCTGCCATGAGAAACGAAAACTGGTATCTCCTTCTGCTACTACTGGCTCATGTTGGATATAAGCCTGCTGGTATTGACCAGGCCTCACAATATTCCATATCAGACCCGTATTCTGAACACAGATACCTCATAAGGAAAAGCATACTCCTGCCTTTACAAAAGAGATTTTAGATGAAAGCTCTGTGGATGATTGTCAAAAGGCTCTTCCTATGGGCCTTGCAGACCCAAGACTTAGATGATAAAGGGGGTTAAGAACACAAGAGTTACAATTGAGCCTGGTCCGGAGACAAAGAGCCTATTTTGGGGTTAAGGGCAGAACATAGTTACTACATTTATCTTTGCTAATTGGTGACGCATAGTAGTCCCTTCCTCAAGGCCTACATTCCACAAATACCCTCCCTTACACTGGCAGCTGGGATGAGGATAGATAAGAGTAGGTAAAACATAAACCCAGGTGCAAAGACTGACACTTTTAGAGCCCCCATGTTAGTTTCCACAAACAAGCCAATTCAGAAACATTTATCCTCTTGAGAGCCAGACAGAATGACTCCTAGCTTATCTATATACAATTTAACTTTTATGTTATCCTATTTTTCACTAAGAACATTCTGTTATTTCCTTGGTCGGAATAATTCTGCAGTTGATATCACAAAAGACCTCCCATTGTAAGAAATTCTTTTCTCTGACTTCATGTTGTTGCTGAACTTTTAAATAAAGACACCAAAACCAACAGGACAGAGATGCCTGCCTGGTGATCAGAAAGAATCTCGGGGCTCTCTCACTCTCTCTCTCTCGCTGACACTGTCCATCCTTCAGGGACCCCTGGACCTGCCGGAGCCAGCTCGGCCTCCAGCACAGTTCCAGGCAGCTTATGTGGACAGTGCCTGGGTTGGCCCGGGTGGTAAGGACTGGGTAGGTGGAATGCATTGGTGCACAGTGGGCAAGGTTGGATTGCAAGAGTGCGGAGGGGTTATGGCAGCGTGCAGACCAAACTGCATAGGAGCCTCTGGTCTACTAGCCTGTGTCATTCCAGAACAAGTGGGCCTTACAGGGGTTGGTAAGAACCATGGGAAGAGCTTGCTGGGGGATTTCTGTGGACAGAGCAGGCCACAGTGTGCATTTGTGTTCAGCACTGTGAGGAGGGTGGTTTGGGCCAAAGGTGGGCCTGCAACTCGTACAAAGAAGGTTGCAGCCTTCCAGGCCCTGGAGAAGTAGCGCAGTCCATCTCTTCAGACAGAGGGCGAGAGCTGTGAAAGGATGGAAGCACGGTGAAGCTGAAGCTTTGGACACTTTACTTCTGTGCCAGGCAACTTAAACTGATTTGTACCCTGGGGTTTTTTATACTGCTCCTTTAAATAACCAGGCTTAAGGCTCCTGCCTTGTCCGTGGAGAGTTAGTAGTGAAGAGAAATATAGAGCTTCCTTGATCTTAAGTTTTGAAAGATAAATGAACCTATTTTGCCCCTGACTGCTCTTGGCATTGGTGGTGGCATTTCCTAACAGTGGGACCGGACAAGCCCTGACAGGTGCTTTGGTGGGGTCGTAGTGGGGGTGCTTCAGCTAATTTCCAATTGCAGATCACGTCTTTTTAACTGTTCATTGGGTTTTCTTGTGTCTGCTTGAAATTGCCTTTCCTTTTGCCACTAGTATGGAGACTTCTGAATTCGTGTTCCTCAGCCTTGTATCTGTTGCCCCTCTCCAGTGAAATTTATGTTTTTTTAAAGATGTTTTATTTATTTTTGAGAGAGAGAGAGAAACAGAGTGCGAGTGGGGGAGGGGCAGAGAGAGAGGGAGACAGAGAATCCGAAGCAGGCTCCAGGCTCTGAGCTGCCAGCATAGAGCCTGATGTGGGGCTTCAACCCATGAACCCCAAGATCATGAACTAAGCCAGAGTTGGATGCTCAACTGACTTAGCTGCCCAGGTACGCCCCCAACCCCCAGTGAAATTTTAATACCATAGGCATACTGTGTATCTTTTTCTCTTCTTAGGGATGATGTCACCCCATGTTGGAGTTGTGTACTTTCAAATAATTCTAGCTCATCCACAGAGAAGCCCATCAATAAGGAAAGGGAATTAAAAGCTGGGTAAAAGCTGGACCCAGGTGTGATTTCTTGGCCCCATATTTGTTTCCTGGTGACCCTAGTAGACTAGCTTAACCTCTCAGAGCCTCAGTTTGTTGACTGGTTAAAAGGGAACAACTGAAACTAGCTAATAGGGCTGCTAAGGATCTGATGAGTTATTGCATGTCCAAGCTTTGCACAGAGCCTCGCATCCAAAGGCTCTTAGTAGTTTCTGTATCTTTCCTCCCTTCCCCCATTGCAGATTGACCTCGCAATTGATGGTGCTGATGAAGTAGATGCTGATCTCAATCTCATCAAGGGCGGTGGGTAAGTGTCGTAGGGACTTTCTTGCTGAAGAGTATGCCAGTTAATCCTTAGCAAAGCAGATTGGAAGACAGAATAAACAAATTGCTACTGTGATGTATGTGAGCTTGTCTTTGTACTAGGAAGTTGATACGCTTTGGCTATAGAGCCAGCTTGGCATTTCTAGTCATGAGTAGCAGTCTGCCGACTAGGAACCTGGGCCTCTCGGTGAGATTATTCATCCTAATGCATTCTCTGTATCTACAGTCTTCAGCTGATTCAAATTTTAAAAACTGTGCAGATTAAACCAAATATATTGCTGGGGCTAGATTATTAGGTCTGTGGGTAGGGGAGTGTGTGATCTTTGTTTTAAAGCTGCTCTTAGCCTCTATGAGCACTTGCTTATGTATATATTCATTCATTTGGAAAGCATTTCTTTTTTTTTTTTGTAATTTTTTAAAATGTTTTATTTATTTCTGAGAGAGGGACCGCGTGAACAGGGGAGGGTCAGAGAGAGGGAGACATAGAATCCAAAACAGGCTCCAGGCTCTGAGCTAGCTGTCAGCACAGAGCCCAACGCAGGGCTCGAACCCATGAACTGTGAGATCATGACCTGAACCAAAGTCAGGCACTTAACTGACTGAGCCACCCAGGCACCCCTGGAAAATATTTCTTGAATGTTTTTTTTTTTTTAATTGAGAGAGTGTGTGAGTGAGCACTAGTGGGGGAGGGGCAGAAAAGAGAGAGGGACAGAGGATCCGAACTAGGCTCTGTGGTGACGGCAGAGAGCCCGACACGGGGCTTGAACCCACCAACTTTGAGATCATGACCTTAGCCAAAGTCAGACACTCAACTGACTGAGCCACCCGGATACCCCTGGGTGTTTCTTCGATGTTGATACAGAGGGTAGGAAATGGTGAGTTGAAGAAGGTGAAGGCCTGTTTGGCAGGGAGCAGACTGGAGTGAGTGACACAATGTTAAGAATTTCACCGTGCTCTCTCTGCTTCGTCGCCCCCACCTGGCAGGTAGTGGACAGGACAGGTTGTTCACAACTTGTCCTCAAGTCATAGGCCCTTCCATTCATGCCCTGCTCAGATGACTTTTCCCTGAGCACAGCTGCATCTTAGAAGGGATTATGCCTGACCTGACTGGGAGCCATTTCTGCCAGGCCCAAGCTCACACTTTCATAGTCCATTTTGTAGCTCGGGCTGCCTTAACAAAATGCCACAGACTGGGTGGTTTCAACAAACATTTCTCAACAGTTCTGGAGACTCTGGCATGCTGTTGGCTGCTCTGTCATGGTGCCCTCACAGGGTGGAGTGAGAACAAGTGAGCTCTCTGGTGTCTCTTCTTAGAAGGACGCTAGTCCTGACAGACGCAGGGCCCCACCTTTATGACACATTTAACCACAATTACTTCCTTTGAGGCCCCTTCTTCCAAGTACATCTTTGAGTTAGGTAGGGCTTCAATATATGAAATTTGAGAAGGACACAGTTCAGTCTGTTGCGCAGCATGATGGAGTTGGGGATCTTCCTTTAAGAATTGAAAATTAAGTTTCTCATTAAGTGGATTTGGGTTTCCTATATCTGACATTAGTTTTCAAATTGAGTTTGTGTCTTACCTTGTGTTCATTTGCCTCTTCCCATCCCCAGAGGCTGCCTGACCCAGGAGAAAATTGTGGCTGGCTATGCCAGTCGCTTCATCGTGATTGCCGACTTCAGGTACATTGTTCAGTGTTCTGAGCTGTCCACTGAGGAGGTAGATCAGACGCCAGGCCTTGTCCCCATGTTATGGAGGAGGAAATGGAGAACTGGAGGGACTGTGGCTTTCTGAGACTTGATGGCTAGGACTTAGGGCCATGTCTTGGATTTTGCTTTGTTTTCATGCTGAAAGGAGATACTGTTCTGTGACGTGTCCGTTGGAAGGAGGAGGAAACAAACAGCTTAACAGCTTGTCACTCTTGTGACAAGAGCACGTCTTCATATACCAAAAGAAAATTGTGTGTACTTACAAGATACTGTAGCTTTAAAAAGAATATAAATAATGAACACCTGTATAATCACAAGCCAGTCATATCCACTTTTAACATTTTTGTCGTATTTACTTCAATGTTTTTTTGTTTTGTTTTGTTTTTTTATTTATTTCTAGGAGAGAGAGAGAGAGACAGCGTGAGCAGGGGAGGGTCAGAGAGAGAGGGAGTCACAGACTGAAACAGGCTCCAGGCTCTGAGCTGGCAGTCAGCACAGAGCCCGACGCGGGGCTCCAACCCACGAACCGCGAGATCATGACCCAAGCGAAAGTCGGACGCTTAACCGACTAAGCCACCCAGGCACCCCTGTCATATTTACTTCAAATACCTCATTACTTAAATAGTAAACTATAGCCAATATATTTGAAGCCCTGTGTCCTTGTCTGTGCTCATGTCTCTTGCTCTCTTACTATGTCTGGATCCGGTGTTTATCTGTGTCATTGAGCTTATATATTTATTGTACTTTTTTACTTACTTTTACAGAAAAGATTCAAAGAACCTTGGGGATCAGTGGCACAAGGGAATCCCCATTGAGGTCATCCCAATGGCTTATGTCCCAGTGAGCCGTGCTGTGACCCAGAAGTTTGGGGGCGTGATTGAACTTCGGATGGCCATCAACAAGGCTGTAAGTGGCCAGGGAGGCTTCTCAGGGGCATTCCAGGCTCTCAATGTGCTTCCGTTAGATCCTCTGTGCCTAGCCTGGGTAGTCAGCTTTTTATTTCTTCTTAATCAGGTTATTGGTTTATTTTTAGAGTACTGGCTTTACTAGTCACTGTATTCAAACTCGTGTAGAGAAGGCTATACTTAATGCAGTGTGTGTCCTCTGTACAAGCAGGGAGGTGAGTCTGTCTTTCTGTCCTTTGGGGTCTGATGATCCTCAGGTGATCTGACCTTTGCACCTGTGGCCTGGACCACCGTGATTAACAGCAGCTAAAAGTGTGCTTTGGGAAGCCCCCCACACCAGGCAGGAAGTGTTTCAGGTTTCATAGTGTCATTTTCTCTTTTTCCTCTTATTTTATTTATTTTTTTTTTTTTTAAATAGTTTATTGTCAAATTAGTTTCCACATAACACCCAGTGCTCATCCCCACAAGTGTCCTCCTCCATGCCCACCCCTCCTCCCCCCACATCCATCAGTCCTCAGTTTTTGTCAGCATTCAAGAGTCTCTCATGGTTTGCCTCTCTCCCTTTCCCCCACCATTTCCGCCCTTCTTCTCCCCCTTGGTCCTCTGTTAAGTTCCTCCTAATCCTCCTATACGTGCAAACATATGATATTTGTCCTTCTCTGCCTGACTTATTTCGCTCAGCATAACACCCTCAAGGTCCATCCATGTTGCTACACATGGCCAGATTTCATTGTTTCTCATTGCCATGTAGTATTCCATGGTATAGATAAACCACATCTTCTTGATCCATTCATCTGTTGATGGACACTTAGGCTCTTTCCATGGTTTTAGCTATTGTGGAGAGTGCTGCTATGAACATTGGGGTACATGTGCTCCTATGCATCAGCATTTCTGTATCCCTTGGGTAAATTCCTAGCAGTGCTATTGCTGGGTCATAGGGGAGTTCTATTGTTAGTTTCCTGAGGAACCTCCCACACTGTTTTCCAGAGGGGCTGTACCAGTTTACATTCCCACCAACAGTGTAGGAGGGTGCCCGTTTCTCCACATCCTCGCCAGCATCTAGAGTTCTCTGATGTGCTCATTTAGCCACTCTGACTGGTGTGAGGTGGTATCTCAGTGTGGTTTTGATTTGTATTCCCCTGATGAGGAGAGATGCTGACATCGTTTCATGTGTCTGTTGGCCATCTGGATGTCCTCTTTGGAGAAGTGTCTGTTCATATCTTCTGCCCATTTCTTCACTGGGTTGTTTGTTTTTCGGGCGTGTAGTTTGGTGAGTTCCTTGTAGATTCTGGATATCAACCCTTTATCTGATATGTCATTTGCAACTATCTTTTCCCATTCGGTTGGTTGCCTATTAATTTTCTGGGTTGTTTCCTTGGCTGTGCAGAAGCTTTTAATCTTGAGGAGGTCCCAACAGTTTATTTTTGCTCTTAATTCCCTTGCTTTTGGGGATGTGTCAAGTAAGAAGTTGCTGCGGTGGAGGTCAAGGAGGTTGTTTCCTGCTTTCTCTTCTAGGGTTTTGATGGTTTCCTGTCTCACGTTCAGGTCCTTTATCCATTTTGAGTTTATTTTTGTGCATGGTGTGAGAAAATGATCTAGTTTCATTCTTCTGCATGTTGCTGTCCAGTTCTCCCAACACCATCTGTTAAAAGGCTGTCGTTTTTCCATCGGATATTCTTTCCTGCTTTGTCAAAGATTAGTTGGCTGTATACTTTTGGGTCCACTTCTGAGTTCTCAATTCTGTTCCATTGGCCTATGTGTCTGTTTTTGTGCCAATACCATACTGTCTTGATGATGACAGCTTTGTAGTAGAGGCTAAAGTCTGGGATGGTGATCCCTCCCGTTTTGGTTTTATTTTTCAGGATTACTTTGGCTATTCGGGGTCTTTTGTGGTTCCATACAAATTTTTGGATAGTTTGTTCTAGTTTTGAGAAGTATGCTGGTGCAATTTTGATTGGAATTGCATTGAATGTGTAGAGTGCCTTAGGTAGTAATGACATCTTAACTATATTTATTCTTCCTATCCATGAACATGGAATGTTTTTCCACTTCTTTGTGTCTTCTTCAATTTCCTTCATAAGTTTTCTATAGTTTTCATCATACAGATCTCTTGTATCCTTGGTTAGGTTTATTCCGAGGTATTTTATGGTTTTTTGTGCAATTGTGAATGGGATCAGTTTCTTGATTTCTCTTTCTGTTGCTTCATTGTTGGTGTATAAAAATGGAACCGATTTCTGTACATTGATTTTGTACCCTGCAACTTGGCTGAATTCTTGGATCAGTTCTAGTAGGCTTCTGGTGGAGTCTGTCGGGTTTTCTATGTAGAGTATCATGTCATCTGCGAAGAGTGAGAGTTTGACTTCCTTTTTGCCAATTCTGATGCCTTTGATTTCCTTTTGGTGTCTGATGGCTGATGCTAGGACTTCCAGCACTATGTTAAACAGCAGTGGTGAGAGTGGGCATCCCTGTCGTGTTCCTGATCTCAGGGGGAAAGCTCTGAGTTTTTCCCCGTTGAGGATGATGTTAGCTGAAGGCTTCTCATAGATGGCTTTGATGATGTTTAAGTAGGTTCCTTCTATCCCAACTTTCTGAGAGTCTTTATTAAGAAGGGATGCTGTATTTTGTCAAATGCTTTTTCTGCATCTATTGACAGTATCATATGGTTTTATCTTTTCTTTTATTAATATGATGTATCACATTGATTGATTTGCGAATGTTGAACCAGCCCTGTAACCCAGGAATGAATCCCACTTGATCTTGGTGGATGATTCTTTTGATATGCTGCTGGATTCGATTTGCAAGGATCTTGTTGAGAATTTTTGCATCCGTATTCATCAAGGATATTGGCCTGTAGTTCTCTTTTTTTGCTGGATCTCTGTCTGGCTTGGGAATCAGAGTTATGTTGGCTTCATAAAATGAGCCCGGGAGTTTTCCTTCGCTTTCTATTTTGGAATAGCTTGAGAAGAATTGGGATTAATTCAGTTTTAAATGTCTGGTAGAATTCCCCAGGGAAGCCATCAAGTCCAGGGCTCTTATTTGTTGGGAGATTTTGATCACTGATTCAATTTCTTCACTCGTTATGGGTCTGTTCAGGTTTTCTATTTCTTCCCGTGTGAATTTTGGTAGTGAGTGTGTGTTTAGGAATTTGTCCATTTCTTCTAAGTTGTCCAATTTATTGGCATATAATTTTTCATAGTATTCCCTGATAATTGCTTGTATTTCTGAGGGGTTGGTTGTAATAAGTCCATTTTCATTCATAATTTTGTCTATTTGGGTGCTCTCTCTTTTCTTTTGGATAAGTCTGGCTAGAGGTTTGTCAATTTTGTTTACTTTTTCAAAAAACCAACTCTTGGTTTTATGGATCTGTTCAATTGTTTCTTTGGTCTCGATGTTGTTTATTTCTGCTCTAATTTTTACTATTTCTCTTCTTCTACTGGGTTTAGGGCGTTCTTGTTGCTCTGCCTCTAGTTCCTTTAGGTGAGCTGTTAGATTTTGGACTTGCGCTTTTTCTAATCTCTTGAAATAGGCCTGGAGAGCAATGTACTTTCCTCTTAGGACTGCCTTTGCCGCATCCCATAGATTTTGAATTGTTGTGTTTTCATTTTCATTTGTTTCCATATATTTTTAATTTCATCTCTAATTGCCTGATTGGCCCATTCATTCTTTAGAAGGGTGTTCTTTAACCTCCATGTTTTGGAAGTTTTCCAGACTTCTTCCTGTAATTGATTTCAAGTTTCAAAGCATTGTGATCCGACAGTGTGCATGGTATGATCTCTATTCTTTTATATTTCTTGAGGGCTGCTTTATGTCCCAGTATGTGATCTATCTTGGAGAATGTGCCATGCGCACTTGAGAAGAAAGTAAATTCCCTGGCCTCAGGATGTAAAGTTCTAAATATATCCGTCAGGTCCATCTGGTCTAATGTGTCTTTCAAGTCCGTTATTTCTTTAGTGATTTTCTGTCTGGTGACCTATCCATTGCTGTAAGTGGAGTATTAAAGTCCCCTGCTATTAGCACATTCTTATCTATAAGCTTGTTTCTGTTTGTGATTAATTGTTTTAGATATTTAGGTGCTTCCATATTCGGTGCGTAGATATTTATGATTGTTAGTTCTTCCTGATGGATGGACCCTGTAATTATTATGTAGTGCCCTTCTTCATCTCTTGTGATTGTCTTTAATTTAAAGTCCAGTTTGTCTGATATAAGTATCGCTACTCCGGCTTTCTTTTGATTTCCTGTAGCATGATATATATTTCTCCATCCCCTTACTTTTAATCTGAAGGTATCTTCCCGTCTAAAATGAGTTTCTTGTAGACAGCATATAGCTGGATTTTGTTTTTTAATCCATTCTGCTACCCTATATCTTTTGATTGGAGCATTCAGCCCATTTACATTCAGTGTTATTATTGAAATATGTGGGTTTAGAGTCTTTGTATCTTTTGTAGGGTTCATGTTTGTGGTGGTGTCTCTGGAATCTTTGTTCCTTGCAACCTTTCCTTCAGAGCATCCCCCTCAGGATTTCTTGTAGGGCTGGCTTCGTGGTGACAAATTCTTTCAATTTCTGTTTATTTGGAAAGGTTTTTATCTTTCCTTCTATTTTGAATGACAGGCTTGCTGGATAGAGGATTCTTGGCTGCATATTTTTACTGTTCATCACATTGAAGATCTCTTGCCATTCCTTTCTGGCCTGCCACGTTTCAGTAGATAGGTCTGTCACCACTCTGATGGGTTTCCCTTTGTATGTGAGGGCCCTTTTCTCCCTAGCTGCTTTCAAAATTTCTCTTTGTCCTTGTATTTTGCCATTTTTACGATGATATGTCGTGCAGAAGATCGATTCAAGTTACGTCTGAGAGGAGTCCTCTGAGCCTCTTGTATTTCCACATTGACTTCCTTCCCCAGGTCGGGGAAGTTCTCTGCTATAATTTGTTCCAGGACTCCTTCAGCACCTTTCCCTCTCTCCTGGGATTCCTATGATACGGATATTGTTGCGTTTGACTGTGTCGCTGAGCTCTCGAATTCTTCTTTCCTGTTCCTGGATCAGTTTGTCTCTTTTTTTGTCAGCTTCTTGTTTTTCTAGAATGGTGTCTTCTAAATCACTTATTCTCCTTTCTGCCTCTTCAATCCGTGCATTGGAGGCCTCTAATTTATTATGGATCTCATTTATCGCATTTTTAAATTCTTCATGCCTATTTTTATTTTCCATTCTGTCTGTAGCCATAGTTTCTTTGATGTCCCCTATGTTTTTTTCAAGCCCTGCTATTAATTTCACCATTATTATTCTAAAATCTTGTTCACTTATGCTGCTGATATCTGTTTTGAGCAGTTCATTAGCTGTCATTTCTTCTTGGAGTTTCTTTGGAGGAGAGCTCTTTCGTTTCGTCATTTTAGTTAGCTTTCCGGCTCTTGTTGGTTTTAAAGACCTGTTATGCTCTCTGTTTCTATGAGCACTGCTATATCCAAGAAACTCTTTGACTTTCCAGGGCCTATCCTTTCAGAGATTGTTTTTTGAATGGTATCCCTCGGTCACTCTTGTTGGGACTTTAGTTATTTTATTTTCCTATTCGTAGTGATATTTGGGACTCTTCACCTTGTGTACTCTAGCTTGTTTCTTGAGGTAGCCCTCTCAGGCAGGGATGGGCGTGGCGTGATCCGATGCCTCAGGCGGGGGTTCTGCCTTGGCGATTGTGGGAAGGAGAGTGACGGTGCTCCAGTCCCTTCTTGAACCCCGCGCTGCAGCTCGCTTTTTTTTTTTTTTTTTGGCGTGTCAACTCCCCGTTCCGGGGACGCAGCCGAAGTTGGTTGCACTCTTCAACCCAGGCCAGTTCCAATCTCCAAATCCCAGCCCGCGCCCGCTGAAGTTGCCTTAGACACAGCTTCCCAGACAACCCCCTCGGGCTATTCCAGGCTCCCTGCTGAGCTCTGGGGGCGGAGTCAGGATCGCTGCTTTCTTCTCTGGTCGGCTCTGGTGCGCATGCGCGGGGGCTTGCCTGCAGCGTCCGCGCAGCCTGAGCCCGCTGGAGTGAGGAAAACCGGGTCTCTCTATGGCTCGTCACCCGAAACACGAACTCACAGGCAAATTTCCCAGTTTTTAGCTCTTTGCCTTCCCTCTCGAGTTCCAGCCAGCCAGGAGCGCGGACGCCTGGTGTCTGCGCGTCTCCTTCAGGGGTCCCAGCCGCCCTGGAGCTACAATGGCGGCAGGCGCGCCGCCGCTGGAGTGAGGAAAACCGGGTCTCTCTATGGCTCGTCACCCGAAACACGAACTCACAGGCAAATTTCCCAGTTTTTAGCTTTTTGCCTTCCCTCTCGAGTTCCAGCCAGCCAGGAGCGCAGACGCCTGGTGTCTGCGCGTCTCCTTCAGGGGTCCCAGCCGCCCTGGAGCTACAATGGCGGCAGGCGCGCCGCCGCTGGAGTGAGGAAAACCGGGTCTCTCTATGGCTCGTCACCCGAAACACGAACTCACAGGCAAATTTCCAGTTTTTAGCTTTTTGCCTTCCCTCTCGAGTTCCAGCCAGCCAGGAGCGCGGATGCCCGGTGTCTGCGCGTCTCTTTCAGGGATCCCAGCCGCCCTGGAGCTACAATGGCGGCAGGCGCACCCGCTCCGCTTTAAAACCCCACCTCCAGGAGCGGCACAAAGAAGCAGTTTGTGTGCTCAGCCTCCCCCAGGACCAGTTGTCGCGAGGGGACCTGGTGTGCAGATATTTGGCAAGTACGGTCTTTCTATGCACCGAGCGGAGATTTTTCTGTCTCGGACTCTCTCCTTTTCCCCTCTCACTCCCCGTAGAGGGTAGAGGGGGATCGCCTCCCACCCTGGAGGCTCCGATCCCGGGCTGATTTTACCTTCCCCGGTTCGCACTCACGTTAGAAGGCTTTCTCAGTGGATTCTGCGTCCTTTTTTCTCCCAGTCTCTCAGGTTTTGTATCCCTCTTATTTTAATCTCTTATTAAATGTGACAAGAATTTGAGTTTCTTGAGGGATATGAACCCTACCCTATGAATATGCTCCAGAAACTTAGGGCAAAATGTTTCTCTTCAACTTTGAAAGTGGGCTACATAGAACTTTTTTTTTCCTCTTACACTTAAATAACCAAACAAGCAAAAGTAATAGCCCAAAAACTAAGTGTAGGTATTGACATAACTGTATAACAAGTTTGAAAGATACAGAAAAAAAATCATCTAACTCTACTGTGAGGAATTTTTATATTGGTGTATTTTTTTGTTTCCTGGTGTCTTGTGTCCCTAATCCTAGTGGTTGTGCAGAGTGTGGTTCCCCTTGTAGCAGAAGAGCCTGGAGGAGACTGTTAGAGGTCCTCTGTCACCACTGCGGTGACGCCAGACAAGAGCCCCAGCCTCCTGCCTTCGTGGGGCTCTTCACTGAACTCCCACCCCTCCCCCTCTATCGACAGGGAGGCCTGGTTTCCTTGCCTGTGACTGTAGTGCTCTGGCAACATTTGTTCCCAAATGCCTTCTAGGGCCCAAAGCTGTGAGGAATTTTGGATTAAGTAAAATGCCCCCCTGTTCTGAATACTTGTAATTCACGATAGCCACACTTTCTGTTTCATGGAGGAAAGTTTTATTAATTATAAGGGAAGGGGAATATATGGAATTAAACAATTATAGTAAACATAAAGAGGAAGAGAAGTACAGAGAAAGATAAAGAAGGGTTAATATATCAAATCAGGTACTCACAACATCCAATCTTCTGGCTGGGGAGGCCCCACAGTGAACAGCCCGGTTGGAGTCCCAATTGAGGGTCCTCCCTCAGGTAAGGCTTCCAACTAGCTGTTCCCCCCAGGGCATTAGAGAGAGATCCATCGGTGTGTGATCGTGGTTAGTCATCAAGTTTGCCTACATGTAGTCTTGAGCAAGCTGGGGTTTTTCTCTTGTCATCTCTCACAGTCTTAGGAGCCTGGGCGTTTGTTTGTTCCTCTTCCCTCCCAGATCCATCCCAGGGGACCAGCCGGGTCTGGCTCCAGGAGGAATGTGAGGCACCAGGAACAGAAGGGCCAATTCTGATCCAGAGGCCAGATAACAGAACACAAGCCAACTAAGCCCCCCCATGAGTGTGTATATGCAGCTCTGGGCAGAAATGCATGACAAGTCACACAGACAAGTTGTATACAACCTGTATTTTTTGACCCCAGAACCCATCTCTGCTTCCTGTTTTGGTGGGAGCACCTGCTTCAGGAAGCCATGGGTGCGATAGCATTGCCTTATTTTGCATTACCCGGCACTTGATGTGAAGTGGTGAGAATGTTGCCCTGTGTTGATGGTCTGTTGCTGCAGTTTTTCATTCTAACAATAGCTGAGAATTATTGAAACCTTACTGTGAGCCCTCTCACTATGGTAAATGCTTACCCATATGGTTTGTACATAGCTGCCTTATGAACTATATATCATGGTCCCCTTTTTGTAGTTAAGGAATCTGAGGCTCACAGAGGCTCATGGCTCTTCTGAGCCTCCTTTATGCCTCTGTAGCTTCAGGACTCAAATTCTGACTCCAGAGCTCCTGCTCATTACTTCAGAGCACTGCCTTCTAGAAAGCATGAAGTGAGGGTACTGGTTGGAGCGGGTTAATTAAAATTTTTTTTAATGTTTTATTTATTTCTGAGAGAGACAGCGTGAGCAGGGGAGGGTCAGAGAGAGAGAGGGGGGGAGATACAAAATCTGAAGCAGGCCCCAGGCTTTGAACTAGCCGTCAGCCCAGAGCCCAACGCGGGGCTCGAACATACGAACCATGTGATCATGACTGAGCTGAAGTCGGTCGCTTAACCCACTGAGCCACCCACGTGCCCCTGGAGCAGGTTAATTAAGATACTTGTCTTTGGGCATCACCTTCACTTACCTGCCCCTCTCCACCTACGTATGTCTATATCCTTTGTAAATGTGGAAAATTTCCTTCTAGGGCCCTGTGGTGACGGATAATGGAAATTTTATCCTGGATTGGAAGTTTGATCGGGTGCACAAATGGAGTGAAGTGAACACAGCTATCAAAATGATCCCAGGTAATGTGAGTGGTGTTCATTGAGAATAGACACCCAAGTACTTCGTAACTGTTTCCCACCTCTGACCGTAGGAGGCACGAGAGGTGTGGAGTTTTGTAAGACTTGGTTGGAAAGAAGAATTTCCTTGGTACCCTGCTTGGAGTTTGTGACTTCATGCCTTTGCTCCCCAACCCTACCCCCCAAATAGTTCTTGCCTACCTAGCAGCTTTGTTGGTTGTGCATTCCAGCCCATTCCAGTTGGGATAGGCCTGGAGCTGATGGAGTGTCAGAGGGGGTTGGCTTGAAATAAGCACACCCCCTATGGAGAGAGCTTCCCTTCCAGAAGCCTAACTGTAGCCTCTCTGATTTTGTGAGCTTTCTTCTTAAGCAGTGGGGAAAATGACTCCATTCACCCACACTTATTAGTTACAGACCACAGGCCAGGTGCTATGCTGCATGTTACAGGGAATGCCCCCATTTCTAGAACATGAGTCTTTTCTCAAGGACAGTTCATGTATACTTGGGGACAGCTGTGTGTGGCTGTGTAGAAGCCACGCCTACAGATAAGGTAGAATGTGCTACATTTGCTAGAGAAATACCAAGAGTCTAGAGTGTGCACAGGTTGATTCCTTTGGAGAGTGTGGGAAGTTCCAGGGAAGAGAGGTGGCTTTTAACCTCTGCTTTAGCAGAATAGTGTAATCTAGACACCGCACAAAGTGGTTATAGATCCTCCAGTTGGCTCAGATAGTTGGAGAGGAGGACAGGGATCAGGGAAGGTTCAACAACTTGCCTAAGGGCTGCAGGGGCAAGAGGGGGCCCTGGGTTGTTTACCTCTAGACTCTGAACCTTTAGTCCTTACTTCCTCAAGTGCCAGGGTGAAGAGGGGTGTCTGTGACATGAACACTGGCGTGGGAGAGCCTCTATTGCTTGTAGCAGGGATCTGGGGCCCTGTGTAGGGCTGGGGGGTGAGGGAGGACAGTGTGGAAGGGAGTCCTGCCCGCAGGCCAGAGGAAGTACTGAAGGGTGCAAGGGGATCAGATACAGGAAGCAGATGTGAGAAACATCATATGGTACTGAGAGACTAAGATTCTGACTGGGACTGTTCCATGGCATAGGATGTTTTTGAACCAGAACTGGCTAATGGGGCAGGTAAGGTCACTTTAGCAGATTGTAGTGGCTAGGATTAGATCCAGGCTGCCTGGATCAGGTTCCTACCCAGCCTCACTCTGTCAGTGTGCCTTTGTGCAGTTAGTTAACGTCTCTGTGACTCCTTTCTTTCTCTGTAAAAGAAGCTAGTGTTAGTGCCTACTTCATAAGATTGTTGGATTAAATGTGTTAAAATGGTGCCTAGCACATAAGGGAGTGTTTGTTGAATGAATAAATCTCCAGGAAGAAAGGATAGTATCATCACCATTAATTAAACATCCTGGGTTCTAAGTTATCCATGCTATTTAGGAATGAAAGTGGTGTCAATAAAAGCCATGTAATAAGAAGCAAATTATCCTTTTTTTTTTTAATTTTTAATGTTATTTTTGAGAGAGAGAGAGCAGAGAAGGGGCAGAGAGAAAGGGAGACACAGAATCAGAAGCAGGCTCCAGGCTCTGAGCTGTCAGCACAGAGCCTGACGTGGGGCTCAAACTCATGAACTGTGAGATCGTGACCCGAGTCGAAGTTGGATGCCTGAGCCACCCAGGTGCCCCAGGAGCTAATTATTCTTACTTAGTCTGCTGTTTTAGACTTTGACTGACAATCTTTGAGCTTGTAATGAGCCAATAGAGCAAGAGGAAGAGAGGATGTAGAGGTCACTAGTCACTGTTAGTAAAGTGGGAGGAATCGCCCCTGATGATAATGCAGATAAGCCCATGGGGCGGTGTGGTAGCCACTCACCAGTGTGGGCCCGGTTCCTGCAGGTGCATTTCTTGCAGTGCCCACTAGGGGGCTCTGTTGCTCCTGCTCTGATCTTTCTTGACTTACTGAGACATGGAGCTGTCATTCATGAGGAAGTTTCTCCTATATTTGCCCTCTGCCTCATAGTAGAAGCTACAGCCTAGAGATGTTCGGAATCTTAGTAGACCCTTAAACCAAAGAAAATGAGAAAAGAGAGTCTAGATGTTAAATCATTCAGTACGGTGCCACCAGAAGCATCGATGTGGCTTGTTGCCTCCTTCCATTCTCTTATTTCCCTCATTTGGTCTGTTAGGGTACTAACTGCTGAACCAAAACCCAGGGAAGGGAAGAGGGCAGGGTTCCCTGTCTGTCCCTCCTGCCCTGCCCTGCCTTGCCCTCCCCTTGCCCGTGTACGTGTGTGTGAGGATACTCAGAGGACAGCTGGACTGGTACTTAGCTGGTCACTCTGTTGGATGTTCCATTGGGTTCCACCGAGAGCACAGAGCTCTGTAGAAGGGCCAAAGGTCACGGACACTGTGCTCACACTGAACCATCTCTGCCCTTTCTGCCACTGGGGTGTGATCACTAGCCTGAGCAAGGATGCTCTGAGATCAGATCTTCAACTCCTGACATTCATCTCTACTCTTTCTTTGAAGCCTTTTCTGAACCTGGTTTGACTTTCTCTTGGACCAGGAGGAAACTGTCACCTTGTATTACAGAATTGTTGGGTCTTACATCGCCACTTTGTTTCCTTTGGGCGGCTTCAGGGGTGTTGGTACAGTGCTGTGCCAGGGACCTCTGGGTTTCAGAAGCTCGCTCTTCTGCTTGGTGGCTTGTCATCACTGATAGATGATTTTGTTTATGGATGTATTGGAGGCCCTCTTGCAAAGTTTTAATTTTAAAATTCATTTTAATTTACATTGTTCAACATTATAAGAGTAAACAGTGAAAAGTCCCTTCCTTCTTTCCCTCCATCTTTTCCTGTCTTAGATGTTGCTAAATTGCCCTCCATGGATCGTACCAATTTGCCCTTCTAACGATTTTCCCTACATACCCATTCATCAAACTTTATTTTCCTGATAGTTGAACAGTATTATCTCATTGTGGTAGATGTGTATGTAGGTAAAAAATTTTGGTAAATGTTGCATACATTTAATTCGCATCACGGAATAGTATTCCATTTTATTTATGTGTGCGAAAAAAAGTGTGTGTATAGCAAGTCTATTTTGATGAGCATTCAGATGTTTCCAGTTTTAGGCTATTAGAAAAAGCGCTGATGTGAATGTTCTCATACATGTCTTTTGATGACCATATGTGTGTCTAACAATTGCATATATACCTAGGAGTAGAATTGCTGGATCGTTAGGTATGACTATGTTCAGCTTTAGAAGATGTATTAACAGATGTTTTCCAAAATGATTTTACCAATTTCCTCCCACTGTGAGTGAGTGGAAGTGTCTTTGCATTCTAGTCAAATTTCATTTATGTTCATACTTGCATTCTTTTGACTAATTAATTAGCTTGAGCATCACTTTTTATGTCCATTGGCCATTTTATATAGCTTCTTTTGTAATGTACCTCTTTAAGTCTTTTGCCCATTTTTCTACTAGGTTGTCTTATTGATTGGGAGAATTGTTTATATATTTTGATGTGGGTCGTTTGTTGGATATATGCATTGCAAATGTCTTCTTAAACTCTGGGGGAGACTTCTAAGGCTGATAGTGTGATGGAAAATAACTGGGAGTGCAAATAGCCAAAGCAATGTTGAGAAAGAAGAGCAAGGCTGCAGATATTCCAGATTTCAAGCTATATTATAAAGCCATAGTAATCAAAACGGATTGGTACTGCCACAAAAATAGACACATCAATCAATGGAACAGAATAGAAAGTCTAGAAATAAACCCACACATCCGTGGTCAGTTAACCTACGGTAAAGTATACGTGCTGCCGAAGTGAGCACTAACCTATGATAAAGGAGGCAAGAATATACAATGGGAGAAAGACAGTGTCTTCAATAAATGGTGTTGGGAAAACTAGGCAGCTACATGCAAAAGAATGAAACTGGGTCACTTTCTTATACCACACACAGAAATAAACTCACAGTGGGTTGAGGACTTAAATGTGAGACCTGAAGCCATGAAATTCCTTAAAGAAAACATAGGCAGTAATCTCTTGGACATTGACTTTAGCAACATTTTTTCTGGATCTTTCTCCCAAGGCAAGGGAAAGAAAAGCAAAAAATAAACTATTGGGACAACATCAAACTGAAAAGCTTTTGTACAGCAAAAGAAACCATCAGCAAAATGAGAAGGCAGCTTACTTTAATGAGAGAACATATTTCTAAGTGATATATCCAATAAGGAGTTAATATCCAAAATATATAAAGAACTCTTACAACTCAACACAAAAAACTAATAATCTGATTAAAACGGGGCAGAGGATCTGAATAGACATTTTCCCAAAGAAGACATACAAATGGCTGACAGTCACCATGAAAAGATGCTCAGCATCACTCATCATAGAAATGCTGATCAAAACCACAAGAGATATCATTTTACACCTGTCAGAATGGCTAGAATCAAAAAGATAAGAAATAACAAATATTAAAAAAAAAACTCAAATGTTGGTGAGGATGTGGAGAAAAGGGAACCCTCATGCTCTATTGGTGGGAAGGTAAATTGGTGCATATGGAAAACAATATGGAGGTTCCTCAGAATATTAAAAATAGAAGTATTACATGATCTAGTAATTCCACTACTGGACATTTATCCAAAGGAAATGAAAACACTGATTTGAAAAGGTATATGTACCCATGTTTATTGCAACATTATTTACAACAGCCAAGCTATGGGAGCAACCTAAGTGTCCATTGAGAGATGAATGGATAAAGATTTGGTGTATATGTGCAATGGAAAGTTACTCAGCCATAAAAAAGAAAGAGATCTTGCCATTTACAATAATGTGGATGGGCCTAGAGATATTATACTAAGTGAAATCCAAATACCGTATGATTTCACTTACATGTAGGATCTATAAAACAAGACAGATGAACAAACGGAAAACGAGAAAAACAGAAGCAGACTAGTGGTTGCCAGAGGGGAGGGGTCGTCTGATATCTGAAGAACCATCCCCTTGAAGTGCTCAAAGATGACTAGTTCAGCAAGCAGAATAACATGAGCAAAGGCCCTGAGGCAGGTCAAAATTGGCACATTGGGTATAGAAAGATGGTAGGGGAGAAAAGATAGTAAGAAGAAATAAAAATGATAAGAATCTCTTTTCACTGTTCTGGGAAAGGAAAGACTTCAGACCTATCATTTGTCCAGTGCTGCTGACAGTAGTTGCTCCTACTGACCCTACGATCATTGACTCTTCTTGCCTTGGGAAGCTGAAACCTAATGCTTATTTTCATCCTTCATCCTGCAGGAGTGGTGGACACAGGCCTCTTCATTAACATGGCTGAGAGAGTCTACTTCGGGATGCAGGATGGCTCAGTGAACATGAGGGAGAAGCCTTTCTGTTGACCATGCAGGAGCGAAGTGTGTTCCCCTTGAGTCCCCAGCCCACAGCTGAGGAGGACATGCCTCTCCAGGAGCCTTTGCCTTAATGTCTCTGTGCCAGATAGACCGCTGGCGGGGGGTGGGGGGGGGTGGGGGTGGGGGTTGAAATCCAGTCTTCTGAAGTATTGTTATTTAATGTCTTTTTAAAAAGAGAAATATAAACATATATTTTTACTATTAAAAATACTCAGTTTTTTTTAATAAATTAGAACTTGATTTCATGTTTTATATGAAACATTTACCAAAAAAAAAGGGAACTCTCTTTTAAAGTTTTAACTTGAGTCTGCTGGTAAAGCTTCTGAATATTGGGTTTGCCGAGAAATGTAAATCGAAACTTTTCTTTAAACTGGTGGAATGAAGGGCCCAGCCAGCAGTGATTCCCTGATGCCTTACTGGAAACACTGGAGTTTACTTTTCTACCACACCATCTTGTCTTTAGTTTGTGTTGTGATCACGTCCAACACTTAGATAGCATATGTTAAGGTGAGGTTTACAGAAGCTGGCGAGTGGAGTGGTGTGGTATACAGACTCAGAGCGTCAACTGTCAGGGAGAAAATGTGGTTCTTTTGCTAAGATCCGGGGTTTTCTCAGACCCCCGTTGCAGGAAGCAATTGGCCAGAAATACTTGCCAGTACTGCCAAAGCACTGCTGTGAAATGTGAAATACTTTTAAATCAATGTCTTTTTGTTATTGTTTCTTTTCCTTTATGGTTACCTGCCTGGGGCATCAGAAGCTGTCCTCTCCTTGTACCGATTGAGGGTTGAAATAAAACAGTATGGTGCCATCGTGACTCTTTGTCTTTACTATTTGCACTTGTTTGTGTTTCTTTTTTTTAATGTTTTATTTATTTCTAGGAGAGAGAGAGAGAGAGACAGCGTGAGCAGGGGAGGGTCAGAGAGAGAGGGAGTCACAGACTGAAACAGGCTCCAGGCTCTGAGCTGGCAGTCAGCACAGAGCCCGACGTGGGGCTCGAACCCATGAACCGTGAGATCATGACCTAAGCGGAAGTCGGACGCTAAACCGACTAAGCCACCCAGGCGCCCCTATTTGCACTTGTTTTATAGTAAAATAGGTATCAGTTTTGCTCACCAGTTTACAATGGATTTTTGATAAGGGGTGGAATTCACTCGAGAAATCATGAACCAAAGACTAGATTAATATTTCCTTTATTTCTGAGAGAGCTAGATGTCATTTTTATGCCATAGACCTTTTTCAAACATTATTTTCCTCGTTAATAGAAGATAACTCAGCTGAACAAAAGACACAAATGATCCCCAACTGTTCTGTTAGACTTTGTTTCGCAGAAGCTGACAAGCATCAAGCGGGTTCCGGTATTCTCTTTGTTCTCCTCACCAGGCTTCAGGCCATGTGCCCAGTGAGCAGCAAACTGCCAGAAAGCCTCAGACAGGGAGAGGTGATTATCGATGGGACTGAGGAAGGCAGCCCGCTAAGTGTTGAGGCCCATGGTCTTCGTCTCCTCTGTGCTGACCTGCAGGAGACTCGGAACAGCCATCTCCCTCAACCTGCCCCCGGGCCCTGAAGCTTGGATCCTAACTACCTAGCTGGCCTCTCAGTTCCTGCTAAACCTCTTAGCGCAACAAAAGCGAACAGAACCAGCATTAAAGAGGCTCTTTTTCTTGCCGACTTCCTTCTCTTTCTTTGCTCTTAAGGTGCTGTTTATTTTTATTTTTCCTAGTTTATTATTTTTTTTAGAGAGTGCAAGCTCGGGAGGGGCCAGAGGGAGAGAGCATCCCAAGCAGCCTCCACCCTCAGCATGAAGCCCCACACAGGGCCTGGTCCTACGACCCTGGGACCATGAGCCCCAGCTGAAATCAGATGTTGGGGGCTCAACTGACAGCCACCCAGGCGCCCCGGGATGCTCTTTAAAAGTGGCTGCCTCATGCTTTCTAAGGAAACCTATTGTTAGGAGTGCTTTAGTTTTCTTCAAGCCTGTTCTGGACTAGATGATGAGTTTTGCACAAACAGGCACCAGATCTTAGCTGAGAAGACTTGATAGAACCAGTTTTTTTTTTTTTTTTTACAAATAGTTTATTGTCAAATTAGTTTCCACATAACACCCAGTGCTCATCCCCACAAGTGCCCTCCTCCATGCCCCCCCCTCCTCCCCCCCACATCCACCAGTCCTCAGTTTTTGTCAGCATTCAAGAGTCTCTCATGGTTTGCCTCTCTCCCTTTCCCCCACAATTCCCCCCTTCTCCCCCTTGTTCCTCCGTCAAGTTCTCCTAGTCCTCCTATATGTGCAAACATAAGATATTTGTCCTTCTCTGCCTGACTTATTTCGCTCAGCATAACACCCTCAAGGTCCATCCATGTTGCTACACATGGCCAGATTTCATTCTTTCTCATTGCCATGTAGTATTCCATGGTATAGATAAACCACATCAACTTGATCCATTCGTCTGTTGATGGACACTTAGGCTCTTTCCATTTTTTGGCTATTGTGGAGAGTGCTGCTATGAACATTGGGGTACATGTGCTCCTATGCATCAGCATTTCTGTATCCCTTGGGTAAATTCCTAGCAGTGCTATTGCTGGATCATAGGGGAGTTCTATGGTTAGTTTCCTGAGGAACCTCCACATTGTTTTCCAGAGGGGCTGTACCAGTTTACATTCCCACCAACAGTGCAGGAGGGTGCCCGTTTCTCCACATCCTGACCAGCATCTAGAGTTCTCTGATTTGCTCATTATAGCCACTCTGACTGGCGTGAGGTGGTATCTCAGTGTGGTTTTGATTTGTATTTCCCTGATGAGGAGGGATGCTGAGCATCGTTTCATGTGTCTGTTGGCCATCTGGATGTCCTCTCTGGAGAAGTGTCTGTTCATATCTTCTGCCCATTTCTTCACTGGGTTGTTTGTGTTTTGGGCGTGTAGTTTGGTGAGTTCCTTATATATTCTGGATATTAACCCTTTATCTGATATGTCATTTGCAACTATCTTTTCCCATTCCGTTGGTTGCCTATTAGTTTTGTGGGTTGTTTCCTCTGCTGTGCAGAAGCTTTTAATCTTGATGAGGTCCCAACAGTTTATTTTTTCTCTTGATTCCCTTGCTTTGGGGATGTGTCAAGTAAGAAGTTGCTGCGGTGGAGGTCAAGGAGGTTGTTTCCTGCTTTCTCCTCTAGGGTTTTGATAGTTTCCTGTCTCACGTACAGGTCCTTTATCCATTTTGAGTTTATTTTTGTGCATGGTGTGAGAAAATGATCTAGTTTCATTCTTCTGCATGTTGCTGTCCAGTTCTCCCAACACCATCTGTTAAAAAGGCTGTCTTTTTTCCATTGGATATTCTTTCCTGCTTTGTCAAAGATCAGTTGGCTGTATACTTTTGGGTCGACTTCTGAGTTCTCAATTCTGTTCCATTGGTCTATGTGTCTGTTTTTGTGCCTATACCATACTGTCTTGATGATGACAGCTTTGTAGTAGAGGCTAAAGTCTGGGATGGTGATCCCTCCCGTTTTGGTTTTATTTTTCAGTATTACTTTGGCTATTCGGGGTCTTTTATGGTTCCATACAAATTTTTGGATAGTTCTAGTTTTGAGAAGAATGCTGGTGCAATTTTGATTGGAATTGCATTGAATGTGTAGAGCGCTTTAGGTAGTGACATCTTAACTATATTTATTCTTCCTATCCATGAGCATGGAATGTTTTTCCATTTCTTTGTGTCTTCTTCAATTTCCTTCATAAGTTTTCTATAGTTTTCATCATACAGATCTCTTGTATCCTTGGTTACGTTTATTCCGAGGTATTTTATGGTTTTTTGTGCAGTTGTGAATGGGAGCATTTTCTTTATTTCTCTTTCTGTTGCTTCATTGTTGGTGTATAAAAATGCAACCGATTTCTGTACGTTGATTTTGTACCCTGCAACTTGGCTGAATTCTTGGATCAGTTCTAGTAGGCTCCTGGTGGAGTCTGTCGGGTTTTCGATGTAGAGTATCATGTCATCTGCGAAGAGTGAAAGTTTGACTTCCTCTTTGCCAATTCTGATGCCTTTGATTTCCTTTTGGTGTCTGATGGCTGATGCTAGGACTTCCAGCACTATGGTAAACAGCAGTGGTGAGAGTGGGCATCCCTGTCGTGTTCCTGATCTCAGGGGGAAAGCTCTCAGTTTTTCCCCGTTGAGGATGATGTTAGCTGAAGGCTTCTCATAGATGGCTTTGATGATGTTTAAGTAGGTTCCTTCTATCCCAACTTTCTCGAGAGTCTTTATTAAGAAGGGATGCTGTATTTTGTCAAATGCTTTTTCTGCATCTATTGACAGGATCATATGGTTTTTATCTTTTCTTTTATTGATATGATGTATCACATTGATTGATTTGCGAATGTTGAACCAGCCCTGTAACCCAGGAATGAATCCCACTTGATCTTGGTGGATGATTCTTTTATATGCTGCTGGATTCGATTTGCAAGGATCTTGTTGAGAATTTTTGCATCCGTATTCATCAAGGATATTGGCCTGTAGTTCTCTTTTTTTGCTGGATCTCTGTCTGGCTTGGGAATCAGAGTGATGCTGGCTTCATAAAATGAGTCCAAGAGTTTTCCTTCGATTTCTATTTTTTGGAATAACTTGAGAAGAATTGGGATTAATTCTGTTTTAAATGTCTGGTAGAATTCCCCAGGGAAGCCATCAGGTGCAGGGCTCTTATTTGTTGGGAGATTTTTGATTACTGATTCGATTTCTTCACTCGTTATGGGTCTGTTCGGGTTTTCTATTTCTTCCCGTGTGAATTTTGGTAGTGAGTGTGTGTTTAGGAATGTGTCCCTTTCTTCTAAGTTGTCCAATTTGTTGGCATATAATTTTTCATAGTATTCCCTGATAATTGCTTGTATTTCTGAGGGGTTGGTGGTAATAAGTCCTTTTTCATTCATAATTTTGTCTATTTGTGTGCTCTCTCTTTTCTTTTTGATAAGTCTGGCTAGAGGTTTGTCAATTTTGTTTACTTTTTCAAAAAACCAACTCTTGGTTTCATTGATCTGTTCAATTGTTTCTTTGGTCTCTATGTTGTTTATTTCTGCTCTAATTTTTACTATTTCTCTTCTACTGGGTTTAGGGCGTTCTTGTTACTCTGCCTCTAGTTCCTTTAGGTGAGCTGTTAGATTTTGCACTTGCGCTTTTTCTAATCTCTTGCAATAGGCGTGGAGAGCAATGTACTTTCCTCTTAGCACTGCCTTTGCCGCATCCCATAGATTTTGAATTGTTGTGTTTTCATTTTCATTTGTTTCCATATATTTTTTAATTTCTAATTGCCTGATTGGCCCATTCATTCTTTAGAAGGGTGTTCTTTAACCTCCATATTTTTGGAGGTTTTCCAGACTTCTTCCTGTAATTGATTTCAAGTTTCAAAGCATTGTAATCTGACAGTGTGCATGGTATGATCTGTAATCTTTTGAATTTATTGAGGGCTGCTTTATGTCCCAGTATGTGATCTATCTTGGAGAATGTGCCATGCACAGTTGAGAAGAAAGTAAATTCCCTGGCCTCAGGATGTAAAGTTCTAAATATATCCGTCAGATCCATCTGGTCTAATGTGTCTTTCAAGTCCGTTATTTCTTTAGTGATTTTCTGTCTGGATGACCTATCCATTGCTGTAAGTGGAGTATTAAAGTCCCCTGCTGTTAGCACATTCTTATCTATAAGCTTGTTTCTGTTTGTGATTAATTGTTTTAGATATTTAGGTGCTCCCATATTCGGTGCGTAGATATTTATGATTGTTAGTTCTTCCTGATGGATGGACCCTTTAATTATTATGTAGTGCCTTTCTTCATCTCTTGTGATTGTCTTTAATTTAAAGTCCAGTTTGTCTGATATAAGTATAACTACTCCAGCTTTCTTTTGATTTCCTGTAGCATGATATATATTTCTCCATCCCCTTACTTTTAATCTGAAGGTATCTTCCAGTCTAAAATGAGTTTCTTGTAGATAGCATATAGCTGGATTTTGTTTTTTAATCCATTCTGCTACCCTATGTCTTTTGATTGGTGCATTCAGCCTATTTACATTCAGTGTTATTATTGAAATATGTGGGTTTAGAGTCTTTGTATCTTTTGTAGGGTTCATGTTTGTGGTGGTGTCTCTGGTATCTTTGTTCCTTGCAACCTTTCCTTCAGAGCATCCCCCTTAGGATTTCTTGTAGGGCTGGCTTAGTGGTGACAAATTCTTTCAATTTCTGTTTATTTGGAAAGGTTTTTCTCTCTCTATTTTGAATGACAGGCTTGCTGGATAGAGGATTCTTGGCTGCATATTTTTACTGTTCATCACATTGAAGATCTCCTGCCATTCCTTTCTGGCCTGCCAAGTTTCAGTAGATAGGTCTGTCACCACTCTGATAGGTTTCCCTTTGTATGTGAGGGCCCTTTTCTCCCTAGCTGCTTTCAAAATTCTCTCTTTGTCCTTGTATTTTGCCATTTTGACTATGATATGTTGTGCAGAAGATCGATTCAAGTTATGTCTGAGGGGAGTCCTCTGAGCCTCTTGTATTTCCACATTTACTTCCTTCCCCAGGTCGGGGAAGTTCTCTGCTATAATTTGTTCCAGGACTCCTTCAGCACCTTTCCCTCTCTCTTCCTCTTCTGGGATTCCTATGATACGGATATTGTTGCGTTTGACCGTATTGCTGAGCTCTTGAATTCTTCCTTCCTGTTCCTGGATCAGTTTGTCTCTTTTTTTGTCAGCTTCTTGTTTTTCTATAATGGTGTCTTCTAAATCACTTATTCTCCTTTCTGCCTCTTCAATCCGTGCATTGGAGGCCTCTAATTTATTATGTATCTCATTAATCGCATTTTTTAATTCTTCATGCCTATTTTTATTTTCCATTCTGTCTGTAGCCATAGTTTCTTTGATGTCCCCTATGTTTTTTTCAAGCCCAGCTATTAATTTTACCATTATTATTCTAAAATCTTGTTCAGTTATGCTGCTGATATCTGTTTTGAGCAGTTCATTAGCTGTCATTTCTTCTTGGAGTTTCTTTGGAGGAGAGGTCTTTCGTTTCGTCATTTTAGTTAGCTTTCCGGCTCTTGTTGGTTTTAAAGACCTGTTATGCTCTCTGTTTCTTTCTTTTTTTTTTTTTAATGTTTTATTTTATTTCTAGGAGAGAGAGAGACAGCATGAACAGGGAGGGTCAGAGAGAGAGGGAGTCCCAGACAGAAACAGGCTCCAGGCTCCGAGCTGGCAGTCAGCACAGAGCCCGACGCAGGGCTCGAACCCACGAACCGCGAGATCATGACCTAAGCGAAAGTCGGACGCTTAACCGACTAAGCCACCCAGGCGCCCCTATGCTCTCTGTTTCTATTAGCGCTGCTATATCCAAGAAGACTCTTTGACTTTCCAGGGCCTATCCTTTCAGAGAGTGTTTTTTGAATGGTATCCCTTGGTGTCTCTTCTTGGGACCTTGGGTATTTTATTTTCCTATTCGTAGTGATATTTGGGACTCTCCACCTTGTGTACTCTTGCTTGTTTCTTGAGGTAGCCCTGGAAAAGAAAACAGACAGACAAACACACAGGGAGCAGGAGCACACCAACGCACAGGCTAATTCAACTAACATGCAAAGCGAGAGGGAAAACGAAAAAGTGAAGAGAAATGATGGAGCAGGGAGGGCGAATAATATGGAGTATAAAGTACATAAATGGGTCAAAAAAGGGGAAAAGAAAAGGAAAAAAAAGATAACCAATGGACAAAGAACGGTTTAAAGCATATACCTGGATTTCCCAGCTACAGTTAAATAGCCGTGTATATGCAGTGGTGGTTGAAGAGCACAGAGAAAGAGAGAGAAGACAGGGCGGGATGAGGAAGAATTGGAAATAGAATGAACAGGCAGAAGGGATTAGAAGCTTTTTTCAAAGAGGTAAACGGTAGAATATGGTTGGATAGGTGAGAGAAGGGTGCTGGAATTATCCAGAGAAACTATATAGTCTAATTACTCCTGAGAGAAAGAGCTGAAAATGTCGGTAGGTGTAGAATTTACATTTGCAGAATGGACTCATTGTGATTGTTTAAGCAAGCTGGCGACCAGAGTTAGTCAGGTCAGTGTTCTGGGGAAAAAAGAGAGAAAAGAGAAAGAAGAAGAGAAAAAGAAAGAGAAAAAAAGGGAAAGAAAAAGAAAGAAAAAGAAAAAAACAAAAAAACAAAAAAAGGAAAAAAGGAAAAAGAAAAAGAAAAAAAAAGGGAGGAGGGCACCTCTCAGGCAGGGATGGGCGTGGCGTGATCCAATGCCTCAGGCGGGAGCTCTGCTTTGGTGGTTGTGGGGAGGAGAGTGACGGTGCTCCAGTCCCTTCTTGAACCAAGAGCTGCACCTCGCTCTTTTGGGCGTGTCAACTCCCCGTTCCGGGGGCGCAGCCGAAGTTGGTTGCACTCTTCAACCCAGGCCAGTTCCAATCTCCAAATCCCAGTCCGCGCGCCCCGCTGAAGTTGCCTTAGACACAGCTTCCCAGGACAACCCCCTCGGGCAATTCCAGGCCCCCTGCCGAGCTCTGGGGGCGGAGTCAGAATCGCTGCTTCCTTCTCTGGGTCGGGCTGTGGCGCATGGGCAGGGGCTTGTTTGCTGGTTTCTCTGAGCCCGAGTCCGCTGGAGTGAGGAAAACCGGGTCCCTCTATGGCTCGTCACCCGAAACACGAACTCACAGGCAAATGTCCCAGTTTTTAGTTCTCTGCCTTCCCTCTGGAGTCCCAGCCAGCCAGGAGCGCGGACGCCCCGTGTCCGCGTGGCTCTTTCAGGGTCCCTGCCGCCTGGGAGCTACAATGGCGGCAGGCGCGCCACCACTCTGAAGTCCTGCCTCCAGGAACCAGCACAAAGAAGCAGTTTGTGTGCTCAGCTCCCCCCAAGACCAGTTGGCGTGCAGGTATTTGGCAAGTACAGTGTTTCTATGCACCAAGTGGAGGTTTTCCCCCCTCCGAGTGGAGGTTTTTCTGTTTCGGACTCTCTCCTTTTCCCCTCTCACTCCCCGTAGAGGGTAGAGGGGGATCGTCTCCCACCCTGGAGTGTCCAGTCCTGGCCCGATTTTATCTTCCCCGGTTCACACTCACGTTAGAAGGCTCTCTCAGTGGCTTCTGTGTCCTTTGTCTCCCAATCTCTCAGGTTTTATAAGGTTTCCAATGGCTTCAGATCTTTTCTGTGTGATGTATGGGCGTGAGTGCAAGTACGGAGCTCCTTACTTCTCCGCCATCTTGCCCCCTTCCTGAAGACATTCAAAGGAAGTTCATTTCAAAAGTCAGCTCCTCTTGGACCATTCTCTGATCCTCCAAGGTAAGGCCTTATGCAGAATGTGCACTCAACCCTTATTAACTTTGAGGGGGACTTTCAAGGTCTCCAAGTGTCTGGAGGCTTCCCCCCTGGTGATAACGCGAGAGATACCACAGATATCACGCCTGCGTGAGGAGATTAGAACCAGTTTTTTGAAATCCTTTGAAGCTCTTGTGGCATGGGTTAAATTTAGGGATAGAGATAACCAAGTCAATGGTGGTGTCTGAAAGCCACCAGTACGCTCCACATCCCATGGACATTTTCAGTGGGTTTCAGGGGCGCTCACACCTGTGGCCAGACTGCAGTTCCAGGGAGTTACTGAGGTTTCCCTTCTCTTGAGGTAAACAAGACATCTGCTATGCTTTTAGGCACACACACACACAGAGTGCTCTGTTCTACAGGTCAATTTTGAGTGGAGATTCTTCCATAAAATTGTAATGAAATGTAGTCTTGCAGGTGATATGTCGGATGGAAAAAGTTTCAGGCACATGATGAATCCAAGGGGCACAGGGCCACCTGCAGGTTCGGCATTTGGGAAAGGATGTAACCGAGTTAAGCTGCCACACTTCCGGGAGGCCTCAGGGGGGGGAATCACTTGCATTTGAGTGAGACTCTTCAATTTTGGTTTCAGCTAGAGCTCATAAAGTTTTGATTCATATACCCACCTTTTTCTGAGTTCCCATCACACGGCAATTTCTAGTAAGACCGCTCTCATGCTCTAGATGCTTCCGCCCTGGTGGATGAGCCCAGCAGGTTGACTGAGGAATGCCAGGATGGAGCAGTGATGGGAAGGAATTGTCAGCACAGTGGGGAAGAGGTGGGCCAGCAGGTGGGAAAAGCAGTTATGGGCCGACGGTGACAGCCCCCTACTCCCCTTGTGCCAGGTGCTGTTCTTGGCCTTTGCCCTGTTAACCGTGCAACAGCTTCATGGTGTGTGTCCTTGTAATTTGCAGAGTGAAAAACTGAAGTTTGGCTTAACTCGTTCAGGTCATACACTGGAAGGCAGGCCAGTGTTAACTGGCTCCAGGCCTTACTTCTAATTCAAGTGGTTGTAGGACTCTGAATAGTTTGTATTCCTTTTTTTTTTTTTTTTTTACAAATAGTTTATTGTCAAATTAGTTTCCACATAAGAATAGTTTGTATTCCTTAATGCTTGCGTCCATCATTTGCACCTTGGCCCACAAGTAATTTGTTAAAAGACTGAAGTTAATGAAATGATGTGTGTGTGTGTGTAGGCTCATGAGTCATCCTATAATATTAATTTCTGTTTCTGGATGAGCTTTCTTTAATGGCAGAAAGGAATAGAGCATTGCACCAACCTAGGATGGGCCGTGGGAAAGTGCACTTTGGAGAAGTCCTCATCTACCGCCATTGACTTTTCTCGTCCTCTGTGCTTGTTCCCTTTTCTCCTTTACAGGCCTGGGGAATAGGTAGGCACAGTGGCAACCAGCAGCATGACTCACCTGGGAAAGGGTGTTTGTGGCCAAGGATTGTTAGTTCCCTTTAGCCAAAGACTCTTTCAGGAATGCATGGTTGAACAGAGCTGGTTTTATCGACCCGTTGAATTAGGGAAGTCACCTACCAGGCAGGGCTGTGGGGTGTCTCAGTCAGAGGCTGTTGGGGCCTAGGGGATTTGGGTCTGTGTCTGGTGCTCTGTAGGAGCACTCAGGGAAGCGGGGCTCTGCTCTGAATTGGATCGGGTTGGATTGAAATGGATTGGAAGCAGGAAAGTTCTGTGTTCGAGTATTTTCATTTTTACCGAGAAGGTAAGAAGCATGAGGCTAAAAATCTGGGACTGCTAAGGAAGCAGCCAGAGTATGGAGATGTCTGGTCCTTGCTGTGATTTGGACAATGTTCCATTTTTGTCGTGTTGAGATGTAATTGTGGAGCCATCTGGCTTTTGTCTTCATCCATTCTAGTCCCAGAATAGTTGTGTCTGATGGAGTTCTGTGAAATTGTTGATGTTCCACAGGAGGACACCACAGCTTTGCCGTGGGTGCCAGGCCCGCCTGTATCAACACCAAGGCCTGACTAGAGCTAGTACAGGGCTACATTCTCCTCAGGATATGCGGACCCCAGAATGCAGGAGGCCCGAGCATTCTGTAATCAGTTCTTCTCTCTGATGAACAAGGGTTGAGAACTTGCTGGGTACTGGACACTGGGATGGAGGAGTCAGGCCACAGACACCCATGATGTGGCTCTGGCCTCCAAAGATGTCATCGATGCCATGACAACCAGCCCTCATACCTCTTCTCAAATGCCTAAGTTTGCTCACTTCCTGTCACACCCAGCAGCCGAGACAGCCCGATTTAGGACACATCAGTCTCCACTCCCCACTGACCCGGTAGTCAGATGATGTTTTTGTCACAGGTTCAGTGCCTGTGCTTTTTTAGTGGTCGGGTTGTATTGCAGGGCAGCAAAACACTCCAATATAGCCCAGCATTCAAATGTGCCCATGTTGCCTCTGCAGATAAACATCTGTAATGGTGCTTTGAGAAGGGCGGAAGTGTGTGTTAATGTGGGCAGTGGGGGTGGGGGGAATCCAGAGAGGGAGGGAAAGGCCTTCCCTGGAAAAGCAATTCCAGTGTCCTGTGGTCAATATATTATGCAGAATCCTGCATGAAATAAATTCAGTGTTGCAATTGATTCCTTTATGTCAGGTCACTGAGAAGCATCTCTGGGCGGCAGCAAGGTGAGAGGAAATGGCCCCATCTCTGGGAACTAGAGCCCTGGCTGTGCCTCTGCAGGCCTTGGCCTAGACTCCCGAATGTCTCGCTGGTGATGGAACTGTGTTGGAGGGCGTTCCCAGGTTTAGGGGTATCCCGGCCAGAGTTTCAAATAGAGTTGCGCTCATCCACATTTTATTTCAGAAGCTGCTCTTAGTGGCAGGTTGGACTGGTCTCCAGTGTCGCGTGAGTTCTGAAGGTTCCAGAGCTCTGATCTGATTTCAGCCGCACTCAGCCCGTGTTCCTTCCTGGAGCTTGCCCCTGTGAGAGGCATTGGTGAGGTGAGAGCCCACAGGGAGCTGGCATCCAGCGCAACACTGGTGTGGTCAGGAACCGCCCTGCCCAGTTGGAAAGCTGAGCCACACATGTGATTTTAAATGTTCTAGTAGCCACACTCAAAAGGTGCCAAGGAACAGCTGAGATTAACTTTGATAAAATCTCTTATTTAATCCAACATATCTAAAATACTACTAGTTTAGGGGTGCCTGGGTGGCTCAGTAGATTGAGCGTCCCACTGTTGATTTTGGCCCTGGTCATGATCTCACGATTTGTGACGTTGGGTTCTGTGTCAGGCTCCACGCTGGGCATGGAGCCTGCTTAAGATTCTCTCTCCCTCCCCTGCTCTGCCCTCTTGTGTGCACTCTCTTTCTCTCTCAAAATAAATAATAAACTTTAAAAAAATTATCATTTTAACATTTAGTCAATATTTGACATTTTGTACTCAGTCTTCAAAATATAGTAAGTATTTGACTTCACATCTCAGTTTGGACTTGTCACTTTTCAAGTGTTCACTAGCCACACTGGTGAGTGACTATGTACCAGTGAGCACAGCTCTAGAATTTCAGGCAACTCTAGTGTTGTCCTTGTTCTGCCTTTTTATTTTGTTGTTAGTGTTGTTTTTGTTTATTTATTTATTTAGAGGGAGAGAGACCAAAGTGTGTGCTAGAAAGCAGAGGAGGGGCAGAGAGAGAAAGAATCCCAACCCAATGACCAGGCTGTCAGCCTAGAACCTGACGCAGGGTTCGATCCCACAAACCATGAGATCATGACCTGAGCCGAAATCAAGAATTGGACACTTAACTGACTGAGCCACGCAGACACCCCTGTTGGCTTTGTAAAGGCTCCTTTGATTTCTTGGAGCAAGGACCTCCCCTGGCCTTGGACATTTCTTAGAGCCCACAGAGTTGAGACAAATGGAGGGCTCCCCAGGGGTCCACTCAGTAGCCCCAGTTTAGACTGAGACCATCTGTACTTCATCTGTGCTTCTTGACCTTGTAGGTGGCCTTAACTGCAGGAAACTGAATAACATTTCTTCAGCTTCTAAGGTAAATGATTACGTTAGTTGTGTTATACTGCTTTTTCTGAGAGACGTACGTGTGATTAAGATAGTAACCTCGGTTTGGAATATAAGTCTCCCACTTAGTAGCTATTGGAGAGGTTATTTCACCTCTAACCTTGATTTCTTCGGAGTAAAATGGGTATAATAATGTTACCTTTTAGGATTGTTTCCAGGATTAAGAGTGCTGCTGAAATGCCACGTGTTTCAACCAGTTACAGGGACATAAAGCATTTAATAAATGTCACATTGCTGTTAGGCTGTTTTGGACTTACAGCTTCCAGGTTTCTTGCTGAAAATTTGGTGGGGTTAGGGGGTGCACAGTGGATAGGGAAGCCATGAGCTAAGTCATAGGGACATGGAAGTTCACTGCTCTCTACTTTTTTATTTTTCTTCTTTTTTTTAAATGTTTATTTTATTTTTTTTGAGACAGAGAGAGACAGAGCATGAGCAGGGGAGGGGCAGAGAGAGAGGGTGATACAGAATCCGAAGCAGGCTCCAGGCTCCGAGCTGTCAGCACAGAGCCTGATACAGGTCTTAAACTTGTCAACCACGAGATCGTGACCTGAGCCAAAGTTAGGCGCTCAACCGACTGAGCCACCCAGGCGCCCCCACTGCTCTCTACTTTTATATGTATGCTATTTTCCATAAAATTTTCCTTAAAATGGCTTGCCAAGTTCTGTTCTGGAATTTGCTGAAAGGAAAAATTGTTACAATAATTTGACATGCCCCAGTGAAAAGCCATATAGGTTTACTTGAGATAAGTATATGTGTGTGTTCTACTTGGGGAAGTCAGGGAAAGACTGGTACAGTAGGTGGTTAGTTTGCTGAATCTTTAAAAAAAAGTTTAAAAATTTTTTCAGCTTTCATAAGATTGAAGTCCTGTTTATAAGTACCCATTTGAAGTGTAAAATTCAGTGTTTTTTAGTATATTCACAGAGTTGTGCAACCCTCACAATCAATTCTACAACATTTTCATCAACTCCAAGAGAAACCCTGTGTCTGTTAACAGGCACTCCCTCTGTCCGCCAGCTCTAGGCAACTATGAATACACCCCTGTCTCTATAGATTCCCACCCTACTAGACATTTCATATAAATTGAATCTTAAAATATATGGTTTTGTATCTTGCTGCTTTTATCGAACATAATATTTTCAGGTTTGTCCATCAGTACTTCTTTTGTTTTTGTTTTTGTTTTTCTTTATATTGCTGAATGACATTCCATTGTGTAGCTGGACCACATTTTATTTCTCCATTTGTCAATTGATGAACATTTGAGTTGTTTCCATTTTTTATGGCTAATGCTGCTGTGAACAATCACGTAGAAGTTTCTGTATGGATGTATGTTTTCATTGTCTCCTTTTTGTTGTTGTTTTGGTCTTTCTTTACTATCTTGATTTAAATAAATGTTTATAGCATACCTTTTTGATTCCTCTGGTTTTTGTTTTTTTGGGTTTCTTTTTGTTTGTTTTTACTGTGTATGTTTTAGGGGCTTTCTTAGCAGTTGCTCTAGTTGCTGAATCTTGAAGGAAGAGTGGAAGCCCACCAGGCAGGGGGTGGTGGCTGAGAGAAGAGTGGAAGAGACGCAAAGAAGAATTCCATAAAGTGGGAACAGAATGTGCAAAGACCATGGTTAGTGAGGACCTGGTGGGTACAGATAATGTGGAGGAGCTGTGTGTGGCTGACCAGTGTGTGGCTGATCAGTAATGTCTCCAGAGAGAGAAGAGATGGAAGGCAGGGGACACATACTGAAGGGCCATGTTCACCATAGCTAAGGACTTTGGCTTTAATTCTGACAGTGGGAGTAATTGGCAGTGGAGTGGCATGATCAGCGTCCTTGCTGGCTTCAAGGAGGTGGGTGGGATGGATGGGGAAGAGTCTGGGCCAGGGATATCAGTTGTGAGTCTATAGAAGTGGTTCTAAGGAACTTCCTACTTTACCTGAAGACTTTCTTTAAGGATGATGGGATGTTCTTTCCCATGTCAGGGCACAGCAAATCTGGGTTGGGAGAGAAACTTCGAATACCACAGCCAAGAAACAGTTTTCATGTGGGTATATTTTTTAATGTTTATTTATTTATTTTGTGTGAGAGAGGCAGCAGGAGGGGGAATGGGTGGGAGAGAGAGACAGAGAGAATCCCAAGCAGGTTCCATGCTGCCAGCTCAGAGCCCAATGTGGGGCTTGATCTCACGAACCATGAGATCATGACCTCAGTTGGAGTCAAGAGTTGGTGCTTCACCCACTGAGCCACCAAGGTGCCCCCTCATGTGGGTATTTTTTCTGAGACATCATGCAGTGTTGCTAGTTACCCCGAGGGCAGGGGGACTCTGAAACTCCCTAAATCCAGTCAACTTGAAAGTGTTTCCATTGAAGTGGTCCGTTGTTTAAGAATCCTACAAATAATTCTTGGGAAGGAGCCACAGTAATCCATATCTGTAGAGAAAAATCAATATATAAAAAGCAGATACAAAAGACAGGTACTGAGTTTAACAGAGTTGTTTGTTTTCCCTACTATCTAAACCCCCTCTTTCTATTTGGGGAATTCCTCACTGTAGGAACTTGCTGTGGGCATATCTCTCCTGCTCTCCACTGAAGTGGAAATGTCCATTCTCCCTGCTCTTTGGCAACCAGGGCACAGACCTAGCTTTTGCCAATTGGCCGTTCTTGCCCAAGATTTGAAGGTAAAGACAGTGTCTCAGTCTTTTATTGCTGCATAACAAATCACCTCAAAACGTAGTGGCTTAAAAAAAACACCACTGTTCATCTGCACACAGTCCTATAAGTTGTTTATACCTTGGTGGGATAACCCATCTCTATTGCATGTGGCTTCAGCTGGGGCAGTTTGGCTGAGGCTGAAATGTCTGGGGAATGCCTGGGCCTCTCACTCTGTTCACTCCATCTTGGGCTTCCTCCCAGCATGGCGGCTGGATTATTGGAAGGGGAATTCTTGTGGAAGCTGCAAGGCTTCCTTAGAAATTGTACAATGTCACTCTCACTTTTATTGCTTAAAGCAAGTCAGAATGCCAGCCCAGATTCAAAGAAGTGGAGAAATAGACTCTACTTCTTTTTTTTTTTTAATTTGTTTAATTTTTTTTTTATTTATTTCTAGGAGAGATAGAGAGAGACAGCATGAGCAGGGGAGGGTCAGAGAGAGAGGGAGTCACGGATTGAAACAGGCTGCAGGCTCTGAGCCGGCAGTCAGCACAGAGCCCGATGCGGGGCTCGAACCCATGAACCGTGAGATCATGACCTAAGCGAAAGTAGGACACTTAACCGACTAAGCCACCCAGGCGCCCCGAAATAGACTCTACTTCTTGAAGAGAGAAGGAATTGATGCAGAGTTTGCAAGTTGTCACAGGGAATGACAAAGGTACAAGAAGAGTTTAATGTTCATTTTGCTGGTGGCATCTAGAATTTGGTGGCAGGCAGCAGCAATGTCAAGAACACTCAGGATAGCAGCATCAACACTGGCATTTATTGAGACCTTTTCAGGAATAAGTTCTTGGTCATATTTCCAGCTTACCAGGTTCCCTTAGTTCTGTTTTTTGAACCTAATTTACCAGCCTTCCTATCCATTTTGGGGTTGCATAATATGTTTGATAAACCCCATTTCTGCTTAGTTTAGTCAGAGCTAACTCCTGTTGTTTGCATTTTAGAACATTGACTGATGCCCTAGTCAATAAGAGAATGACTAAGAACCATATAGTAAAATAGATAATTTACAAAAGAGGAAATGCACAAAAGAGACTAATAAGCACTTGGAAACTGTTCTACCTCACTAACAATGAAAACACAGAACAACTAAGTTAAAGCAGTAACAACAACATGTCTTTTTTGTTTGTTTTTTTTTTTGCCGCCCAAATGATCAAATAAATTAATGTTATGATTAAAGTTGCAGAAAGCATAGCGAGAGACCTCTGGCTGGACTGTAAACTGGTCTAACCTTCCTAGGGTTTTTTGGGTGATGTTTACCAAGAATTTTTAAATGGACCATTCCTTTTTAATCCTTTCCAAGGATCCAGTTGAAGCAAACATTTAGAAATGTACATATAAATGTATGCTTGAAAATTTTCCTACCAATGTTACGTTTTAGCAGACATTGGAAACCTGAATGATGCAAGTCAATGAAGGTGTGATGTAATGAGATATTATGCAGCCATTAAGAAAGGCTTGTAAAGAACTAAAGATACAGGAGAACTCTTATGGAATAATATTGAGTGATAAATTAAAAATTATTGATGTGACATATATCAGTCAGGATCTAATCAGGAAAGTAAACCACTCACGTATTTCAAACAACGGGCATTTATTGTAAGAAATACTTCCTAGGTGATGGGAAGGCAGAGAAGCCAATCATTATGTTGAAGCAACCCAGAAATAAGCCCCTTCAGTCCCAGGACTGGAGAAGGTGGTGTTGCCTGAAGTTGGGCAGTTGGTGGAATCTACAAACATAGAGGAGATAACAGCCACTGATGGAAAAGTCCTCCTCAAAGCAGAGAAAGTGACAGATATCTTGGCTTATCTCTTCTTCTCACTTTCCAAGCTTTTACCAGTGGCCCCCCCCACTAGCCAAATCTAGCCAGAAGCTAGTTGGCATTGGAGCCAAGGGCAGGAAATGGATCAGGGAGTAGATGGGCAATGACTGCCACACAGCCTGATCTCAGGCAGATTCAAATTGTGCATATTACATGATGTTAAAAGTAGTTATTTTTGCTGATGGGATTAGATACGATTTATTTTCATATGTTCTTCTGTATATTCTAAAGAACCCAAACAATGTCATTGAAATAAAATATGGCAAGTGTGTCCAGGGGAGACACAAAATAACCTTTTTATGAAGATAATAAGTATGTAAGTGTGGATGTGATGCAAACAACAGAATCTCATTAAGCTGCAGACTTTTGTCAGGGGCCTTCCAAGGGCTGGGTGTTCTCCGTTGGTGGGTGCCAGCAGGGGGCGTTCCATCCCAGCACACCAAGACCTCCCAGGCTGAGCCTGATAAACTGGGATTTGCCCAGCCATTGCAGGGCAGAACCCCAGGGAGACATTGCCCTGTAGGCTGGCCAGGGCCCCCAGAGGTTAGCCTCGACCAGTCCTTCAGAGTTGCCCCTTTTCATAGGCTACTGGGAGGACTCATGGAAAAACCAACCACCACCGGAACTCTTGGGTCCTTCCTGGGCTCTTTGGAATGTTTGTCATGGTGCCATTGAACTTTAGGCCTTACTCTAGTGATTCTGCTTGCACAGAGGTACTGGGTCACTGGGGAGAGCTTTAACCCTAAGTGTCCTAAACGAATAAATGCTCTATAAAACCATCTTGGCTTTTTCCTAAATAAGTACCTCAAACTGATGGGTGCTAGGCTCCACATTTTACTGTTTCTGCAAGGCATCTCACCTAAAGTGACCAACTCTGAGAGATCAGTTTGGGCCACTTAACCAGCAAAGTGCCAGGAGTAGTAAGAGCTGTGTTATTCAGGACATTTCTTTGCGTTAAGGTGTATATAATCACTCTTTGGTACTTCTGCTCTCTTACCTCTGTCTTCTCTCTTGGGTGCACAGAGCTCTCCCACCACCCAAGGGGCAGGCTGAGCTGGGCCGGAATTCCTGCCTGCCCTGAAGTTCCTCCAGGAGGTTTTCCTGGACATTTTTCCTGGACATCTACATACAGGTTCTCAGGGTCACATGACATAATTCAAGGGAATGCAGAAGCTTTCTCAGGGGAGAATGAGTCAGACTTTGAGTAGCAGACATTGCAAAAATGTAATGGGGCTCTGATATTGAAAGCACCTGTAGCCTCATGAGAAGTCATCCTGGGCTGCCACTAGGGCCGCCACAGTGAGTGCTTTCAACCTGCACCTCCTACAGAAACTCTGGGGTAAGAGCTGGATGCTGCCCCGACCCCCTGCACCCCCCCATGCTGTGTACCCATCACGGTTTGCTGTGTGCGTGCGTGCATGTGTGTGCGTGTGGTGTGTTGAAAAATCCAAGAGAGGTCCAGTGAGGTGGGAGAATCATTTCATGTAATTCTGGATAGTCTGTCCTTTCCCTCCCTTACTCTCTAACTGAGAACATATGCTTCTATTTATGTGCTTTCCCCACTAAGTAAGTACAGGATGCTTTACAGCTTTGCGCTTTTCTTTTCTGTTTTGGGAAACAAGATAAAACCTCTTAAAGAAAATGATTGCTTTGATGAAATGTCAATAGAGTACGTAAGAAAAATACAGTTACTAAGGGTAAATAGGTAATGGATGCAATTTCAGTTGTGAAAAATAAGCACATTTTCATCAAAGCAAACTGTATCAGGCATGAAAAATGGAGTCTCCAAATAAGCAATAACTCAGGCTGATAATGTTTGCAAGTGTTGATCTTGAAAATTCCCGGGGTACTTTGCAGAGCTGAGAATTGTGTTCTCTGGGTTAATGCCTCTGATTATCTCCTTTCTTTTAAGTATAGTTGTCTTGTGTTTTATTTAATGCATTCTTATTTTTTTATTGAGATATAATTCACATATAATACAAGTCGCCACAATGCATCCTTATTTCTAAAACAGATCACTATTTTATAGACGTGGGCATAGCAAGGTTTATACTTATGTTTAAAAATTTTGGGAAGAAAAGAGGAATCCTTTTTCTAAGTAATCTTATAGATTTTGTTTTTAATTATACCCATGTGGCAAGTACTGAGGAATTGTAAATTTGTTTCATGGGGCAAAATATATTTTTTTGTGTTTTCCTTTCTGTGGAAACTCAACTAGATCATGTCTGAGTGTGTATCAGAGTATAAATAATGGCAGAGAGTAAATGATCCCAAACATTTATCCAAATAAAAGACTGGATCCTAGAACTTACTTTCCTAAATCATTTTCTGTAATGAAAATAATCAACACTTTTATAATCTGAATTGTATAGTAAGGATAATTTTATTTATTTTTTTTATTACATTTTTTTTAATGTTTTATTTATTTCTAGGAGAGAGAGAGAGAGACAGCGTGAGCAGGGGAGGGTCAGAGAGAGAGGGAGTCACAGACTGAAACAGGCTCCAGGCTCTGAGCTGGCAGTCAGCACAGAGCCCGACGCAGGGCTCGAACCCACAAACCGCGAGATCATGACCCAAGTGAAAGTCGGACGCTTAACCGACTAAGCCACCCAGGCGCCCCTGGATAATTTTAAATGAATCTCCCACATTTTGGTTTTAGATGTTGTTCAAGAATTCTTTTGCTCTGCAAGGAGAGTTTATAGAGCTTGTACCTCCAAGTCTAGCTTGTTATGTTTCTTCTAACATACTCGCTTTTGGTTTCAATCCACTTTTATTTTAAAAAATCTACTTTAGAGCCAAAATGCTTTATTAAGAATTTCTTAATCTGGAGGATAATGGAGCGGTAGAAAGGTTTGAAGGTTTTACCAAGGGCATGTATTACTGTTCCCAAAATAAAATGGAAACATGTGCAGTAATCAAGAGGGTAAAATATTTTGATCCACTGTAGTGTTTTCATTAATGTTTTCTTGGTCTTTTAAATACTGTCAAAAATGGAACGGGACAAATGGATATGAGCAATTGGAGAGAAGTGACTTGACTAACTAAAACATGCATCTATCCCCAAACGTGCCCTTGTGACTTTAATTTAGACAGTCCTCAATCCAGAATGGTGAAACATATTTTGATCGTTCACATGTCCCTTGGCAATAAAAGACAATTTAGGACCCTAAGAACTATTTGTTGTAACTGGTGAAATTTTGTCTTTAAAATCAGTTCACACTGTTGGGAAGTCATTAGCTCTTATGTTCCTCTGGCTAAGTAACAGTGCTTTACTGTGGGTGCTAGGGAAGGTTCTCCACAGCTGTGGAATGATCTGACGGGGGTGGGGGTGGGGGCTGGCACAGCGCTGGTACTCAGGAGGTACTGGTTTTATCAGAATCTGCAAATAAGACAACAGTTTGTTTCTTTTTTTTTTTTTTTTTAATGTTTTATTTATTTCTAGAGAGAGAGAGACAGCGTGAGCAGGGGAGGATCAGAGAGAGAGGGAGTCACAGACTGAAACAGGCTCCAGGCTCTGAGCTGGCAGTCAGCACAGAGCCCGACGCGGGGCTCGAACCCACGAACCGCGAGATCATGACCTAAGCGAAAGTCAGACGCTTAACCGACTAAGCCACCCAGGCGCCCCGACAACAGTTTGTTTCTGACTTCCACTGTGCAGTGTCGGAAAGTTGTTCCCCACCTTCTGTTCCTGAGTACTACTTTTTGGAAAAATGATATTCTGACAAACATTTCAAAGAAAGAAAATCACAATCTTGCACTTTAACACAGTAGTCTTAGCATTTTTGTTGGTGTTTTTTTTTTCTCCCAATCTTTGTTCATAAGCACATTTTTTTTTTACATAGAGCTAATTGTAAGGTGTGTAGAATTGCACACCTCGTTTTACAAATGCCCCACTGAGTTTTCCATGTTGCCACTTAGACTTTAGAACCCTCTTCTCGAGGATAAGAATGAGTTGGCTTTTTATTATTTCCTTGGCCATTTCTCTGATTTGTAGGCATGTAGGATTTTTCTAATGTTTGCTTTTTAGACTTAAAATTATTGAGTTCAAGGGAGTAAAGTTCTGTGGCTTTCAATATGTGTTACTAAATTCCTTTTCTGAAGGCTATACCCATTTACAGGGCTAACTGAGTGTTTCACACTTTTTCAACCATATGAGGATTGTTCTACAGTTTATTTCCACACCTTTACATCTCTCCCCTCCACCCACCCCATAGAAAACGTGTTTCAAGATGAGGTAGGATATACGTACATACATGTATGTTTACTGTGAATTACTAAACTTCACATACTAAATTCTACATTATTTTCTCACTGAGAAATATGGAAACAGCCCACTTAGCTCCAGGCCTCAAGTCTGGCATTAGTTCCTGTACCACAGCCCGATTCTGTTACGTTTTTGTCACAAAGTCCGCAGAGTAAAGTGGAAACTTTGACTTTCTGTTTCTGACTGTGATTGCAAGTGTCTCTCCAAAAAAGAGGGAGTTGAGGGAAATGGTTCCCACCGGTCCGGTTCCAGGGGACTCAGTAAATACTCAGCGTGGAGTCAGGAAGGAGAGCAGGTCTGTGGCCCACCACATGTAGAAGAAAAAGTTTCACCTCACATTGCTGATGAGGCCAAAAGGTGCACGGTGTTGCTTTTCATGAAGTGAATTCTGCGTGCCGCCCTGGGAGCTGTTGTTCAGAAGGCTGCAATACAGTACGCTTCCCAAGAGTTTCCTTGAACTCTGTGTGACCATTTCTCAACATAGTATAGAGCACAAGCAAGCTTTTTTTTTAATCCCCAATTTAATCTTAGATGGGAGAGACATTTTAGATTGGGAGAGGCGACCCCATGAGCATCACACAGGAGCAGAACCAGAACCAAGTAGAAGCCTGCCTTCAGATCCAGTGTCATTTTCCTAAGTTTTATCTCCATTTTAGGCCACTTGACTTTTTCAAAACATGCCATTTGAGGGTAGAAATCTCTCAGCATCCACAGCACTGATGAAGGGAAGACTTGATCAGTTGCCTTGGCGATTTTGTCCAGTGTTGACGTTCAAACAGGATAGTTAGGGATTCTAGATTTCATTTACGCTTTCTTCTGACTATATTGTTTCTGTCATCTGGGTAACCTTCTGGTCTCGCTCTGGGACTCTGCTGGTGTATTCTCAGCATCCACGTGGGTGAGCACATGTTGTAGGCGGTAAGCTCCTACAGGCCTGCGGAGGTCTGCCACAAGTGGCACATGCCAGGGGAGTCCTAGTTTAATCTGCACCGTGGGCCTAGTCTCTGGCATGGTGTAATCTTCATTTCTCTTTGGCCACTCATCTCCCCTAGAGCAGTACCTCTTCAGATGCCATTTCATTTGGTGAAACCTTAACAATGTTATGAAATGAATTTTGTCAGGCCTCTTTTCATATTAAAGTAGTTATTTTTACATTGTAGATAGCAAATCAAGTTCAAAGAAAGGACTTAAAAGTTCTTCATATTTCCCTGTGAAAATCACTGCATTGTAGATCTGGAAGGGACCTTCTCACTCAGTGCAACCCCGTCCTCTTATGGACTGGGAGGCTGAGGCCTGGTGATAGCCTCAAGATTGTTAGCAAGGTGATGGCCTAGGAAAGACTCTAGTCTACTGCTTTTAACGACTATATAGCAAGCATCAGATGCTCACTATTCTACAAAGGGGAGCAGACAAGAGGAAAAATGTCCTAGGTCAGAAATCAGAGGCAAATAATAACTACAGAGCCTCTATACGATTATAAAGCCCTTTGTAGTTTCTGAAGCTCTTGTAGATGCAGAAGTATAAATGCATAAAATGAAATTTAGTTGGGGTGCCTGGGTGGCTCAGTTGGTTGAGCGTCCGACCTCGGCTCAGGTCATTATCTCACGGTTCGTGGGTTTGAGCCCCACGTCATGCTCTGTGCTAACTGCCAGCTCAGAGCCTGTAGCCTGTTTCAGATTCTGTGTCTTCCTTTTTCTCTGACCCTCCCTTACTCACGCTGTCTCTCACTCTTTCTCAGAAATAAATAAAACATTAAAAATTAAAAAAAAAAATTAGTTGGTATTTTATGAAATGGATTTTTTAAAAGTTTATTTACTTATTTTGCAAGAAAGAAGGAGAGGGCATGAGTGGTGGAAGAGCAGAGAGAGAGGGAGAGAGACAATTCCAGCACTGAGTCTGATATGGGGCTAAATCTCAAGACCATGAAATAATGATGTGAGCCAAAACCAAGAATCAGATGATTAACCAACTGAGCCAGGTGCCTCTTCATAAAGTAACTTGGGTTTAGGTTCTGAAGTGACTTCTAAATTATTAAAGAAAGAAAATTACTACAGAAAGGAAATTAGCTCTGCTGGTTTTATTTCACTCTAGCCAGAGTCTTTTAAAATCTATTTAGTTTATTTTAATTAGAAAAACCCATTCGTTGAGTAAGGCAGTTAGCAGGGAATTTTCTGAAGTTGCTTAACAAATTTTGTCAGTTTCCTCAGTTCTGCATTGGGTATTTTTATCTTTTGCTAAAGAAATAGGGTTTGTGGATTTTGATAACTGCACATAATAAATTTTAAATTCTTTTTTTAAATTCATTTTTGAGAGAGAGAGAGAGAGGGAGAACAAGTGCCAGCAGGGGAGAGGCAGAGAGAGAGAGGGAAACACAGAATCTGAAGTAGGCTGCAGGCTCCAAGCTGTCAGCACAGAGCTTGATGTGGGTCTTGGACTCACAAACCACGAGATCATGACCTGAGCTGAAGTTGGATGCTTAACCAACTGAGCCACGTGGGTGCCCCTGCACATGATGGATTTTAAATCATCAGGCTGTGATAGAACAAGGAGGTCCAATGATATGACTAAAACTAAAGCTCACAGAATCCCTTGAACTTGAATGGAAGTTTCTTGGGAGAAGGAGGGTACTAGAGAGTGGCCTCTGTATCATCATGGGTCCCCAAGGACAGGATTGATTGCTCATGTTCCAAAATGAAGAAACACCAGTGAAGGGTTTTGAAAGGTTAAAGCAATGCTTGCATGTAGGTTCATAAAAGTAACGAGCAGTTACCTTTACTCAGGTCCTCACTGGTGCTTTCTTGTTGTCACGGTCCTCACAACAACCTCCAAAGAGGTGCTTTGTTATTATCTGAAAATTATAGATGAGGAGACTGAGGTTTTGACAGTGTTAGTCTCAAGGCCAATCAACCAAGTTAGTGGCAGAGTGAAATTCAAAGTCATGTCTGCCTAGCTCTGAAGTCCCTCATCTTTCCTTTGCACTTTTATTATACTCAAGAAGCTATGATTATTTTTTTCCTGCTTTACTTGTCAATTGATTCCAAGAGCGAATGATTTCCTTTTTCTGGACACATGCTGAATAGGAAGTGTGGGCCTTTAACTCCTCTACCTCTAATCTGTGGCTTGACTAGACCTTTTTATTGCTTCCCATTCCTCCTGCTTAATCAACACATGGCAGGACACCCTCATGGGAGCCAGAGTATTAAACATTCCCTTTCTCTGACTTTGCCTTTCTTTTCCCCTTGGTGGTATGGGAACAAGCTGTGTAGTAACTGAACTGGGAATCTTAGGAGGAGAGGCCCCCACCTCTGTGGGGTGTACAGCAGCAACGTTTGGTTCCCCCACTGTGGCTGAAGCAAACTGCCTGTACATCATGCCAGCCGTGCAGTGAGAAAACCCTGTTTTTCATTTCTTCTTTTGCCAAGGCCCATCTGGATAGAGCAGGTGCAGGGGTGGGTTCTTAAAATAGAAGCCTTTTTTCCATGTGACGTGGCACTATGGAAGCCCCCTTGATTCACCTGTTGTTCAGATTAGTGACATGATGAAGATATCTCCCCGTATCATGACATTTTTCTGACTTCTGTGGGACCTTTTATTCTTCAGTTGACCTTTCTGGTTTCTTCACTTGTAAGATACAGGGTTTGTTCTTGGTAACCTCAACTAATATCCTTTCTAGCTTTGATGTTCTGTGTCCATGTTTCTGATTAGGTCTCATGTCTTTGAATTCATCATCTCTATCTTGTTTCATTCTCCCAGCAATATTATTCTAGTAGAAATAGCTAGGCCTCGGGGCGCCTGGGTGGCTTAGTCGGTTAAGCGTCCGACTTTCGCTTAGGTCATGATCTCGCGGTTCGTGGGTTCGAGCCCCGCGTCGGGCTCTGTGCTGACTGCCAGCTCAGGGCCTGGAGCCTGTTTCAGTCTGTGACTCCCTCTATCTCTGACCCTCCCCTGCTCACGCTGTCTCTCTCTCCTGGAAATAAATAAAAACATTAAAAAAAAAATTAAAAAAGAAAAAAAGAAATAGCTTGGCCTCAGAATGATTCTTGATGGTTAGAGTAGTCATCTCACCATCTTGACGTCCCATTTGCTCTATATCAGCAACCCTCTTGAAAGTAGATGCAGGCACCACTTAAAAGCTTGAGTAAGTGTCCATGTATGTATTGGGATTGTAGACAACAATAGGTGATTTATTTCATTTTCTCCTCCTCCTCTTTTTTTTAATGTTTATTTATTTTTGAAAGAGAGAGAGTGTGAGAGCAGGGGAGGGGCAGAAAAAAGAGGGGGACAAAAGATCTGAAGCAGGCTCTATGCTGACAGCAGAGAGCCCAGTGTGGGATTCAAACTCACAAACAGTGAGACCATGCCTTGAGCTGGACACTTAACCAACTGAGCCACCCAGGTGCCCCAAACAATAGGTGATTTAATTTAACATCAGGGAAGGTTATTTCCATGAAAGCTGTTCTTCCTTTCTAGTTTAAGGAATTAAAGACTCCTTTCAAAGTTCTAAATCTTAAAAGACTAGATTTTAAGAAACTGTTATTTATAAAACTCTTCTGTTCTTTTTTACTGAAGATCAAACCAAGCTTGAGTCTCAGTATTTTTGTTTTTGTTTTGTAAAGTAGGAATAATATTTCCTTCATGGGGTTGTTGTGGGAATTAGCTGAGCAAGAGATTGAGGTACTACTTGATACATACTAGGCACTCAGAAAATGCTTGTTTGCCCAGGATCATGTAAGCTCATTTTTTTCTGCTCATGAGTGCTAGCTATTGGTTAGCCTTGAGGCTGAAAAATTGGCCCTTTGATCTCAAGGAGCTAGTAACGTTTTAATGAGACCAAATTAATACATATGAAACAATTCAGAAACAGCTTGAGTCAGGACATGACTGATCGCTGCCTGGGGACAGGGTACACCTCCCTAACAGAGCAGGCACATTTTCACAGTGATGGTCTCTGAGTCTCATTTTCAAGGAGAGTGGGGTGCCAGCACAGCCAGCCATCCTAGGAGAGAGTCAAGACCACAGGTTATGGGGTCCAATAATGAGAGGAAGGCCAAGTAAAATTGTGCACTATCAATAGGAGAGAATGATGTGTATCATTCAAAATGATCAATGTGACATGTAAATAGAAAAGAGAAGTGCTGTGAATAGTGAGTGAGAGAAGTTGAACACAAAATTGTCTTAACGGTGTGGATTACCCTGTAGCTTTGTATGAAGATGCATAGATAAATACTAGATGAGAATATAAGGTGAGAAATCAAAATAATAGATATGTTAGGGTTATGGATTTTGGATGAATTTCAAAAGCATTCCTTTTAGTAGACTTTCAGTTTTAACAATTGACACCAACTACTTTTAATAATTTCATAGTGAATAATAACTTACATTGAATATTATACCAGTCCCTGATGGAAGATTCCATCCTTCTCTGGGGTAGGACTTCCTTTTGATATTCACTGTGATCTCTGTCTTGAATGGCTTGATTTTTTTTTTTTTAGAAGAGCAAAAAGTACAACAAATCCAGTAGATTATGGAGTCCTCTTCAATTTATGTTTCTGTAGATCTTCCTAACCTGATACTGAATCCAAAGGAAAGGAGAGACCCTGGGAGCTCTGATTTTGAACTTCAGGGATTTGACCTGCTGCTTCTCTAGAAAATGCCTGGTTCTCCCAGGCATCAGTCAGCCTTAATAGAGACACATATCCCTTCAAGAAAAACCAATATACCAACAGTCCACTTGGCAAATGGATAATTCAGGTGATGATTTACATTTTATTTTGGTAGATGGACCCTTCATTTTCAAAAGAATTCTTCATTATCATCCGTCAAAAATGTATTGACTTTTCAGGAACACATTGATTTCACGTGGTCACTTACCCAGTAGGTAGTATGTATACTTAGGCTGGCTCTTTCATAGCATGAGTCAGTGGGTTCTTGTCAAGGGAAGAATCTGAGGAAATACAACATGGCTGTGACCTTCAGTGGTTTTGCAGCTTTGAATTTAATTTGGGTCTAATCAGTTCAACCCCATGCAAGCCAATCCAGTGCAAAAGAGTCCAATCTAACCAGTCCAAAAAACATGTTGGCGTTTGTGTCAGCAAACCTAAGGATCATCATCTCCCTTGAGTTAGAAGTTAACAGAACAGCATGGCTTGAGTTGTCCTTCTAATCTTTCTTAACACCACATGGAACCTGTGACCCTTTTTCACTCTCCTTGTGTGCCAACTTCTCAGGGCCTCCTTGCCTGTTTGCCTGAAAATGTAGAATGGAGGAAGGGGAACTGGACAGAGAGCCTCGATGCCTGGCTTCTAGTCTTATTTCAATTTCAGCTACTAATAGCATTGGGTAAGTAGGCCAACCTCCTGAGGCCTTAATCTCCTAATTTATTAAAATAAAGACAGTAGTCTAACTTTTCTGGGCACTTCTCTCCAGTCCTGGTAGTCTATGAATTCACCGTCAGCTCTTTTATCCAAACTTTTTGATTAATTGAAACCAAATTTCAGCCACTCTGATACCTTTAGTTGGTTCTTCTCAGAACATCACTGTCCAATTTAGCACTAGTCTAATTATTTTCCTTATTTGTACCCATATTTTGGGGGACAAGGATTATGGGGATTTTTTCTACAGACTTTTCTACAGACTTCTTGAGGACAAGGTTTGTGACACTCATATCCTTGTATCTCCTCATGGTGACTTGAACTCTTAGAACCATTGTCAAAACAACATCTTCTTGGTGTTTTAGGGTATTTCTCATGTCTTTATAACACATTCTTAACTCAATAATAAGAAGTTATCAACATTTTAAATACATTCTGAAAGTTTTATAGATCCAGTGTTTCTCTTCAGAGTTAATGTTGGAAATACTTCTCTCACACACACATTTTAAAAGATATATTCTTTTAACTAAATAAGGTTATTTGATAAATTTATCTGGAGAGAAACACAAAATAATCCTTTGCAGTTGTGAAAGAGCAATAATTGTAAGTCATTCAATCCAAATAAGCAGTTCTTTTCTGTCAGCTCCATGACTAATTGCCTCTGGTTGAGCCACTGTACCCGAAAGTGGACTGATCCTTTCCACTCCAAGTGGAAGTACCCATCATGAGCAACCATCACAGAGGTGGTGAGAATGGTCGTGGTGCTGGATAGGCCATGGTGTTGGTGGAATTGGATTAGATTAGATTAGATTACTTGAGGTCTTAAGAAATGAAACTTGGCTTGTATTTGGCTGGCTCTAGAAGGTGCAATCTCCTATACTTCCATGCAACATTCTTTGGGGCTGAAGGCAGCACAGACCAGGCATGCTGTACAGGGACAGAAAAGGAATAAACAGACCATCCTTAGAAGTCACAGATGGAAAGTGGATTACAAGGGAAGCATCACTTTTCAGGAAGACTTGTGTCATCAGATCCAGTGGAGTGGTTCCGGGCAGATGATTTTGTGATGCAAAGAGAGCAGTGGGCTTGAAATCAGAGGACAAATACCTAAGAGTGGGCCTTTCCACTTGGGCAAGTCTTTCAGTCTTTCTGGTCCTGTTTCTTCATCTGTAAACTAGAGTAGTAATGTTACACTCCATGAGTTAGCGTATCCAAATAACAAACAAACACCACCACATACACAGAAAAACAACCTGTATAATAGTTCTACAAACATATGTCAGCATCAACAGGTCATTATCCATTTGCTTATTTATTTTTTTCAACAAATGCTTGAACAACCAAGGCACAGTGCTTCGTGCTAAACACTGCAACAAGTAAAAAATTATTGTATAAAGATCAAGGTGTAAACATTCTAGTTCAGGTCCTCAATAAATTGTAGATTAATCATAAACTGAAGCATGGAAATAAAGAGTGACTTTCTATAGGTCTTCCAGCTACTATTATGATTCTCAAATGTTATTTTGGTGCAGTTTCCAAATGCCACCTTGCTGGTTTCTTTATAATAGACAAATGGCCCTGCCTTTTAGGACACCTAACTTTTGATGGAAAATAAAGACAGTGATACTTGGGGCTTATGCAAATCAAACATGTAAGTGATGGATGGGCCATAATGAATTCAATAATGTGGGAAATCAACAGAGAGTGGACTCTGGGTGAAGTCAGCAGATTTTTTCATTATTCACAGATGATCTTCTGAAAGAGGTGGAATTTCTTTAGGTCAGCTGGAAATAAAACCAGCTTCACTCATTTTCAGACATACCTGCAGAAAAGTAGCTAATAAGAGTTATCAGGTTAATAAAGTTGACAGTCTTCCATTTAACACGTGACTCATTATTTTGGAGTACATAATGAATCTGTCAACATGAGTGAAAAAGTTATTTGCCACTGTCCTATCAGGTAGGCTTCATGAAAGCATAAGCTTTGGGAACTTATTAAATTGTACTTATAAATTCTTAATACAGAATAAGTAGTTGAGAAAAGTAATTTCCTCCTTACTTACTTAAAGTAACCCCTGATAATTAGGGGTTACTGTATTTCTGAGCAACAACACATATTAAAAATGAAGTAGGGGCTGAAGGTGGAAAGAGTGGCAGGGGTAAGAGACACTAAGACAAGCACGTATCTGGGGGTAGGTGTGTATTGGGATGAGGGCAATGAGGGCCGGATTATGTCATTTTCCACAAATGTCTCTTTAGCTTCTCCTGTTTCAAGAACTTTGCCTTTTTTTTTTTTACAGTCAGTTTAGGAGACACTGTATCTTTAAGCATTTACAATCTTAGAAGAGCAGGGAGGGCATAGGAAGAAGGCAAGCTAACAGAAGGGCAGAAAGCCTGAGACTCTTCCAGTCCTGTGGCTGATGTGGCTTTCCTCACTAGTACTGCATTCTGAGGAAAGCATTCCACTTCTAGGTGGCTGCTGTGGTTAGTACAGTCAGTGGAGACTCATTAGAATGGTATCATCTAGCAATGGGAGAGTATATACTGAGTGCAGACTAGCCAGTCAATATCTCAATGCACAGCGGTTCTCAGGAGCCCAAGGTCATGGCTCTCAGGGGAAAGACTGATTAGATCTCTACAGAGCCTACCCTGTTTCTCTATTTCTGTCTTTTCTCTCTTCTTTGTTATTTCCATCCCTCTTATGTTTTGTCTTTCCTTCAGCTCTCTTTGTTAGCCTTTTCCCTCTAATCCTCTGGTAAATGTACTTTAATTAAACACACTATGGACTTAAATGATAAACATTGGTTTGCTAAATAAAATGTACACACACACACACATTATTTTCTATTTCTTGAAAAAAGGGAAGACACAGAGTTAAAAAATCTTTCCAAAATGTAGAAGTCTGGAGCAGATTGCAGTTGGCCTTTGAACAATATAGGTTCATCCTGTGTGGGTCCACTTCATGTACATTTTTTTTTTTTGACAAATACAGTACAGTGCCGTAAATGCATTTCCTCTTACTTATGCTTTTCTTAGTAACATTTTCTTTTCACTAGCTTTATTATAGGAATGTAGTATATAATATATTTAACATACAAAATATGTGTCAATCAACTGTTTATGTTATCAGTAAGGCTTTGGTTAATAGTAGGCTAACAGTAGATAAGTTTTCCAGGAGTTAAAAGTTGTATTTCTTTGAATGGATTCTTGACTGGTGGGGGTTATCCCCCTAACCCCTGCATTGTTCAAGGTTCAACTGTATTTGTTTGGATCAGTGATCGTCAATCCAGAATTCCCTCATGTCTAGATTATTGTCTTTGGTGGACAACAGAAGAAAGTACATATTGGAAACCCATATGTGGAGTTTTGAGTCTGTGGAGGGTACCATGAAAATTGAATGGGAGTAGGTAGGAGCTTCTTCTCATATTATCCAGGTTCAGAGAGCAGATCTGAGCATCTGTTTGGTGACTAACGTCTCAAGGTGAGTGTTCATAGGTCATGCTGCTACCCTAGAGGACAGGGCTTCTGTGTCCTTCTCCAATTCCCAGCACACAGACCAGATAAATGTTCATAGAATGAAAGAATCCCGGGATACCTGTGGGATCAGAAGTTATAAGGGATTGAGTTGAAAATATTCTGAATCCTAGGTTATTTATCTGTGTATTTTTTTTTAATGTTTATTTACTTTTGAAGGAGAGAGACAGAAATTGAGCGTGGGAGAGGCAGAGATAGAAGGAACACCGAATCTGAACTAGGCTCTAGGTTCTCAGCTGTCAGCACAGAGCCCAAGGCAGGGCTTGAATCCATGAACCCTGAGATCATGACCTGAGCCAAAGTCAGAGACTTAACCAACTGAGCCACTCAGGCGCCCCTATGTACTTTCTTATTCTTCTCTACCTATGTTGTTAGTTTTTTCTTTGATATTTTTTGTCTCTTTGCACAGTGAAGGGCAACACACCAGTTCCAGAGAGTAGGGGGCTTCTGTAAATGAGCCATTGCCTGCTTGCTCATGAGCCAAGTGGGTAGAAGATGGGTCTCAGTTGGCAAGTAGTCCAAGAAGAGTTTATGATGTATCAGATTCCAGAGCCTTCTTTTCCACAAGGATATAAAAGACACAGTCAGTTCACTGTCCTTCTGTCTGGGAAGACTGCTGAATGATTGGACCCCTTGAAATCACATGCTAATGACTGGGAGCACATTTCCTTTCTTTCAGTATGAAACAGTGGTCTTTGGGAAATGCATTTTCCACCTTAATCCCTGCAATGCTTTTACATTCCACTGTGGTGTCAGGCAAGCTCGGGGGAAATATACTGAACTGAACTTGATCCTTAGGCCTGTGGGTGAGATAATTGTGTTAAACTCGGGGGAAATACACTGAACTGAACTTGATCCTTATGTCTGTGAGTGAGATAATTGTGTTAACAAATAGTTTCTTCACTTTGTACCTTAGTTTCTCCATTTTTCAGATTGAGAGACTTGTCTTGCCTTGACATGTCCAGTTAAAGAGGAACAGAAGGATTGTGATGTATTACTGCAGCTTAGAAGAAATGAAGGTTTCAGGCCAAATTTAAAAAGGCTTCCTTGTGGAATGACTGCAAGGGAAATACCCACTGAGCTCAGCCATGGACTTCAAGAACCTATTAATAATTAAGAACAAGAAAAGATCATGGATTGAGCACATATTCTGTGCATGCCTTCTACTAAGTGGGTTATGGACAATATTTCATTTAAAATTAACAATGGTGCTGAGACAGAGGTTTCATTACTATTACTTTATTATAGACAGAGAACCGGAGACCAGGAGGGTGTTAATTCCAATTTAAGTTATAAGTGATGAATCCCCATGTAAGAGTTCATTGATGGAGGCTATGGCTTCCCAGTTGAAGGGCTGGAGCACTCCAGTGACTTCTGAGGACAGGCTTGGTGTCAGTAAGTCCCAGGTTGGCTAATGTTTGGATAGGAAGGTGAAGGTATGTACCTTTCCTGACCTCCAGCATGTGTCATGTGTGATTCCATAGGGCTCCCTAGACACCTCACCATCCATCTCATTGCTCTATGTTGCAATTTCTGTTAACTTGTTTCCACATTAGGCTGGGAGTTCCCTGAGGTTGAGAGCTCTCTCTTGTTCACTGTTTATCTGCAGAACATAGTACAGAGCCAGGTACGTGGAGATGCTAATCAATGTCTGTAGAATGAACGAAGGTGAACATCCATACAGCCAATCATATAAACAAGTTTTGTATGTAGTAGTTAGGGCTGCATACTGTAGAAGAGCAAGCAATTAACATGGTGACTTGGGTAAGGGCCAACAGATGAGTGAGTGGATGTATGGATGGGTATATGCCTTGGTGGAAGGAGAGTATAGTAGAAGAGAATCCATCTGTCATGGGTACTAGGAGGCTTACTAAAATGTTGCCATGACTCATCCCTATTTTTCCTGGCCTTCTACTCCTGAGATGCCCAAACTATTATTCAACATGAATCATTTCTTGCTGCCCTCAGATACTTCCAGGGCCTCTGTGGGCTTCATGAAGAATCTGTTTGCTCATAATGTCTTACATGCAGCCTGTATGAATCCTGTCACCATATCAGACCTCTGAGAAGATGCTGCCTATTCTGGGCTGAGATTTTTAGGGAGAGAACCTTAGGACTGGAGATGGGGCAGTGGGATTAGGTAGAAATGTATCAAGCAAAGTTAGGGTCAGTGTTACTTCCAGCCGAGTGCTGGACACAGACGTGTCCAGGTGCTGTGAGAACCCAGGTGCAGTGGGCCATAGGAACTACTGGAAGGGTGTGGAGGGCACCAGCCAGCCTATTGGAGGAGGATGGGAGTGAAACCAACAGATGTGCTCAAGGTTCTATTTTCAGTTCCCCAAAAGGTCTTCTCCTTGACCAAAGCAGTGTGACCGTTACCATGACAGTTACTATCTTGGTCCCTGGGACTCTCCCTCAAAAAGTGGCATTACTTTTTTAATCTTCTTAGGCCAGTCACCATGAAACTCGATACTAACCCACCTGGGGTGGGGATGGGCAGGGCCTGTCTGAGGTCTGAGCACTGTGATAGTGGAAGATGTTTTGGTACTAAGAGGAAGCTTTGGTTAATGAGTTATTTTTCCAAATGAGACCATGTTGACCTAGTTGGCTTAGGCATGGCTGACTGTCCATTTTTGTCAAGCATCACAGATTTCTCTCCTGAAATGTCCATAATAAGCTCATTGTTGCATCTAGTAACAGATGGGAAGAACTCTAGCCTTGAATCTCAGTCTGTCTCCAGGTGATTAGGCCATGCCATCCAGCCTTTGCTCTTCAGTCTCCTGACCTGTCTTCCAAGTTCTTTCCTCAGTCAAAGACCCAGTGATTCTTTGCCCCAGAGAATGGCAGCTGCGAATAAAATTTAGGAAGGGACCATGCTGTTTTACACTTAGGGCTCTTGATCAGGCTGCCTGAACTTGAGGCCTGACTTTGGTATTTACTGATTGTGTGATGTTGGACATGGTATTTACATGAAGTCTTAGTTTCCTTATAATACAGACTACCTGTGGGGTTGTTGGAGGATTCAGTGACATGGTCATTGCTGTCAGCATTGAGACATTGTGTGTATTACTATTATTATGTAGTAAAAACTTGTTACAAGCTGGCATGTGTTGAGCCAGAAGGAGTATTACAGAAGGTTTTCTCTGTGTACTTTTTGTTTCCTACGTTGACCATCAACATTTTACTATGGTGTTGTAGGTTGGAGGCTGTTCCTTATTTGTTCTTTGAGCCCATGGTGAAACAAAACTTATATATTTTTTTGAGAAAGACTTTCACAGAGAACGAAGACCTTCATTCACTCTGTAGTCCAATCTTTTTGTTAGTTTTAGAGCTGACTGAGGCCTAACTATTACTATGACAAACCAGTATTACTGAAAACCTACGCAGAACCTGCTGAGTGCAAACTATCAGAAAAGCGTGGTGGTTTGGGCTTGATAACCTTGCTTTAAGTTATGGTGTGAGATCTGTAATTTTAAGCACACTACATAACCCTCTTTAGCTTCAGGATCCTCATCTATGAGGCCAGATTAATAAATACCTCAGTTTGTGGTATGAGAATCGAGGTATTTGTACTAGTGACAGTTCTAGCAAATGGCGGTAACTTTCCCTCTTCTGCCTTCCCCACCCCATCGCCCCTGTCCTCACCATCATCCCTCTTTTCTCCCTCTATGCAGAGAATCTTCAGGGATACAGAAGGTTCCAGAGTTAGGAGATAGGACCTTCTCTTAAGAGATAAGTAACCACATGGTAGGGGTAGTAAGAGCTATTCAAATCTTGAGAAGAGATTGGTAGGAAAATGGAGGGGTAGAAAGGCTGAGAGGAGCTAAAGGGAGAGGCAAGAACTATCTATGGGGGTCTTTCCCATGCCAGTGGTCTCTAAGAATTCATGGGAGGAATTGGCATGTGGAACCTAAGGGACAGGAAGTGGCAGACGGTTAGGGAACTCCCTTGTGAATTTCACTCTTCTTCTCCATCTTCTGTTAGCTTCCCCCTGCCTGGAGCCTTTACTTGTGTATTTCTGTCTACAAAGTCATCTTGAATTGCTAAACCTCCACAATCGAAATTCTACATATTTATCGGAGAAGTTATGAGCAATTCCCAGCATGTCTGTGGACCTCTCTGCATCAGTGCGCGTGGACACCCTCTTCCCTTCTGTCCGTGTTTGAACCCCATCTGTGTTCCTAGCGAGGGGCAGCCCCTCCACTTGTGTTCCACCCACCCCATCTCACCTACTCAAGGACAATTGCTGCAGCATTTTTCTCTTGTCTTTCCTGCCGCACCAGATTTTCTTCTTTACTGGATTATTCTCATTAGCATTAAAAAAGGCTGTCATTTCTCTTCTTCCAGATACTGTCTTTTTCCAACTCTTTCCTCCAAAGACAAGGCCATGCAAACTGTCTCTAATTTCTTTCCTCTCATTTTCTTTTAAACTCATTCTGATCAGATTTTTGCCCTTGCTGTTCAATAGACACAGCTTTTATCTAGTTCACCAGTGACCCCCACATCTCTAGATCCAGTGGTCCATTTTCCTTCCAGTTGATACAGCTGACAACTGATCAGTTTCTCCCCCTTGTAACATTTCTTCTTTTGGATTCCAAGGCAACACCATTCTCCCGATTTTCCTCCTTCTCTGACCAATCCTTTTTGTCTTCTTTTCTGGCTCTTCTTCATCTCACCAACTTCTTAATGTTGAAGTGCTTCTCAGTTTAGTGCTTGTGTTTCTCTATCCCTGTGTGCTTGGTGGCTATTCTCTCACAGTCTGAGGGCTTTTAACACGACTTTATGGTGATGACCACATTCATGCCTCTAGTACTGACCTCTGTCTTCCACATGACAGGATCTTATGTCCAGTTCAGTTGTCCACCTGTCATCTCTGCTTGGTTGTCTGATAGGCATCTCAAACTTAGCACATCCACAAAGAAGCTCCTAAAGCTGCTGTAATTAAGGTAGTGTCTAATGACAAATAGATCATGGAATGGAATAGAGATTTTAGAAATAGACCCAACTTTATGGTCAACTGACTTTCAACAAGGGTATCAAAGCACTCCATCTGGTGAAAGGGAAGTCTTTGGGGTTAAAAGAATTAATGCTGGAGAATAAGGTTAAAGAGCTTCTTGAAAGAAATCAAATAGTTGCCAAATTGAGCTAATATTATTATGATGATGACTAATACTTGCACCTTCCTGGGTACATGCTAGGCTGGATGTTCAGTGGTTCACATGAATTCTTTCATTCAATTCTCACAACTGTCTTACAAGCAAGATATTCCGATGAGAAAACTGAGGCACAAAAGTCAAGTAACTTTCTGTTATGACCTGTGAGCATATCTTCCCAGGCAATTATATATGAACAATGATGTGGGAAAAGAGCATTGAAATTTGTCCACTTCATCTATCAAGGCTCATGGTAATGGATGACTTGAACCCTAGTGCTAACTCACCTGTGCTCACCCAGTAGGGAGAGAGCACAGAACCCCTGGTCTCTGTCTTTGAGATTCAGCCTTAGGTCTTCCATTGGCCACTCTGGCCACTAATACAGTTTAGTAAAAGGCCCCACCTTGTCCACATTTAATACAACCCTCCCTCTGCTCCCCCCAGCATAGGTACCCAGGCTGAATGGCACCTTCTAGAAAGATGAAAAGAGGAGAGACCTCAGGCAGATGGCATTTTTGACCCTTTGTTCTATGCAGTACCATAAGCACAGGAAGGCAGAACTGCATAGGTTTTCAGAGAGCAGAGTTAGGCAGGTGGGGATTTGATCCATTGACCATGTGGTCTTGACCTTAGCCTCTCTAATCTATAAACTGAGTATAAGATATTTCTTTTTTTTAATGCTTATTTATGTTTGAGATAGAAAGACAGCATGAGTAGGGGAGAGGCAGAGAGAGGGAGAGAGAGAATCCCAAGCAGGTTCCACACTGTCAGTGCAGAGCCTGATGTGGGGCTCGAACCCACAAGTTGTGAGATCATGACCTGAGCCAAAACCAAGACCCAGACGCTTAAACCAATTGAGCCACCCAGGTGGCCCTGGTGTAAGATATTTCTTGATGTGAACTTATTTTGAAGTATAATATATATACAGAAAAGTGCACAGATTATAATATAATACAGCTCAACAAATTTCCACAAAGTGACACACATTGCTTAACAAAACTCTAGAAACCCTTCTGTTAGGCACCACCTCACCCCGTACTTAAAAGTAATCCCCATCTAAACTTCTAATTGTATTTTTAACTGGTTTGGACTTCATCTAAATGAAAATATATAGAATATATCTTTTGGGGGTGCCTGGGTGGCTCAGTCAGTTAAGCGTCCGACTTCAGCTCAGATCATAATCTCACAGCTTGTGGGTTCAAGCCCCGCATCGGGCTCTGTGATGACAACTCAGAGCCTGGAGGCTGCTTCTTATTCTGTGTCTCCCTCTCTCTCTGCCCTTCCCCCACCCACATTCTATGTCTGTCTCGCAAAAATAAACATTTACAAAAAAATTTTTTTTAATTTGGATCCTGTGTCTCCCTGTCTCTCTGCCCCTCTGCTGCTCATGCTCTGTCTCTCTCTCTCTCTCTCAAAAATAAGTAAACATTAAAAAATTTTAAAAAAGAATGTATCTTTTGTGTTTGGTTTCTTTTGCTTGTTGTCATGTTTATGAGATTCATCTATGCCATTGGGTATAATTATAGTTTTAAAATTCTGTATTAGAATTTCAGTGTATAAACATACTACAAATTAGTGACCCATTCTGTTGTTGGTGGACATTTGGATTATTTCCAGTTTCAAGCTTTCATAAATGAAGCAGCTCTGAAAAATGTGTGCATAGGCCTTTTGGTAGACAGAGACATCTGGGAATGGGATTGCTAGGCTATACTATATGAATCTCTCAGCTTTCTAGAACTTGCCCGACATTTTAAATTTTTATTTATTTTTATTTTTTAATATATTTTTAAAACATTTATTTATTTATTTTTGAGCGAGACAGAGACAGCATTGGCGAGGGGGGCAGAAAGAGAGGGAGAGAGAGAGTCCCAAGCAGGCTCCCTGCTATCAGCACAGAGCACTATGCGTGGCTCAAACCCACCAAAGCATGAGATCACACCCTGAGCCAAAACCAAGAGTGGGATCAGCAACTGGCTGAGCCACCCAGGTGCACCTTAGGACTTGCCCAGTGTTTTAATGAACATTTTTAACCTTGCAGTGAAGTAAGACTTTAATTAGGTTGTGGAAAGCACTCAGTATGGTTTTTGTCAGGTAGAGAGATCATATTCCATTAAGTTTAAGTGCCATAATGGACTTTAACATTTCCCCATTGCTTATTCATTTAGATCATTTTCATTGTCTTGTTATTTTATATAATGTTACGTGAGTGACTCTTTATAGATGTTTCTTTCTTTTGGAAAATTTGCTTTGAGTAAATTCTTATGGTAAGTTCACTGGATCAAAAGATCTGTGACTGTGAGAACTGTCACCCTTAAAAGGACTCTGAGGGCCTGCTGAGGAGGGGAAAGTGAGGAAGCAAGCCTGTTAAGCCATGGCCCAGGGGTGGGGGTGGGAGGCTGGATATGAAGACAGGTCACGTATGGCTTTCATAGAGTGTCTCGTAGAGGACAGGAAGGTCAGGTAGAATGTGGGATGATGATTTTTATGCATAGTGGTGATTTTATAGCAACTCGGTGTTTAGTTCCTTAGGAAATAAGTAAGCTAGGTCATTGGGAAAAAAAATGTAAAACAACCATTAACAGAGGAAGAAGAGAGAAATCATTGGTGCAAAGATTCACTTTATTTATTCATTTTCCCCCAAATATTATTAGCATGATTAAAGCCAAAGAGGGGGAGGCAGTAAGGTGGGGAGAAGGGCCTGCAATAGACGTGGGTCTCCGATGAGAAAAGGTCCGGAGGCCTGAGGAGGGAGGCAGGGAGGCTGGGGCCGAGACGCAGGCGATGAGGCCTGCGAGGCTACTCTTTCTGACACTCGCTCCTGTTGAAGCTCTTGACGAGGGCGGAGGACAGGCTCTTGTGCGTGACCTCGCAGGAGTACTTTTCATGACTCTGGTACTCTGTACTGGGTATCGTCAGGGTGCTGCTGAGGCTGTAGGTGTTGTCCTTGCTGTTCTGCTCTGTGACGCTCTGCTGGATGCCTTGGTTTTGAAGAACGCCATCCACTTTCCACTTGACATTGGCCTCTCTGGGGTAGAAGTCATTCACCAGGCACACGACAGAGGCAGTTCCTTTGTGCAACTGGTCCAGAGATGGTGGGAAGAGAAAGACGGATGGCTGAGCATCACTCCCTGAGGAAAGAAGCACAGAGAATGGTCTTTAAGGAACAGGGGAGTCCTCCATTTGGGTATATCACTTGTGGGCAATCCCGGAGCCCATAAGGGACAGACAGAGGTGTTTCTTCTGAGTAGCAATGAGGGAGACCAGGAAGTAGATTTAAAATCTCCATGATTTTGCGTTTTTCTCTGGTCCCCATCTCTTAAGAAAGTTTTACACTATTTTGTCTGCAGCCATTTGAAGGACTTTGTTGCTTTTCTGACCTCACCTTTCTTTCCTTCACCTGTGTTCCCTGCCTCTTGCAATAAGCACAGTGTTTTAGGCAAAGACACGAGGGCCATTTTATCAGACTCCCTCACAGTTTAGAAGTGAAAACACATCTTAGACCCCCTTATAGAACTCATTCCCCTGTGTCTCTTCCAGAACTGTGTAGCTATATCAGGCTGCTTTTTCCTTCCTGGGTTTTCTTTGAGTGTGTTAGAGCCAGACTCTCCCCTCTAGAGTGACTTCAAACCCTGAGTCTGTACCTGGGCTGAGGCACAGCCCTGTCACCCTCTGTGATCAGTCCAGCAATTCCCCGATCTCCTTACAAAAGCCTTGAAGGAAGACGGAGCCCTGGAAGACTAAGCCCTGCTCTGACAGCTGCCATGACTTGGGGCGATAATAGACCAGACAGTGGGGGTCCACTGTAATTTTGGCCACCTGCCTTTGAGGAACTAGCTAGCTTCAGTTCTGACCATGAGCAACTGCCAGATGGCGTCTGGGAAATCCCCGTCTGTGGGCATTCAAGCTGTCTGGTCAGAGAGCAAGGGCGAAAATAACAAATCAAGAATCCTTTCCTGTGAGAAGATTGCAGATAGTGATCAGGTTTTTATAAAGCTAACCTCCATTAATTAAGCATTTCGATGTAAGATACTGAACTTTTTATGTTTTGATATATATATTTTTTCTCTTTTGACCTGCATTACTAATTTTTTCTGAGAATTTTATAAAATGTCTTTGGCAGCAAAATAATGTGAATTCTAGAAAAAAAGGAGGGGAAGTATTCTAGGAAGATACTTGTAGCTGGGTGAATCCTCGACACCTTTAAAATATCCATCCTGCACAAAATATTAAATAATCAGCACATTTGATATGGAAAGTCTTACAAGACATTTTAGTAGCTTTTAATGGAGTCTAAATGTATAAAAAATGTTTTTAAAAGACCCTAAAATAGTTTAAAATACCCATATAATTTAAATAGTCCTAAAATAATTTTCAAGTTTTAAAACAGCCCTAAAAGAGTCCTATAAAATTGTTGCAGACCAAAAATAACCTTTCTTAAGCATCACTTTTGAAACCAGCTGAAGTAAACAACAAAAAATTACTAAACTGTTTTACAGGGTATGGGATTAAAATACTCAGATTAAAATTTTTCTACCACAGAATGAAAGTATTGGAAAATATTTTTATATCAAGTTTTTATTAATGGTATTTGTCTGTGATTAGGTATTTCATACAACTGAAATATTGTTGTATGAAATACCTACAAGCCATTAATTTTTTGAAAATTAAAAGTATGTCACAAATTTATCTTATTTTTTTATCTAATGGTATTTATTGTGGACTCAGTAAAAGTTAATTGGTTAAAACTGGAGTGGTCAGATGGCCTTAAATTCAGTTTTTGCTGGTAAGGATTTTGCCCTGGAAGAGTTATATATATTTCTTTCTTTTGGATTGTGCTTTTACTATATGAATATATTTGATGAGATAATATTAAAATAATTACATGTCACTGAAAAAAAAAGTAGCTTTAAGTTTTTTATAGTCCTCTAATGGAAATTTCTATTAAGAGGCTATAACAATGACTTGAAATTTATTTCTGAAATTTCTACTAAATCAGACTTCTCCCTGTTTCTTCTATGTTAGCTCAGTGCCCACTACATTTCTATTCTTTTCTGTTAGTGCCATTATTCGTATCACTGTGTTGGGAAAGCCACCACAGGAGAGTTGAACAGGCGACTGTGGAGTGGCCGTGGCTGTGGCCTTTAGCGGCTAGGTGCCCTGCCACATGAGTGCTGTGGCCTGGTCACAAAAGTCATTCAGTCATGACAAAAGACAGCCATGAAGTCTACAGACCACGCAAGCTTTGCCGTGGCTTCCTTGGCGGTATAAAAAAAATGGCCAAGTAATAACGGAGGGAAATAAAAAAACATGCTCACTAAAATATTTACAATTTTTCTACAAGTCCGTGGACATTTGAAACATGCAATTATTTGCTTTTACTTCATTTAAACGAATTTTTTCAAAACTGAGATTTTGGTGATAACCGTCTCTTCACCGTTACAACAAGAAATCATTTCACGTTTAGTCTAATATAGAAATTGGATTTTTACAAAGAAGATAGCTATCAGGATATAGAACTTCTGTAGAATTTCTGAATATTGACAATTTATCACTCCTTTTAGACTCTAAAGATGGCAGCGCACCTGATTCTCAATTAAGCTGTATGTTTTACTTGGCAAATAAATACGCTTTTTTAACTTACTGATTTTTTATGCATTCTATGGATTTTAATTGTTATCTTACAAAATAACTTATCAGGAGAGAAAATAGACTAAGAAATAAATTTCTCTTCTGTATCACACATAACGAGCAAAAATCAATATAACATCTGGCAAAACTCAATGAAAATTAGTTCACTTTTCTCTTGAGCTCCAAAGATTCCTTTTCATCTACACTATTTTTTTTTCCTTTTGAACAATGAAATTTAGATTAAATTAAACTTTTTGTCTACAAACCCAGTTTTGGAGCTGAGTTTAACTTTTGAAATTGATGACAAATCTGAAATGGTCTCATACACTCGTCTGCACAAAATTCATACTTTAGGTGACCTCTAAAAGTCACCACTGGTATTTAGTCCCAAATTTCAGCAGGCAATAGAGAAAAATTACTTACGTTTAATCTCCAGATGCGTCCCTTTGCCAAAGGTGATCCACTGTATTAACTTAATTACTTTCTCCTCAACAAAAACCTCTTTTTGCTGCTAAACTCATTAGATTGATGGATACAGACAAAACCTGGCAATTTAGATGCCACATCAACTAACTAGCTCTTTGCTCTTCTTTGAGAAGAATTGATTTTCAGTCCCTTACTCATCTGATTTTCAGAAGAATCCCATTCTCTTCAGAACTGACCTCAACTCACATCCCACACATGAAAACCCCCAAATTTCACAACTCTACAAGAAAAAGCACTAGAAAAGTGTACTTACGTTTGACCTCCAGCTTGGTTCCCGGGCCGAAGCTAAGCCACAGTGAGGGCTTTGACACTCAGCCCTCAACAAAAACCTCCTTCTGATGCCGATCATATACGAAAGGCCAATTCAGAGAAAAATCCAACCATTTCTTTCCCCTTCTCCCCGCAAAGCCTACTCTCCTCACAAACTCAACGATTTGTTTGGGTCAACGAAAAGTTGGCTAATTTCTCATTTTCTGCTGTTTTCTTTTGGGGCACCGGAAAGGGCTCATTTTAGCAAAATGTCACGAACTTGAACATATAATGCAACAGGACAAAGACTTTACAAATAATTGAACAAAAAGGTACTTACGTGTCATCTCCAGTTTGGTCCCTTGGCCGAAAGTATACCACAGTGATTTCCCTTAATCTCCCCCTCTACAAAAACTCACCCTGAAATGGTAGCAAGCCTCTCTCCCCAGTTACCGTATTTTGCTTTGGAAATCTTAAAAATTAACTGTCAGCTAGCCTCCAGTGGAGCTATTTTCTTTCCTCTGCACCTAATCTGGGAATGAAGTTTGTTTTATCCCTGACATGTAACTAATTAGAACATGTGAAAAGGCTGGAGTGGGGGGAAGCAAACCAATTAAACAGAAACAGTGAAGAATTGGTTGAAAAAAAAGACTTACGTTTTATCTCCAGCTTCGTCCCCTGGCCGAAATTGTAAACACAGTAGTTCCTCCTAACCTCCTTCCCATACAAAAACTGAATTTCCTTTTCTGACAATCAAGCAAGGCTCTGTGTGGGACATATAATTATGCTCCCCGGTAGAGTCTGCAACTATCACTTAGACAGGTTATTCCCACCCAATGCCTGAACCTTGTTCCTCACAGAAAAATGTGCAACCCTTTTTTGAGTTTGTTTACAGACTTTATCTTTGCCTTAGAGGATGTCAGATCCTAGTCGCCAAGCATCAGCTTATAAAGATCACTTCACAAACACGAGGATCACAAGACACAAACAACTGAAGAAGGAAGGTTTGGATTTTACTTACGTTTGACTTCCAGCTTGGTTCCTTGGCCGAACGTCCAACACAGTGATAGCTCCCCATTGTGTCAGTGTACAAAAACCCTTCTCCTGGAAGTAGGCCCTGGGTCGGCTGCTGCAGCTTCACTCTGCTTTCCAGCAGGTGTGGCCTCCCCCAGGGCCTCCCCAACAGAGAATGTTTTCTTAGGTAAGATCTGTAATCTTGGAAGAGGATATATTTAGGTCTGTGGCCTGATGATCCCTTTCTTTAGCAATCTACCCTATCTGGACTGCTTATTTTATTTATTTATTTGTTTGTTTATCTATTTATCTATCTGTCTATCTACTTACTTATTTGAAGGTAGGCTGAGTGAAAATGACAAAGAAAACAAACAAGTTTTAAAAACTGCACTCTTTTATACCTTCTCCCGGGCCAAGGGGCTTTTGCAAATGATAAACCTCATTCACTGTGATTATGGGATTCTAGTTTCTCTCAGTTAAGAATAATTAGAGAGGGTCTTCCTATTTGAACCTCTCTTTTGCCACGATGTTTCAAAAAAGATAGACTAAACGTATATCAGATCAGATCAAGGCCCATGTTTTACTTTGAGACATATTCTGGCATCAAGCTATAGAGGACACATGAACGCAAAACAAAGATCAATGGAGTAGAAAGTAGACTTTACTGGGGCACCTGGGTGGCTTAGTCGGTTAAGCATCCGACTTTCGCTTAGGTCATGATCTCGCTGTTCGTGGATTCAAGCCCCGCGTCGGGCTCTGTGCTGACTGCCAGCTCAGAGCCTGGAGGCTGTTTCAGAGTCTGTGACTCTCTTTCTCTCTGACCCTCCCCTGCTCACGCTGTCTCTCTCTCTCTCCTAGAAATAAATAAAAAAAATTTAAAAAAAATTTTTTAAATAAAAAAAAAGAAAGTAGACTTTACTTAGTTGATCATGTGTTGTCAGAGGGGTGCCCATCATGCTCATTGAGCTGAACCATGTGCAGAGTTGTCTTTGGAGCTGCCAGGGACTCATGCCATGCCATGGTGTTTCCCTGGTAACCCCATCAAGGGCACTGAAGATTTCATGTATTTATATATATATATAATTATATATATATATATTCATTCATTCAGTCATTTATATATATATATAATTTTGAGAGACAGAGAGCATGAGGGAGGGGCAGGGAGAGAATTCCAAGAAGGTTCTGCACTGTTCTGCAGAGCCCAATGGATTCTTTCAAAACTCAGTTCAAGAGAGATCTTCTCTTGGATTTTCCTCTAGCCAAGTGACTCTACTTTGCAGAGCACAGAGACAGATCCAGAACGTCTAGTTGTTCTTATCTGCTGTCAGATTCTTTCTACCCTATTGGATCGTAAATTGTTTGATGTTTCATTGTCTTGTATTTGGAAGGCCCAGTCCAGTATCTTCACTTGGCAAATGTTCAACAAACATTTGCACAATGAATGAATGAAAAAACATATTCCACGATGAATAGTTGAAAATCAATAATGGACCAGAGCTAATAAATTATATAAACTAAGGACTAATACTAACCACTGAAATAGTATGTTTCAGGGGCGCCTGGGGGTGGCTCAATTGGTTAAGCATCTGACTTCAGCTCAGGTCATGATCTCAAGGTTCATGAATTCAAGCCCTACACTGGGCTCTGTGCTGACAGCTCAGAGCCTTGAGCCTGATTTGGATTCTGTGTCTCCTTCTCTGTCTCTCTGCCCCTCCCCTGCTTGAGCTCTCTCTCTCTTTCTCTCTCAAAAGTAACTAACTATTAAAAAAAAAAAAAGAAAATGAAAATATTTGGATCTCCTGGGTGGCTCAGTGGGTTAAGTGTCTGCCTTTGGCTCAGGTCATGATATGGTTCATGACTTCAAGCCCCACGTCAGGCTCTGTGCTGACAGCTCAGAGTCCCTGGATCCTGCTTCAGATTCTGCATTTCCTTCTCTCTCTACCCCTTCCTCTCTCAAGTGCTATCTCTATCTCTCAAAAATAAATAAATGTTAAAAAATATTAAAGAGATAGTAAGTTTCACAAGAGAAATTGTAACTGTAATTCAGAAAGGTAGGGTAGGATTCCTTGATTCTGTCAGCAAGAGCTTTGCTATTGTCTTTAATAGCAAAATCAGCAGTGAATCTCACCAGAAGATGAGGAAAGAGAGGAATCATGGAGGTAGACAGAAGAGAGAAACTTTCAAGTGGACATTTAGTGTGCAAAGTAGTTGACTGAGAACATAGTCAACATAGATCCTAAAGAGGATAGGGTGATTTTCTCTGCAGAGATACAAGCAAACTAGCCAGAATACTTGACATTTATCGAGCACTTATGAAGTGTCAGACATTGAACATGAATCACGCACATTTAATTATTCTCCAAAATCTAGGAACAAGAAACTGATATTATCGCAGTTCTATAGATGAGGAAAATTGAGTTCAGAGATGTGAAGTAACTTCACCCTAAGTGGCAGCACTGGGAGCTTAATTGGCCTGGGAGTGGAAACACCCAATGGAAGCAGAATGCAAGGCAGAAGACACTGGGGTGGAAGAAGGAAAAGGAATCTCCTTAGACTGTCCTAGGGATGGCAATGAGTAGATAAGTGTGCTCAAATGTGTATACAAGGCTGATCACTGAAATGTTTAGAAGTTTAAGAAATGGAAAGCAACTGAAATCTTTATCAATAGGAATTTGGTTAAATTGATTATGATAGAACTTTGCAGCGGAACACTAAGCAATCAATAAGAGAATGAGGTCTGTTTCTATATAGTCATGTGGAAGGTGTTTGTGAAAATACAGGCCATGGACTGGTATGTTTTGTATAATATTGATTCCATTTTATTGGATATATGTGGATATAAATACAGGGTAATTCCTGAAAGAAATACAACAAGCTTTACTCAGTAGTTATCTCCTGGGTTTACAGGGGTGTGTTGCTTGGGAAGAGAGCACTTCCTTTTTCTCCCTTTCTGTATGTTGCAGATTATCTGATTTTAAAACTTAGGTGAATACATTCATTTTGTGGTTTTTAGAAACAATAAGGCTGTATCAATTTTGATAAATAGTAAACTCTGACATTGCCTACTAGAATCCTCAATATTCTTGTACAATGTATAAATATAATTTTAAATGATACATACACATGCATGAGTTTTTTTGGTCTATTAGTGTTTTTCTGTAATCTTTAAATCAAGAATTAATCTGCTTTTGTATAGGAGATACAAATGTAGGGTATGTGGGGTTGATTCAGGGGCTGGAAAATGGGAATGATAAAGATGATATGCCTCTATTAGGGATTGTGTTCCTCAGGGAATAATGTGAAATGGAGAACTAATGTGAAGTTGGGATCTAATGTGAAGAGTACATCTAAATTATTGTACTAAGATAGTATTTGCTACAGTATTTGCTTATCATAAGAATTATGGTGACAGAAGCTATTGATAATACTGATTTACTGAGGAAAGATAGTGTCAACTGACTAGTCTGACAGGCTCTTGGATTTGTGTATAAAAGTGATGGAAATAAAAATTGGGGGAGAGCATTCCAACAAACTCATCACTGAAGCTGTTTCCCATTTGACCCCCAGCAAAGTTAGATTCTTAGAATAACTTCTAATCTGCTTGTGGAAGAGAAGGAGGGAGCAAGGGAGAGAGAGAAATGGGAGGGATACCAAATGCACTCCTGTACGTCATCCTGAAAACTATTGCTAAACTAAACAATCAATGTTTTTCACATCTACCATTTCAAGAAACACCATTTTTGCCCTTTATTTGGCATAATTAACCAGCTATTTGGAGAGGTCCACTTCACCCACACCAGTAACATACAGTAAATCAGCTAACTTGTCAGGGACATGATGGCATACTTCTGCTCTTTGCAAGGTTTGAAGGATGGTGGCTTTCTTACCTGGCTCTGGAATATTTGTGTCTGATACTCCATCTTGAAGTCTGTGGTTTAATGTGTTTTCTAGCTCATCAATCACAATGGAGTCCAATGTAGGTGATTCTTTTCACATCAGCTTCACTCCTCCTTACGATTGTAATAGCTACCATTTATACTTGATTTAAGGTGATATCCCATAAGGTAAGGATGGAATTCTTGAGTCCACATTCAGTGGTGTCTGGAACTTGATCAATTGGCGGGCTTTCAGCTAAGGTGCCACAAATTGACACCTATTCCTGAATTCTTAAGGGGCAAGAGTCTTAAGGCCCCATAGCATGTAGAAGGGAGACAGAGGTTACTTGAGAAATTGCTGCTTCCTTACTCCTTTGGAGCTGTGTCTGTTTCCAGTCATCTCTGAAGAAAGAGGTGCTGAGAGAAGCAAAGTCCTTTGTCCTAACATGTGCACATGTTTGTGCCATAAACATGACCCAAGATTTTGGACTTGCTCTGGAATATGTAGATGCTCATTGTTTCCAAGAAGACATTAAGGCTGTGGGTATTTTCTGACTTCTCAGAGTGAAAAAGAAAATAGCAGTATCAGTGCACGGTTAATTACCCTCAGAGAGGCTCACCACCCAGATTTACATTTCAAGTGTTGTGGTTTCTGGTTGGTTATACACAAGCGATGAGTCCCTCGAAGTCTGCTCTGGAGTTCCCTGCCCCCCTTTGTCCCCTTGGCACCTAGCCCTAGCCCTGTGTCCTCCCTTATCCTACTACTGCGAAAACCATCACGGACTACTTTGATTGGGCCGCTCTGGATGCAGTTGTGAAATCAATGAATTCAGGCATGATTCTTCATACTTTTTTTCTTCCCCACTGTCCAATCTTCAGGTCCCTCATGGGCACTCTACTTTGCTCCCTGCTGGTTCAGAACCCAGCCCTGAGTGCCCTCCACCTCCCACCCAGTCTTGCTCATCTTGAGTAAGGATCTGGGCTCTGGACCTTTCTTGCCCATAGTCCAAAACTGCCTTATGCCTTCAGCGTGTATAATCCTGATCCTGTGCAGAAGGATTCTGATCTCTCATTGCTTTCTGTTCCCATTAGCTTTTCTTTTCAGCCGTGTGGGTCACTTGGTTACCACTTGACCTAATAGTGTGTTGTTGTCGTTGCCTCTTGCCTTATTCTTCTTATTCTTGTGAGTTTATTTCTTTAAAATAATACTCTTAAAAAAATTTTTTTTTGTATTTTAAGGTGTTTGTTTTTAATGAGCAGGTATTGTGATGGAATATATAATCCATCATCTTAACCTGAATCCTCTTTTAATTAACTCCTTTGAGTTCTCAATGGGGTTACTAGGTCAGGTTCTGGCTCTCTCTCGCACCCTAATCAGCATACACATTCAAGGGCTATTACTCTAGTGCTGGTGAAAGAGGAAGTACAGATCACTCCTTTCTCCATCCTCCCCCAGCCCCACCCTAAGTGTCCTGATTATACTGGCTGAAACACAGAGTTCCAAACAAGGCAGAAGGATGGGAAGAGGGCAGGCCTACAGCAAAAGAAACACTCATGCACACAAAAGCAAAATGGAAACCTAACAGATTGAAACAAAGAATAATTTGGACTTTAAAAAAATGTTTATTTATTTTGAGAGAGCAGGGGAGGAGAGGCAGAGAAAGGGGGAGAGAGAATCCTAAGCAGGCTCTGCATTGTCAGAGGAGAGCCCAAAACGGTGGGGCTTGATCTCACAAAGCTTGATCCTACCTGAGCCAAAATCAAGAGTCAGATGCTTAACTGACTGAGCCACACAGGTGCTCCTATTTTGGACTTTTAAGTTGAGTATAATGGCCTTGTCCACCACTTGTTCTAAATCCCCCTTGCAATGACAGAAGAAACATAAAAATGAGAATAAAGTTATTTTGTGGTTGGATCCTATTAGCAGAAAAAAACATTTGTGGAAAATCACAAAGATTTAACTTTTGTGATTCAATTGATGGAGAAACTGAAATCTAGAATCTTCCATTCCATTGCAAAAATAGGAGGGGTCTCTGAGCCCCAGAAAACCATGGAAAACACACACCTCGGCGTTATTAGGGACTGGGCCTGCGCATGGGACGGGAATAACACCTGGGCTGCCTCCATTAAGCTTGCAGTCACCCTTCAGGCCAAGGCGATAGTGATAGAAAGAAAAAGAGGCAAAGTTACAGGCATTCAAAGGCAATGGGATAAAAATCTTCCAGGCCACTAGGAGAAAAAAAAAATGGACAAAGAAAATTTAAACCAATTTAGCAAAATTCAGGAAAAGGAAATTAAAAAATCAAGAGAAAAATATTGGATAAATAGAATTACAAAATAAGATGGAGAGATTAAGTCCAAATAGAACAGTCATAAACTGTACTAACTGCTGTTAAGTTATTCAAAACTTGAAAATGAGGCATAAAGATGACTGTCCATGAAGATTCTCTCCTTGACCAAACTGTACCCTGGCTCTTCTGAGCTCTCTTCTCAAGTGGACCCTGAATTTCGGACTTCCGTGTTCATCTTTGCATTATCTAATTTTAGCAAGAATCCTGTGAAGTCAGTTTAACCAGAATCCCCCTCCTTGATATGTGATCACTGATGAGGGAGCATAAGGAAAGCTGAGGACAAAGCACAAGCTAACAACACCACCATCCCTCCCCCCTACCCTCCTCCCCAGGTGGGATAGTGTTATTCCTCAGGTGCCCCCTGGCTGCCCAAGAACAAAGGATAGAAAACAAATGGTTAAACTGAAAGAGTCTCCATCAGTTTACAAATATCTCATCAATGACCTAATCTCCAGGAACTCCCCTCTGGCTTAATGATAATGCTTTGCTAGGGAGAAAAACCACTTTAGCTTGACAACAGCCAGGCCTCCAGTAATTCTGAGTCTTCTTTAGCTATGGAAATCTCTTCCAGAAACTTCCTCTTGACTTTATCTCCCCCCATCTCCACTGTATATAAGCAGCCACTCTTCACAACCCCAGTGCAGCTTTTCCTGCCCATTGGTCCTGTCCCCATGCCTTAATGAAATCACCTTTTTGCACCAAAACATGTCTTCAAGAATTCTTAATTGGCCATAGGCTCTGAACCCCACCAACACCCCAAAACCCCACCAATCACCATCACCATCTGATGGGCTTTCTCACCTTCACTGCTCCAGGCAATGTCTGATCACCCTGACTGGCCTTCAGCAAGAATCCTGTGAGGTTGGTTTTACCAGATCCTCCTTTAAACTGGATATTTTCTCTTAGTCATTTTTCCATCCACTGACCCCTACTCTGCTCCTTGGCTATAAACTTCCACTTTCCCTTATAGTTGGAGTGGGGTCCAGCCTCTCCTTCCTAGGGCAGAACCTCCATGGGGTGTTTCCAACACATTATTATCTTGATGATCCTAAGTCTGCCTTGCTTTTCTTCAATGAATGTCTTGAGTAATTATTTCTTTAACACTATGTGTCCTTTCAGGGTCATTTGACTTGCTAGAGAAATGAAGTTTTTACAAATTTCTAATTATACCTAATCAAAAACTAGATTTCAAAGGGTTGCATGTTAACTTAGAGAAAACTGATATCATGAACATGATAAATTACTTTTGTCTGAGGAGACAAAGCTAATGCTTATAGTCATATTGCTATGTTGGATGTTAAACAGTTTTGTATCTTCTTCAGTGATATTACTCTGGCATTGAAAGGGGTGTGTGTGTGTGTGTTTGTGTGTGTGTGTGTGTGTGTGTGTGTGTACCTACATCTTCATTTGAACCAGCTTTATCATCTGGTCTTTTCATTAAGAAGTTAAGTGAATCTTTGATACATGTTCATAATATATATGCATGATAACTTTATCTTAATTTTTTGAAAAATTTATACCTTGAAAATATAACTGAGGTGGGGCGCCTGGGTGGCTCAGTTGGTTAAGTGTCAGATTTCAGCTCAGGTCATCATTTCATGGCTCATGAATTCGAGCCCTGCGTTGGGCTCTGTGCTGACAGCTCAGAGCCTGAAGCCTGTTTTGGATTCTGTGTCTCCTTCTCTCTCTGCCCCTACCCCACTCATGCTCTCTCTCTTTCTCTCTCTCTGTCAAGAATAAATAAATATTTTTAAAGAATTAAAATATTTTTTAAAAATCCAACCATGTGCTGCTTACATGAGGTGTATCTAAAACAAAGGCATAAATGATTGGAACAACAAATGCAATGGATGAAGACATGTCAGGAAACTGCTGACCAAAGGAGGAATAATGGGTAATATCAGAAAATTTGAATTAGAGGAAAGAGCACTTTCAGGACAAAATCAAACATGATAAGTGATGCATAACAACAATCAACTGTGGGACTGACAAGCCCAGACCATGGGAAGTATATTTGTATGAGATTGATTTGGCTTTGTGAATATCTTTTTGGAGTTATGGAATCAAGGCAGTGGGTATTGTGAGTGCCAGTTTACCTAAGAATAGGAAATAGGTGGTATGAGAAATAAGCCCACTGACCCAATCAAAGTGGGGACACGGAGACTCTGAGCACAGTGAAACAAGGCTTTAATCAATGTTCTTGCAAGAGCAGGTGTCTGACTGACAGACGCATTTGGGGCAATTACAGCAGACAGTTTTTCTCCTAGCATGCGAGTCACCCCCGATTCCTCACTGGCTGAGTACTACCAAAGGCACAACTTTACCTGGATGTCACCTATGCCCATGTAAGGCAGGAAGTAGTCTGATTGGAATAAATGTACATTTCCTGACCTGACACAGAGACTTTCGGTCCCTCCTTTGTCCTCTGGCACATGCTCATTGCAAAGCCTGCACAAATAAGCCCGTGAAACAGAGAGGAGAAGAACCAGGAAGTGAAGTGTCCAAGGGTCCAATAGGTTGTAAACCTACTGTTAACTAAACAGCACAGCTTTTATTTGGTATTTCTAAAAATGAATCATCTCCCTTACTTCTCACAAGTGGGTCTTGAGATGCAAGGAGGGGTGTGTTCCTTGGGACCCAGAGAGCAGTAGGGGCTGCTTTGAAGGTGCTGGTAGTTGGGAAGGTGAGCAGGGTCAAAATCTTACCTGACATCATGGATATCACTAGAAGGTGCTGTGCCTCCAAGCCTCTAATTTATGTTCACACTCACCTGCAAATATTCTTATAGCAGAAACAGTCTGGTCAGGTTGCCATTATTAAATGGAATAAAATGCTTTCAGTCTTCTGTGTCTTTTTCCTCAAGATGAAGTAGTAGGGAGATTTATGTTTAGGCCTGCTCGGGTCAGTTGCTTAGCCCTCAGATAGGAAAGGATGGGGCACCATGACATTCTCATCCAACTGTGTCCAATCAGGGGTGCGTGGGTGGCTCAGTCACTTAAGCGTCTGACTCTTGGTTTCAGCTCAGGTCATGATCTCATGGTTCATGAGTTTGAGCCCCACATTGGGCTCTGTGCTGCCCGTGTCACCCAGCTTGGGATTCTCTGTCTCTTGTCTCTCTCACTCTCTGTCTCTCCCCCCACACACACTCTATCTCTCTCAAAAAAAAAAAAAAAAAAAAAGACTGTATCCAATCAGAAAGGGGAAGTTCCTTAAAAGGTGAGGTCATTGTGTTCTTAGAAAATGTAGGGATGCAGTTAGGAAATGGAACGTCCATAGTTCTCTGTTCCTTCTATGTACTTTGAACCCAAAGTTAGTGAATTATGATATTTTGATGATAGATAAGAGTTCTTACCATTGCACTTTCAGGGACCCCAACAAGCCTGCATCCAGCTGGTGTCCAATACATATGTATTGAATAAATGAATGAAACAAGCAAAGTATTGTTGAGGGAGGTCACAGGAAAGCCATATGGTTTCTCTTTGTTTTGCTATGGCGCCCTCTGGTGTTTGTGTTTGGTAGTTTCTGAACCTGGAAACGTGACAGTGGTGCCTTCCTCCAGGATTGTCTTCTGACAGCAGACCCAGAAATTGAATAGAAAATAGACTGGATGCTTTACTTGGAGGGGGATTTGGAGGTTTGTGGACTGTTCTAATTGGAAAGATAAACTATGTCCTAGCCCCATTGGTAACAAACAGGAGGAAGCTAGGTGTCTAAGGAAGTGATTCACTCAGGGCTACACAGGTAGGGAAGGACTGGGATGGGGAGAGCCAGATGTCTTGCCTTCCAGTTAGCACTTCCGTTACATTTCCCTGAAGAAGCACTTGGGAAAATATATACGACAGGAAAATTCTTTGCACGATTGCCCTCTGGTCCAAGTTGGGGACATTTTAATGCATTTTCTGAAATCCAGTGAAAAAAATGAAAAATGACCTTGAGCAACATTAACACTTTATGTCTTTCTTTCAGAATGTCAGGATACCAAATATAATTTTTAAAAGCTGGAAGAGCTCTTAACTGTCTGGCTTTTTGTCTTTGAGAAACCATGGTGCCCTAATGATACTGGTTTGTAGGCACAGGGCAGGGTCTAAACTTTGCCAAGAACCATTCAGTGATTTTCACTAAGCAGAGTTGAGGATTCAGCCAGTCTGCAGAATGCTCCTAGTTGGTCAAGGATAATAATTAGGCTGGTGAAATTTTGTATTAATGAAGCAATGATAGCTATTCTAATAGATATGATCCCAAGCTTGAACAATTTAATGTATTAGAAGTTATTTTTCACTGCAGAAGTTCTAATTAGTGTGCTTGAAGGGGTGCGGTTCTCTTTCATGCTCTTGGGGGCTACAGGCTGATGAAGGCCACCTTCAGCATAAGGCTTCCATTGTGAATTGCAGACTACTGATTATGAAAGCAAAGTCAATCCCAGAGTCACTGCCACTGCACTGGGCGGAACTCCAGATTAGCAGGGGATGAGGAGCTTTATACAAAAATAAGTTCTCGTTGCGGCCAAATGAGAAATGGGACGTTTTGATATTTAAAGTAAGTGATGAGCGTAACAGCTCCAGTGGGTCATTCAATTACTCTGTGGTGATGTGAATTCATTTCACACGCTTCCCAACATCCTGTCTTGCTTCATGGGATTTGTGAATGAGTTCTCATCTTTCTGCTAGAGGCTGAGAGCAACTTCAGGCAAGTGACCTCATCCAGGTCACTCTGGCTATCTGGTGCCTTGTGCAGGTACTCAGTGATTGCTCTTTGAATTGAAATTGGCTAATATGTGGATTTGAGAATACTATCACATTGAAGCAACTTGGATATAGTTTAGTAGGAAAATTTAGATTTTTTTTATGGATTAATCAACAAACTCCTTCCTTTTTCTTCTCCCTCCCTCTTTCCATCCCTTGCTCCCTTCCCCTTTTTCCTTCCTCTCTTGCTTCCTCCCTTCCTCCCTTTTCCAAACCCCAGAGTGGTATTTTGGGGCTTCAGTGTGCAAAGAAGACTGTAACATGATGAAGGAGGTGCCTGACCACCTGCTGGGAAGGTGTCTGAGAGGTTTGAATAAGGGGCAGCACTTTTGTTCTTCCTTGGTGGTATGGTGGTGAGAACGCCCATCCCTGCTCCCCCAGTGCCACCAGACACACAGGGGTACCTGCGGCAGCAAGGACCTCTTCTCCCTTTATCTTAGTTCATTGGGCTGCTATCCACACAAGACCATAGACAGGGTGGGCAGTTTATGAACAACAGAGACGTAATTCTCCACAGTTCTGGGCCAGGAGGCTAAGATTCGAGGAGGTGGCTGATGAGGGTCTACCCACTTCTTCGATGGCTCTCTGTATCCTCATGTGGTGGAAAGTGGTGGGAGCTATCTGATTTTTTAAGTTTTATTTATTGAGAGAGAAGAAGACATTGAGCAGGGGAGGCATAGAGAGAGAGACCCAAAAAGCAGGCTTAACACTGTCTGTGTGGGGGGCTGGACTCGAGGCTCGAGCTCGCATGAACCGTGAGATCATGACCCGTCAACCCAAAATTCCCGGATGCTTAACTGACTGAGCCACCCAAGGTGTTCCTGTGATTCTTTTCTTGTAAGAGCACTAATCCTGTTCTTGAAGGCTCTGACCTAATCACACCCAAAGGCCTCACATCAAATATCATCACCTTGGGTGTGGGACAACCTAAGAATTTGGGGGGTGGAGATACCCGAAAAACAAATAACCCAGTAAGAAATAGGCAGAAGATATGAACAGACACTTCTCCAAGAGGACATCAGATGGCCAACAGACACATGAGACGATGCTCAGCATCCTCCTCATCAGGGAAATACAAATCAAAACCACACTGAGATACCACCTCACGCCAGTCAGAGTGGCTAAAAATGAGCAAATAGAGAGAACTCTAGATGCTGGCGAGGATGTGGAGAAACAGGGCACCTCCTACACTGTTGGTGGGAATGTAAGCTACAGCCCCTGGAAAACAGTGTGGAGGTTCCTCTGAACAATAAACTCCCTATGACCCAGCAATAGCACTGCTAGGTTTACCCAAGGGGATACAGAAATGCTGATGCATGAAGCACATGTACCCCAATGTTCATAGCAGCACTCTCCACAATAGCCAAAACATGGAAAAAGCCTAAGTGTCCATCAACGGACAATGGATCAAGAAGATGTGGTTTATCTATACAATGGAATACTCCATGGCAATGAGAAACAATGAAATCTGGCCATGTGTAGCAACATGGATGGACCTTGAGGGTGTTATGCTGAGCGAAATAAGTCAGGCAGAGAAGGACAAATATCTATATGTGTGCACGTATAGGAGGATTAGGAGAACGAGGACCATGGGGAGAGAAGGGAAATGGTGGGGGAAAGGGAGAGAGGCAAACCATGAGACTCTTGAAGCTCAGAACAAACTGAGGACTGATGAATGTGGGGAGGAGGGGGAGATGGGCATGGAGGAGGGGGGGAGAGCACTGGGTGTTATGGAAACCAACTTGACAATAAACTATTTGTAAATACAAAAAACAAAAACAAAAGAATTTGGGGGTGGAGAAGGGTTGGAACCTGGGTCCTGGGGCAGCAGTTCCACCCTGCCCAGAGGACTGTGTGGAAACAACTGACCCCTCCTTGTCACCAAAGCTTCTCTGGTTAGATATAACCACAGGCGGTCAGATGAAATTTCAATGGACTTTCTAATATTTTTCTTGCATTGAGATTATAAGTGGTTCGGTCTCTCTACCTTTCTTTATGTTGAGTCTTTGATTTTGGTCTCAAAACCTTATCTAGTCCATGCCATGATTTATATTTCTATGTAATGGTGGTTTGCACTCTTTTATTTCCCTGGACAGGTTTTGTAAAGCCTGGACTTTTTTTTTTTTTGAGGTTTTGGTGAAACTTGATTAATCATACATTTATCTGGACCTGGACCATAGAGGATTCCAGGCAAACTTACTGTAACAACAGTGTGTAGAGATGATCAAAGGTAGTTTGAATAAAAACTGGGAATTAGAAGAGGGGCGCCTGGGTGGCTGGTCAGTTAGTGTCATTTTCCTTGGGGTCATGATCTCGCCGGTTTCGTGGGTTCGAGCCCCGCGTCGGGCTCTGTGCTGACTGCCGGCTCGGAGCTTGGAGCCTGTTTCAGTCTGTGACTCCCTCTCCCTCTGACCCTCCCCCTGCTCACGCTGTCTCTCTCTCTCTCTCTCTCTCTCTCTCTCTCTCTCTCTCCTAGAAATAAATAAAAAAAATATTTTAAAAAACCCTGGGAATCAGATAATATTAGAGAATCACTTTTAGTTCTTTACTATAGTAGCATAGTAGTTCTTTTTGTAAGTCCTTATCAGTTAACAATGTACTAAAATTCTTAATGGATTGGCTTCAACCATGTGTTTTGGCCACACATGTGTGCCCATGTATATTATCTTTGTTTATGATTGGCCATTGCTATAATATTAAAAATGAAAATAAAAAGAAACCATCACATTGCCAAGTGCGACTCACCGCAATAGTCAGGGCGCAGTTGTGAAGTTCTGCCAATAGATGACAGTGTTGTATAAGCCAACAAACCTACATACAGCTAAGCAGATGATTGAGGTTTCTAGGTAACAAAACAATTATTACAAGCCAAGTCAGATTTTCTTGCTTTTAGATAAAAAGTCATGGAATATTAGAAGAGGGGAAAAAAGGCAGGTATAGGACAATCAAATTATTTTTAAAATAAGTGGTTTATAAGTCTTACAGAGAATTTAGGTAGGACAGTAAAATAAAATCCCTGTAAACTTATTACCCCTGTATAAACATTTGGTTCAAACCCCCACCCCCTTTTCTGCCTCTCTACCTTCAGCCCTGTTTCTTAGTATATACTGATTTTCAGTTGTCAGCCTTGTTTACAGGAGAACCAAATTTACAGATAGGTGGTTGATGAGCAGCAGGTTTTTTGGATGATTCTCTTTTGTAACCAGTGTGATCTTTAAAAACAAACAAAAGAAAGGAAACTAGATGTAATGATTTCCCTGTTTAAAGCTATTCAAAGATTTCGCATTGCAGTTAAAAACTCCTTGTCACATCCTTCTAGGCCTACACCCGTGGTTCTCATTTTTTGACCACTGTGATTGGAATCTCCTGGGGAACTTTAAAAACTACCGATGCCTGGGGGTGCCTGGGTGGCTCAGTCGGTTAAGTGTCCGACTTCAGCTTATATTATGATCCCACAGTTCATGGGTTCAAGCCCCACATCGGGCTCTGTGTTGACTGCTCAGAGCCTGGAGCCTGCTTTAGATATTGGGTCTCCATCTCTCTCTGCCCCTCTGCCTCTCTGCCTTTCTGTCTCTCTCAAAAATAAATAAATATTAAAAAAAAATTTTAAAAACCCAATTACTTTTGCCTGGCTTCCACCTTTGAAGGTTCTGATGAAACTGGTCTGGGTGGTCACTGGCCACTGGGATTTTCATGAACTCTCCAGGTCATTCCAGTATGGTGTGATCTGACCCTTGGCTACTGTCTAGTTTCTTACCTCGCCCCCTCTCCTTTTGCTCCACTCCCTAGGCCTCCTTTCTGATCTTTGTCTTGAGTTTTTTCTCCCCTCAGGAGAACTCAGTGCCTCCTCACTACTGATGCCACCAACTCTTCAATGCCAACCCCAGGTTCCATCTCTGTTGCAATGCTGCCCCCTGGGGTCCTCTTTCCTATCAGGAATCTGAAACTTTGGAAGGCTGGGAGTTTAACAATTAGAATCTTCATTCCTGGTTGTCCTTGGAAATTTGTGTATCTTTAGATATCAATTACAATTTTCATGGGGCTAATTTTGTCTTCACAGTGAAGATGTGTAAGTCTGAGGTATTAAAAGTCCTTTATGCGGGATCAGGACCAGAGTGAGGCCAGTGAGGTCCTTGCCCCAGGCACAAAACTTAAGAAGATCTATATCTATATCTATGTCTATATCTATATTTATGGATACATATATGGAGGTATATGTATGTGGATATATATGGAGATATATGTATATGGATATAATATATATATAATCCACCTCAATAATTCAGATAAAATAATATTTTAATGCAATATTTAAAAACCAAAATTTATGCAAAAAATCCATGATAAAACAATAGGAGAATTGGAATTAAAGACTGAAGCTATCTTGAGAATAAAGAAATATCAATGGGGACTGTTTATTTTGTGGCTGTAGTATACTTGAGAGAATTTGATGCTGTGCCATTTCTCGGGTGGTGTTTCTCAAGCTATGGTGGTAGGGATTTTCAGAAGTATAAAATTTGTGATGAGAATATTGTATAGTAAAATGAAAATGGACCAATCGTAGAGAAGAATGCAAAATTTCTCTGACGATTTAAAAGAAATTTTTTAAAAAAACTGAAGAATTGTTTTCTCAGAAAGCTTTAGGATAAGTCCTAAGAATCCTGAAGATACACGTTTGGTTTATTCTGCCACTAGGTGTGGCTAGTGATTGTGAGAAGCAGCCATAAGGCTTGTAATTCCAGAACAGCAGGGGCACCTGGGTAGCTCAGTAGGTTAAGCATCTGACTTAGGCTCAGGTCATGATCTCAGGGTTCTTGGGTTTGAGCCCCCCATTGGCTCTACACTGACAGTGTGGAGCCTGCTTGGTATTCTCTCTCTCTCTCTGCCCCTCCCTGGCTTGAGCTCTCTCTCAAAATAAAAATAAATAAATAAATAAATACAATAGGACTTTTCCTTAAAATTTTCCCCTGAGGGGAGAGAATTGGTGAGAACAGACACGTCCCACACTGTCTTGCTAGATGTCTCATATATGTAGCCCAGTAGTGGAGTCCTCTCCCATGATAGCTTTGAAAAGTAAGAGAAGTGATTAGAATGGTCTGTGGAAAGGACAGTGGGGAGGCAGATCCAACTGCTGTGCCAGACATTCTTCCAGGCTGAAGAGGTGGAACCTGGGGGATGTGAAGACTGTTATCAGTCAGGATCCTCCAGAGAAGCACAACCAACGAGATATCCGTGGAGACAGAGATTGTGAGAATTGAGAGTGTGTGGGGTGGCGAGTCCAGATCCTGTAGAGCAGGCTGGCAGGCTGGAAATTGAGGTTGGTGTTGATACTGCAGCCTTGAGTGCGAAATCTGTAGGCCAGAAACTGAGGCCGAGTTTCTATTGTTGCATCTTAAGGAAGAATGGCTTCTCCTTTGGGAAACCTCAGTCTTGCTTCTTAAAGCCTTCAAATGATTGGACAAGGCCCCCTCCCTCATTTGGGAGAGAAGCCAGTGTTATGCAAGGTATACTAATTTAAATGTGAATCACATCAAAAACTACCTTCAGGACAACATTTTAATTTTCATTTGACCACACCACTGGGCACCATAGCCTAGTTAATTAAGGTGACACATAAAATTAACCATCCCCTAGGGGCAAACTGGGGGGCTGAGTGATTGGAGAATTGGCCCTAGGTGAGGATGAGATATGGATCCCCAGCTAGGGTCTACTCGATACAGAGTATAGCTGGGTCTTAGGAAATTTCTTAGGCCCAGAAGCTGTGCAGAAGCCACATGGACACCCATAGAACAGCCAATGTGCCACCTGACTCAGTAAGTGCCTCTCATCCTCCGTATTCAGAAAAGGCTGGAAGAGTTCAGTAGCTGGACATGCAGTAGACCCATAGTCACAAAATCCTATGCCCTTCTTATGGTGATGCACACTCAGTTTCTTAAGAGAATTGCACACCCCCACCCCCCACCCCTTCCCTCTGCTGGAGAATGAACAGCAAGACTAGGAACAGACAACCCTGAGCTGACTTCTCAAACCATTGGATGGAACAAAATTTTCTTTTCTTTCTCTTTTTTTTTAATGTGTATTTATTTTTGAGAGAGATAGAAACAGAGAATGTGAACCTGGTAGGGGCAGAGAGAGGAAGACAGAAGATCCAAAGCGGGCTCTGTGTTGATAGCAGTGAGCCCAGTGTGGGGCTGGAGACAGATCTGGGGCTTGAACTTATGAACTGAGGGATCATATTCTGAGCCAAAGTCAGAAACTCAAGTGACTGAGCCACCCAGGCACCCTGGAGCTAAGTTTTCTTGGAAGAACCTAGAGTTAATTAACTGGCTAATTTACAGATGGAAATATTGAACTGAAAAAATAGAATAACTACAAATCAGAATTCAGACTTTCCTTAGCTCATGGTAGAGTCCCACCTTTCTCCTGCAGTAAGTTCTGAACCTATCTCCCATCTCTCTGGCCCTTTGCAGAACCCCAAAACCGAGCTCAAGGGCTTGCAGCATCCTTACAGAGCTGCAGGAAAAAACATGATTTTGACATTCCAATAATTTTGGTCAGAGATTTTGTAAAACATTGGGTCCAAAGTTGCCAATTTTCTTCTTGTGCCTTCTATTCCTTTCACCCCTTCCTTCCTTCCTCCCTTCCTTGTCTGTTTACTGTTTCTGACTATATTTTATAATTTCACCATGATTATTGATATGAAGAGCCTTGATCATCATTTCTGGAAACTCAACCCATTTAACAACATTCTTGAATTTCAAATAGAAGCTCACCATTAGATCTTGTAGCAGTTTGTCATATTGAACTTCTAAGTTGTTCTAAGAGTTTCTAAGTTGAATCTGTGTTTCTAGTCCTACATCTATATTTTTGGTGATATTTTATCTCTCTAAATTTACATTAAGTACTTTTATAACCCACTGCTCATGCAGTTTGTGTCTTTACTCATCAGGTGCTTTGAATAGAGTCCCCTCCCACCCCTCCACCACCCTGTCCCCCAGGCCCAGAGCAGCTGCTCAGGTTTGATAAAAGGGGCCTTTGCCATGTAAGCTAAGCTGCATTGGGCAGGCAGGGACAGCAAGATGGTGTCACAGAGGCAGGTCCTCATATGCTTGATGCTGTGGGTCTCAGGTGAGAAATTTCAAGTTTCCATATGCCTTTTGGAGTAGTGTCAGTTTAGAGTTAAAAAATATATTTTAAAAGTAGATTGAGAAATACTGGCTATTCCCAAAAAAGCCCCAATTATGCGCTGACATGTACACCACTTCTCAAACGCCATATTTCAGGGTGTCTGCGCTAAAGTGCGTGTGTATCCTCATTACCTCCTCGTGATTGCAGGTGCCTGCGGGGCGATCACGATGACGCAGTCTCCAGCCTCCCTGGCTGGGTCTCTGGGCCAGCGGGTCACCATGAACTGCAGGGCCAGTCAGAGTGTTAGCAGCTACGTAGCCTGGTACCAACAGAAACCAGGACAGCGACCTAAGCTGCTCATCTACGAAGCATCCAACCGGGAATCTGGAGTCCCCGACCGATTCAGCGGCAGTGGGTCTGGGACAGATTTCACCCTCACCATCAGCAACCTCCAGGCTGAAGACGTGGCGACTTATTACTGTCAGCAGTATGATAGTTATCCTCCCACAGTGCTTCAGTCTCATACACAAACCTCCTCCCCAGGGCCCTGGGTCAGGGAGGCTTCGCTGCACCTGCTGCTGCCTCCCTGCTCAGCCCTAAAAGGGCACGCTCATGGGTCTGCCTGAGAAGCCACCTCTCCCGACTTATTCCTTAGAGGCTTAAGGCCCAGGGAAAAATAAGGGGAATGGCCTTTTCTGTATCCCTTTTAATGGAGATTAGTGAACACAAATGCCATAAAGACGTCGTACAGTGGCTGTCATGAGATTTTGTGTCACAGGACCTGGTGTGTTTTGCACAGACATTTGGCATAGTTGAGCCAGTAAGGTTCGTCTCTACCCTTTGGCAAAGGATCTGGTGAATTTCACACCCTGATGGAGTAATTCTCTCTTCCCTGTGCCTTCTTGACTCTGGAACATTTCTCTTGTATTTCCTTATTCTCTTGTCTCCTTTCTTCACCCATAGTCACCTTCCCACTCTGGACCTTCCCAATATTAACCTTTGACCTCTCTGATTCAGATCTCCTATGTGGAAGGTAGCATTCCTTTCTCACTTTATCTTTCATGTACCCTATTTTCCAGCTTCTCTGGCCAATGTACCTGACATTCATTTCTGCTCTATCTCCTTTCATACCTCCCTTTCTCTCTCCTCTCCATTTCTTCCAGGTGTACTTTCTCACAATGTCACTTATCTAATTCGTTAATCACGACACTCTAAAAATATGGGCTAGTGTTCTCAGCATTTGTCACCTCTTTTTTTAAAGTCTTCCTTGGGCATTCAGGTCTAATCTTGTGACTGACGGGGCTCACGGCTCTAAGTGTTCCATAATTTGTGTTCCTTGGAAAACGTTTAATTAACATGCCCATTTCAGTAAAAAACAGGGAAAATCCCAAGAATTTTAGTGTGATTTCTTCACCTCCTTCTACGATATTTGGTTGATGCAATTTAACTTCAGGAAAGACCATAGCTAACCTGGACAGTATGCTATGACCACTTACCTACAAAACAGCTTCTCATATGATTAGAAATATTGTTAAAGAACCCATATTAAGGAATCCATATAATTCATTCCAGATATGTGGTGTGTTTTTTTTAAGTTGTTTTTTTAATGTTTATTTTTGAGAGAGAGTCAGAGTGTGAATGAGGGAGGGGTAGAGAGAGAGGGAGACAGAATCCAAAGCAGGCTCCAGGCTCTAAGGTGTCAGCACAGAGCCCAAACTGGGGCTCAAACACAGGAACTGTGAGATCGTGATCTGAGCTGAAGTCAGATGTTTAAGTAACTGAGCCCTCTATGTGCCCCCCAGATATGTTTTCTGAGTGTTTATTATGCATCAAAGGCAAGGATATCTGCTTTCACACCAGCTGGGTGGGACAAACAATAAATACCTGTATCAGTGAATACTTACTATGTTGTTTTGGAAGTGCTATAAAGATAAATGAAGGGATTCAAAGCTTAGTGGGGTATGAGTAGTAGAAATTTAAAATCAGATGGTGTATTGGTTAGCTATTGTCAATTAATAACTCACCCCCAAAATGTATCAGCTTAGGATGGTAGCAGTTTTATTGCTGTCGTGTTTATTAGATGGCTGGGCAGTTCTGTTAATACAGACTATGACTGACTGATCTTCATTGGCCTTGGCTGTTTTGCTCGTGTGTTTCAAGTTAGCTGACAGGTCAACTAGGTTCTTTTGTTACAGAAAGGCTCACATTTATTTCCTCTCTTTCACACTGCTGTGGTTGGCTGACTATCTGCTGGGGCTGTCTTGGCAATTGGACCTCATGTCCCTCATTGTGTGGCAGACGAACCCCAAGCTTCTGTGACAGGTCACAGGGCCTCAAGTGAGTTAGTAAAAGCACTCAAGGCATCTTGAAGCCTAACCTTAATTGTCGGAGGCCGCGCCGGCTCCGACAGGTCCAGGGATCCCTGAAGGATGGATGGTGTCGGCGAGAGAGAGAGTGAGAGAGCCCCGAGATCCTTTCTGATCACCAGGCAGGCATCTCTGTCCTGTCAGTTTTGGTGTCTTTATTTAAAGGTTTGGCAACAACATGAAGTCAGAGAAAGGGATTTCTACAATGGGAGGCCTTTTGCGATAACAAGTTTTTGATACTCTGCAGAATTATCTCCGTCATAGTCAGTTTACAACCAAGGAATTAACAGGATGCTCTTAGTAAAAAACAGGACAATATATAGGTTAAGTTGTATATGGATAAGCTAGGAGTCATTCTGTCTGGCTCTCAAGAGGATCAATGTTTCTGAATTGGTTTGTGTGTGGAAACCATCATGGGGGCCCTAAATGTGTCTGTCTTTGCACCTGGGTTTATGTTTTAGCTACTCTTATCTATCCTCATCCCACCTGCCAGTATAAGGGAGGGTGTTTGAGGAATGTAGGCCTTGAGGAAGGGACTACTATGCTTCACCAATTAGCAAAGATATATGTAGTAACTTATGTCCTGCCCTTATCTGTACCTTAACTTTAAGTTAGGCTCTTTGTCTCCGGACCAGGCTCAATTGCAACTCTTGTGTTCTTAACCCCCTTTATTGTCTAAGTGTTGGATCTGCAAGGCCCATAGAAAGAGCCTTTTGACAATCACCCACAGAGCTTTCATCTAAAATCTCTCTTGCAAAGGCAGGAATATGCTTTTCCTTATAAGGTATCTGTATTCAGAATATGGGTCTGACATGGAATATTGTGAGGCCTGGTCAATACCAGCAGGCTTATATCCAACATGAGCCAGTAGTAGCAGAAGGAGATACCAGTTTTCGTTTCTCATGGCAGGAGCTGCAAACACTGCCATTTCCTTGCTGTGACTGCCATCCAGAGAGGCTGGTGCGGCTTCCAGCACTTAATAACGACACAATTCCCAATCTGATGTGTTGTAATGATCAAAGCAGTTGATCCTGTTGAAGAAGAGGGTAAATTGACCCCAGCTCTTGATAGAAGGAGCTGCAAGGTTATATTGCAAAAGGCGTGGATAGAGGGAAGGATAAAAAATGGAAGATCTGTATTTGCAACCAATCTACTCTAGAGGCTCATAGAGGGCTGCACTGAGAAGGTGTGATTAATCAATGATTCAAAGTAGTGATGGAAGGAACCATAGAGTACTTCCAGGCAGTAATGGTGTAGTTGGTTGTAAATAGAGGAAATAGCATACTTCTGAGGCAGAAATGTGATCAGCATATTGGTGAAGTAGAAGGAAGCCAATGTTGCCAAAGTGGAGTGTACGAGGGAGAGAAGTGGAAATGAGATCCAAGAAATCACAGGGAGGCCACTGTATATAGGACTTTGTAGGCTTCTCTAAGGATTTGGCTTTTACATTGAATGATGTAACAAATGGGGGAGTTTTGAGTAGAGTAGGACATACTTTGGTACATAGTTTAACAGGATCTTTCTGGGAAGCTACACTGGAAAGATAACAGTTGGGAGGCCATTGCTATTATCCAGGCTAAAGAGAATGGCAGCTCGGGTCTGAGTCAGTGGCAGCGGAGGAGGGGAGTAGTGGTGTATTTTGAAGACAGAGATAACAATATGCTGATGGTTTTGACAAGGAGTGTAAGAGAAAGAGAGGTTCAGGGTGACTCCAGAGTTTCTCTCTGAGTTCTAGAAGGGTAGAGTTGCCATCTGTTCCAATAGAGAAGACTGTGGAAGAGTGGATTTGGGGAAGAAGATGAGGAATTTGGTGTTGGACATTTTAAGTTTGAGATGTGTATAGATCCACATGCAGCTGTCAAGTAGCCATTGGATATACAAGTGTAGGTTTCAGGAAGAGAAGTGGACTGGAGCTTGGAATATGATAAGCAATGGCAGGAGTGTTGCCTAGATCAGAGGCCCAAAGGCTGAGCTCTGAGGCAGGAGTGATAAGGAAGAACCAGCAAAGGAGTCTGTGAAGGAGCAGAGGGATGGAAGACCAGCAAGATGTTATGATGCCCTGGAGTCCAGGGGAAAGGTCTATCAAGGAGGAAGGTGTTGTCAGTGTGTTACATGCTGCTGTTGGGTCTAGTGAGATGAGGACTGGCATGTGGTCATTGGACTTGGTAATGTGGAGGTCACTGGTGACCTTGAGAAGAGAAGTTTCAATGAGATGTTGGAGGTAAACCCTTGAATGTAGAAAGCTCAAGAAGAAATGAAGATAAAATATCTGGGGATGGTGAGTGTAGACAGCTCAGATAGTGACCTTTATGGTGAAGAGAAGAGTGAAATAGACTATAACTGGAGAGAGATGTTATATCAGAGTGGTTTTTTTTTAAAGATGTTTGTATACTGATGGGAATGATGCTAGAGAGAGGAGAACACTGATAATCCAGGAAGGAGGGAGAAATGCTAAGCAATTCAGTTGAGGAGGCAAGAGATATGGGTTCCAAGGGAGTGGCTTCAGGTGGGAGGGCTGTGCACCTCCCCACAGTGCTGGAAAGAAAAGCAGAGTGTGGCAATACCCATACCAGCACATCAGAAGACAGATGGGCCGTCCATGGATGTTCTCCTCTGATCCCCTGTGTTGACCTAGGAAATAGGAAATGGGGTACTTGGCTTTAAGTTAGGATGGGGGAGGAGCTGTTAGGACTGGAAGAAAGAAGGAAAGAGAAAGGGTGGAGACTGAATAGATCGGGAAAATGAGATATGATTGTAAGGCAGGATTAAGGGCCCTCAGAAAGTGATTGGTCATGAATCTGAGGTTGGGAAAAGTCAGAATTGCTGTGTGTTTTTCTCTAGTAGGCATGTGGAAGTCGGGATTGAATGAAATAATAGAAGAATGCATGAAATGAAATAGTGTAAGGCTGAGGAAATTCTTGTTTATAGAGGAGTCATTATTAAGAAGGATCATGGAATTTAAGCTGAGTAAGGAGGGAAATGAGAATAATAGGGGTTTAGTCATAGAGAAAATGTAGATAGGTCAAAAGATATGCTAAATCATAATTTTCAGAGAACAGTAAAATTATTACTCTCATGGAGATATAATATTAATGATCACATGTTAAATTACTTCACTCACATTATGAGTGTAACTGGGAAGATGTTTTAAGTGGTTTAAAGGAAAGTCAAAACACACGTATATATGGAGCAAAGGAATGCATTGTAGATGGAGGTAAAATGGTTTTCCAAAGTGAGGTAAGAAGTCAATTAAATGACTACTAGAATGGACATAATCATGCATCTATCAGTTACCAACAATTTAGAAAAAGTTGCAGGGTAGCTCAAAGACAATGAACAGGGATAGAGATAACCCGGATAGGCATACAACAGACATGCCAAAATTTCTGTGGCATGACAACATTATTTTCCTATCGATGTCAGGTCTCAGTCTAATGAAAGCTAGACATTGTTGGCTATGGCCATGGCAGGTGGAGTGAGCTGCAGAGCTCTTAGAAGTGGGCGAGCCTGAGATGCTTAGCATTTTATTTATTTATTTTTTTACAAATAGTTTATTGTCAAATTAGTTTCCACATAACACTCAGTGCTCATCCCCACAAGGGTGCTCCTCCATGCCCATCCTCCCCCCCATATCCATCAGCCCTCAGTTTTTGTCAGCATTCAAGAGACTTTCATGGTTTGCCTCTCTCCCTTTCCCCCACTATTTCCTCCCTTCTTCTTCCCCTTGTTCCTCCATTAAGTTCCTCCTAATCCCCCTATACGTGCAAACATATGATATTTGTCCTTCTCTGCCTGACTTATTTCGCTCAGCATAACACCCTCAAGGTCCATCCATGTTGCTACACATGGCCAGATTTCATTGTTTCTCATTGCCATGTAGTATTCTATGATATAGATAAACCACATTTCCTTGATCCATTCATCTGTTGATGGACACTTAGGCTCTTTCCATGTTTTAGCTATTGTGGAGAGTGCTGCTATGAACATTGGGGTACATGTGCTCCTATGCCTCAGCATTTCTGGATCCCTTGGGTAAATTCCTAGGAGTGCTATTGCTGGGTCATAGGGGAGTTCTATTGTTAGTTTCCTTAGGAACCTCCACAGTTTTCCAGAGGGGCTGTACCAGTTTACATTCCCACCAACAGTTTAGGAGAGTGCCCATTTCTCCACATCCTTGCCAGCATCTACAGTTCTCTGATTTGCTCATTTTAGCCACTCTGACTGGCGTGAGGTGGTATCTCAGTGTGGTTTTGATTTGTATTTCCCTGATGAGGAGGATGCTGAGCATCGTTTCATGTGTCTGTTGGCCATCTGGATGTCCTCTTTGGAGAAGTGTCTGTTCATATCTTCTGCCCATTTCTTCACTGGGTTGTTTGTGTTTTGGGTGTGTAGTTTGGAGAGTTCCTTATATATTCTGGATATTAACCCTTTATCTGATATGTCATTTGCAACTATCTTTTCCCATCCCATTGGTTGCCTATTAGTTTTGTGGGTTGTTTCCTTGGTTGTGCAGAAGCTTTTAATCTTGATGAGGTCCCAATCGTTTATTTTTGCTCTTGATTCCATTGCTTTTGGGGATGTGTCAAGTAAGAAGTTGCTGCGGTGGAGGTCAAGGAGGCTGTTTCCTGCTTTCTCCTCTGGGGTTTTGATAGTTTCCTGTCTCACGTTCAGGTCCTTTATCCATTTTGAGTTTATTTTTGTGCATGGTGTGAGAAAATGATCTAGTTTCATTCTTCTGCATGTTGCTGTCCAGTTCTCCCAACACCATCTGTTAAAAAGGCTGTCTTTTTTCCATTGGATATTCTTTCCTGCTTTGTCAAAGATCAGTTGGCTGTATACTTTTGGGTCCACTTCTGAGTTCTCAATTCTGTTCCATTGGTCTATGTGTCTGTTTTTGTGCCAATACCATACTGTCTTGATGATGACAGCTTTGTAGTAGAGGCTAAAGTCTGGGATGGTGATCCCTCCCGTTTTGGTTTTATTTTTCAGGATTACTTTGGCTATTCGGGGTCTTTTATGGTTCTATACAAATTTTGGATAGTTTGTTCTTGTTTTGAGAAGTATGCTGGTGCAATTTTGGTTGGAATTGCATTGAATGTGTAGAGTGCTTTAGGTAGTAATGACATCTTAACTATATTTATTTTTCCTATCCATGAGCATGGAATGTTTTTCCATTTCTTTGTGTCTTCTTCAATTTCCTTCATAAGTTTTTATAGTTTTCATCATACAGATCTCTTGTATCCTTGGTTAGGTTTATTCCGAGGTATTTTATGATTTTTTGTGCAATTGTGAATGGGATCTGTTTCTTGATTTCTCTTTCTGTTGCTTCATTGTTGGTGTATAAAAATGCAACCGATTTCTATACGTTGATTTTATACCCTGCAACCTGGCTGAATTCTTTTTTTTTTTTAAATGTTTTATTTATTTCTAGGAGAGAGAGAGAGACAGCGTGAGCAGGGGAGGGTCAGAGAGAGAGGGAGTCACAGACTGAAACAGGCTCCAGGCTCTGAGCTGGCAGTCAGCACAGAGCCTGACGTGGGGCTCGAACCCACGAACCGCGAGATCATGACCTAAGCGAAAGTCGGGCACTTAACCGACCAAGCCACCCAGGCGCCCCTTGGCTGAATTCTTGAATCAGTTCTAGTAGGCTTATGGTGGAGTCTGTTGCGTTTTCGATGTAGAGTATCATGTCATCTGCGAAGAGTGAAAGTTTGACTTCCTCTTTGCCAATTCTGATGCCTTTGATTTCCTTTTGTTGTCTGATGGCTGATGCTAGGACTTCCAGCACTATGTTAAACAGCAATGGTGAGAGTGGACATCCCTGTCATGTTCCTGATCTCAGGGGGAAAGCTCTCAGTTTTTCCCCATTGAGGATGATGTTCGCTGAAGGCTTCTCATAGATGGCTTTCATGATGTTTAAGTAGGTTCCTTCTATCCCAACTTTCTCTAGAGTCTTTATTAAGAAGGGATGCTGTATTTTGTCAAATGCTTTTTCTGCATCTTGACAGGATCCTATGGTTTTTATCTTTTCTTTTATTGATATGATGTATCACATTGATTGTTTTGCGAATGTTGAACCAGCCCTGTAACCCAGGAATGAATCCCACTTGATCTTGGTGGATGATTCTTTTTATATGCTGCTGGATTCGATTTGCAAGGATCTTGTTGAGAATTTTTGCATCCGTATTCATCAAGGATATTGGCCTGTAGTTCTCTTTTTTTGCTGGATCTCTGTCTGGCTTGGGAATCAGAGTGATGCTGGCTTCATAAAATGAGTCCAGGAGTTTTCCTTCCATTTCTATTTTTTGGAATAGCTTGAGAAGAATTGGGATTAATTCTGTTTTAAATGTCTGGTAGAATTCCCCAAGGAAGCCATCAGGTCCAGGGCTCTTATTTGTTGGGACATTTTTGATCACTGATTCGATTTCTTCACTCGTTATGGGTCTGTTCAGGTTTTCTATTTCTTCCCGTGTGAATTTTGGTAGTGAGTGTGTGTTTAAGAATTTGCCCATTTCTTCTAAATTGTCCAATTTGTTGGCATATAATTTTTCATAGTATTCCCTGATAATTGTTTGTATTTCTGAGGGGTTGGTGGTAATGTCCTTTTTCATTCATAATTTTGTCTATTTGTGTGCTCTCTCTTTTCTTTTTGATAAGTCTGGCTAGAGGTTTGTCAATTTTGTTTATTTTTTCAAAAAAACACCTCTTGGTTTCATTGATCTGTTCAATTGTTTCTTTGGTCTCTATGTTGTTTATTTCTGCTCTAATTTTTACTATTTCTCTTCTTCTGCTGGGTTTAGGGCGTTCTTGTTGCTCTGCCTCTAGTTCCTTTAGGTGAGTTGTTAGATTTTGCACTTGCAGTTTTTCTAATCTCTTGAAATAGGCCTGGAGAGCAATGAACTTTCCTCTTAGCACTGCCTTTGCCGCATCCCATAGATTTTGAATTGTTGTGTTTTCATTTTCATTTGTTTCCATATATTTTTAAATTTCATCTCTAATTGCCTGATTGGCCCATTCATTCTTTAGAAGGGTGTTCTTTAACCTCCATGTTTTTGGAAGTTTTCCAGACTTCTTCCTGTAATTGATTTCAAGATGCAAAGCATTGTAATCTGACAGTGTGCATGGTATGATCTGTAATCTTTTGAATTTATTGAGGGCTGCTTTATGTCCCAGTATGTGATCTATCTTGGAGAATGTGCAATGCGCACTTGAGAAGAAAGCAAATTCCCTGGCCTCAGGATGTAAAGTTCTAAATATATCCATCAGATCCATCTGGTCCAATGTGTCTTTCAAGTCCATTATTTCCTTAGTGATTTTCTGTCTGGTTGACCTATCCATTGCTGTAAGCGGAGTATTAAAGTCCCCTGCTATTAGCACATTCTTATCTAGAAGCTTGTTTCTGTTTGTGATTAATTGTTTTAGATATTTAGGTGCTCCCATATTCGGTGCATAGACATTTATGATTGTTAATTCTTCCTGATGGATGGACCCTGTAACTATTATGTAATACCCTTCTTCATCTCTTGTTATTGTCTTTAATTTGAAGTCCAGTTTGTCTGATATAAGTATAGCTACTCTGGCTTTCATTTGATTTCCTGTAGCATGATGTATATGTCTCCATCCCCTTGCTTTTTTTTTAAATATTTTTATTTATTTCTAGGAGAGAGAGAGACAGCGTGAGCAGGGGAGGGTCAGAGAGAGAGGGAGTCACAGACTGAAACAGGCTCCAGGCTCTGAGCTGGCAGTCAGCACAGATCCCGACGCGGGGCTCGAACCCACGAACCGCGAGATCATGACCTAAGCGAAAGTCGGACGCTTAACCGACTAAGCCACCCAGGCGCCCCACCATCCCCTTACTTTTAATCTGAAGGTATCTTGCAGTCTAAAATGAGTTTCTTGTAGACAGCATATAGATGGATTTTGTTTTTTAATCCATTCTGCTACCCTATGTCTTTAGATTGGAGCATTCAGCCCATTTGCATTCAGTGATATTATTGCAATATGTGGGTTTAGAGTCTTTGTATCTTTTGTAGGGTTCATGTTTGTGGTGGTGTCTCTGGAATCCTTGTTTTTGTAACCTTTCCTTCAGAGCATCCCCCTCAGGATTTCCTGTAGGGCTGGCTTAGTGGTGACAAATTCTTTCAATTTCTGTTTATTTGGAAAGGTTTTTATCTCTCCTATTTTGAATGACAGGCTTGCCGGATAGAGGATTCTTGGCTGCATATTTTTACTGTTCATCACATTGAAGATCTCCTGCCATTCCTTTCTGGCCTGCCACGTTTCAGTAGATAGGTCTGTCACCACTCTGATAGGTTTCCCTTTGTATGTGAGGGCCCTTTTCTCCCTAGCTGCTTTCAAAATTCTCTCTTTGTCCTTATATTTTGCCATTTTGACTATGATATGTCATGCAGAAGATCGATTCAAGTTATGTCTGAGGGGAGTCCTCTGAGCCTCTTGTATTTCCACATTTACTTCCTTCCCCAGGTCGGGGAAGTTCTCTGCTATAATTTGTTCCAGGACTCCTTCAGCACCTTTCCCTCTCTCTTCCTCTTCTGGGATTCCTATGATACGGATATTGCTGTGTTTGACCGTATCGCTGAGCTCTCAAATTCTTCTTTCCTGTTCCTGGATCAGTTTGTCTCTTTTTTTGTCAGCTTCTTGTTTTTCTATAATGGTGTCTTCTAAATCACTTATTCTCCTTTCTGCCTCTTCAATCCGTGCATTGGAGGCCTCTAATTTATTATGGATCTCATTTATCGCATTTTTTAATTCTTCATGCCTATTTTTATTTTCCATTCTGTCTGTAGCCATAGTTTCTTTGATGTCCCCTATGTTTTTTTCCAGCCCAGCCATTAATTTTACCATTATTATTCTAAAATCTTGTTCAGTTATGCTGCTGATATCTGTTTTGAGCAGTTCATTAGCTGTCATTTCTTCTTGGAGTTTCTTTGGAGGAGAGCTCTTTCATTTCGTCATTTTAGTTAGCTTTCCGGCTCTTGTTAGTTTTAAGGATCTGTTATGCTCTCTATTTCTATGGGCGCTGCTATATCCAAGAAGACTCTTTGACTTTCCAGGGCCTATCCTTTCAGAGAGTGTTTTTTGAATGGTATCCCTTGGTCTCTCTTGTTGGGACCTTGGGTATTTTATTTTCCTTTTCATAGTGATATTTGGGACTCTCCACCTTGTGTACTCTAGCTTGTTTCTTGAGGTAGCCCTGGAAAAGAAAACAGACCGACAAACACACAGGGAGCAGGAGCACACCAACGCACAGGCTAATTCAACTAACATGCAAAGTGAGAGGGAAAACGAAAAAGTTAAAAGATGGAGCAGGGAGGGCGAATAATATGGAGTATAAAGTACATAAATGGGTCAAAAAAGGGGAAAAGAAAAGGAAAAAAAAACAGAAGATAACCTATGGTCAAAGAACGGTTTAAAGCATATACCTGGTTTTCCCAGCTACAGTTAAATAGCTGTGTATATGGAGTGCTGGTTGAAGAGCATAGAGAAAGAGAGAGAAGACAGGGCGGGATGAGGAAGAATTGGAAATAGAATGAACAGGCAGAAGGTATAAGAAGATTTTCAAAGAGGTAAAGGGTAGAATATGGTTGGATTGGTGAGAGAAGGATGCTGGAATTATCCAGAGAAACTATATAGTCTAATTACTCCTGAGAGAAAGAGCTGAAAATGTCGGTAGGTGTAGAATTTACATTTACAGAATGGACTCGTTGTGATTGTTTAAGCAAGCTGGCGACCAGAGTTAGTCAGGTCAGTGTTCTGGGGAAAAAAGAGAGAAAAGAGAAAGAAGAAGAAAAAAAGAAAGAGGAAAAAAAGGGAAAAAAAAGAAAGAAAAAGAAAAAAAAGAAAAAACAAAAAAAGGAGAAAAAAAGGAAAAAGAAAAAGAAAAAAAAAAGGGAGGAGGGCAGCTCTCAGGCAGGGATGGGTGTGGCGTGATCCAATGCCTCAGGCGGGAGCTCTGCCTTGGTGGTTGTGGGGAGGAGAGTGAAGGTGCTCCAGTCCATTCTTGAACCAAGAGCTGCACCTCACTCTTTTGGGCGTGTAAACTCCCCGTACCGGGGGCGCAGCCGAAGTTGGTTGCACTCTTCAACCCAGGGCAGTTCCAATCTCCAAATCCCAGTCTGCGCGCCCTGCTGAAGTTGCCTTAGACACAGCTTCCCAGGCAACCCCCTCGGGCAATTCCAGGCCCCCTGCCGAGCTCTGGGGGCGGAGTCAGAATCGCTGCTTCCTTCTCTGGGTCAGGCTGGCGGGGCTTGCCTGCCGGGTGCTCTGAGCCCGAGTCCGCTGGAGTGAGGAAAACCGGTTCCCTCTATGGCTCATCACCCGAAACACGAACTCACAGGCTAATATCCCAGTTTTTAGTTCTCTGCCTTCCCTCTGGAGTCCCATCCAGCCAGGAGCATGGACGCCCAGTGTCCGCATGGCTCTTTCAGGGTCCCCAGCCGCCTGGGAGCTACAATGGCGGCAGGTGCGCCACCACACTGAAGTCCTGCCTCCAGGAACCAGCACAAAGAAGCAGTTTGTGTGCTCAGCTTCCCCCAGGACCAGTTGGCGTAAGGGGACCTGGTGTGCAGGTATTGGCAAGTATGGTCTTTCTATGCACCGAGCGGAGGTTTTCCCCCCTCCGAGTGGAGGCTTTTCTGTTTCAGACTCTCTCCTTTTCCCCCTCTCACTCCCTGTAGAGGGTAGAGGGGGATCGCCTCCCACCCTGGAGTCTCCGATCCCGGCCCGATTTTATCTTCCCCGGTTTGCACTCACGTTAGAAGGCTCTCTCAGTGGATTCTGTGTCCTTTGTCTCCCAATCTCTCAGGTTTTTTAAGGTTTCCAACGGCTTCAGATCTTTTCTGTGTGATGTATGGGCGCTAGTGCAAGTATGGAGCTCCTTACTTCTCCGCCATCTTGCTCCCTTCTCCGATGTTTAGCATTTTAATAATGGAGTAGCTGCCGTTATTTTCTAACGACGTGTTTAAGGTATGGCCTTGAGAGTGAATAATCAGATTGGTTGGGGAAGAGACAATTGGAGGAGAATCAATCAAACAACTGAGAGAGCAGGATAATGGAAGGATCGTAGATGAACGTATTGAAACCAGCAGGCATGTCGGAGGGTCTATGAGCCAGGAACTAAAACATTCCAGAAATGAGGAGAGACTTTGGGATGGTGTTTGTTTGCAGGAAGGAGTGGTTCTGGGTGACATAGTCTACCTTATGGATTTCCAAGGCTGGGTTTTCAGTTATTAGGTAGGAGGACTAGAAGTGGCAAATGAAGGGGGAAAGGGAGCTCCCTGAGAGGGCTGCCAAGGGAGCGCACAAGCTGAGGGAACTTTTAGAAGAGACTTAGGCTATAGGGCATATCAGCAGTTCACAGGGTGTGAGTTGGAAGCATGTTTGTAAGTATTGTGTGCTGGGGTGAGTGGGTGGCTCATTCAGTTAAGCCTCCAATGCTTGAAATTGACTCAGGTCATGATCTTGGTTCATGAGATCGAGCCCAATGTCAGGCCCTGTGCTGAGAGCGTGGACCCTTGGAATTCTCTCTCTCTCCCTTTCTCTCTGCTTTTCTACTGATTTTGTGCATACACTCAGTCTTCTTAAATCAATTTAAAAAAAAAACCCAAGAACTGCTCTTCTTAGGGAGCACTAGGACTTGCCCCAAGAGAACCCTCCACTTCAGGACAATCTTTCACCTGGAACATAGGAGCAGGAGCCCGAGGATCTAGGATGGTGGCGCCATCTTACTACCTCCCCCACTCCCCAGGATACTCAGACCCTGTCCCAAGAGAAGTCCCAATTATCAGCATCTGGCTGTAGGACTGGACCTGTGGCAGAGGCATTTGGGGTGGAGGTTGATGTAAATCCCCATGGAGGATGAAGGTAGAGCTGGCAGGGTCAAGGCTTGTGGTGGCCCCCGAGATGCTTCCTGCCAGCCCCTTCCCTGGGCCGTCCCCCTTGCCTGGCCCGAATCCTGATAAATGATAAACAACTTGAATTATGGCTTAGGAGAGGATAAATCAGAAATATGGATTAGGAGAGGATAAATCATGTGTGGTTGAGCCTGCTCCTGTTTGGAGAAAGGTGCTTGGGAGGGCATCTGGCAGAAGACAAAGAATTAGCTCATGGGAGAGAAAGTGTTTAGGTGGTAGGTAAAGGCTGTCCTCTTGCCCTGTGAGCTTGAGGTCACATGGGTTTATCTTCTCTGCTTGGTCCCCATGCCTGTACATGACACATTAGTGTTAGATACAGGGTGAACAGGAAGTTGTGGACTGGCTGTTCTCCACTCTGAGTAATAATGAAACTTCTGCCTGTGAGGGCCTGGGGGAGAGGGTTCATGACCTTGGTTTTCAGGATTGACCAGCTGGAGAATCCCAGTGTTACCCAACAGAGGCAAGTTCACTCATTAGTGTAGGTCCCCAGCCTCCACCAGACTGCCAGGCTCACCCCTCTCACCCTTTCCAGGTTCTGATGACATTTCAGGACTTGGTTTCGAGGCCATTTACTCAGTAGGGTCGACCACCCCTCCCCATTTGAACCAGGCCTATCAAGTGTCCATCTTTTATAATCCCACAGCTTTCTCTTTTTGATAATAATCACGACTTGAAGTACATAATTTTGCTTATATGAAATTTGAATCATAAGGATTAAGACAAACTACTCAGCTGAGGTTACGACAGCCCCAGGACACTCCTACACATCGGGCATCTCAGACAAACTAGAAGGCCAAGATTTAACACACTGGTCACACTGTCTCCTGGGACATGCTTGAGCTCCAGTTGGAAATATCTGGTGACCCCAAGTCCCACAGGGTGCTGTGAGAGCATGTGTCCGGTTGAGCACAACCTCAAGGTCTTCTGAGCTGCTTTGCATGTTGTGCTCATTAGGCAATGCTCCACGCTGCTCTGGGCATCCTTAAAGGTAGCTAGTCAGGGCCCCTGAGGAGCAGCCTCTAGTCCAGCCATCAGAGACGGGGTGTGGGGCTTCCCTGGTATGGATCCTGCCATTCTGGGTTCCAGGTGGGAGGGTGGCACACAGAAAAATTTTGGGCAATCTCACTGTGGCCTCGATGCTTCTGTTGTCCCTAGGCTCTTGGTGGCTGAAATTAAAGCATTTGGTGTAGGTTTCCGGTTGCCTAGTTATCTCTTGTTTTCTGGTTACTCATCGTGTCATTGATGACTTTGACTCAAGGGTCACCAATGACGTGGGCCTACACTGGGATGATGTCAGTGCATCTGTTAAGTTTCTTGTGTCTGTCATTCCAGGCTCCACTGAAGGCATCGTGCTGACCCAGCGTTCAGCCTTGTGACTGTGTCTCCAGGACAGAGGGCCACCATTCCTGCAGGGCCAGATGGAAAGTCAGTGATACTTGGGGCATTACCAATGATATCATCTGGTATCAACAGAAATCAAGATACTGTCCTAAGGTTCTAATCTATGAAGCATCTCAGTGAGAGTCTGGGGTCCCAGCCAGTTTCAGTGGCAGTGGATCTGGGACTGAGTTCAGCCTCACCATTGGCGGTGGTGCCAACTGTTACTGCCAAAAGAGTAAGGAGGCCCGTCCCGCAGTACTCTGGGTCTCAACAAAATCCTCCCCAGGTGGCTGCCCAGTGAGGCTCAACTCCTTCCTCAGATGTTCGTCTCTATGACCCAGGGTCTCTGAGTGCTTTGCCTAAAGGGGTCAGGATGTGAGACAGTAAAGTGTCAAATTGACATGTGTCTGTGTGTGTGTTTTCCACATAACATGTTTTATAATTTAATTATTAATATTAGGTCAGAGCTTACATAAAAATCCCTCTATGCTTGCTTAGTAACCTGAGAACTGTGAGATCGTTCTCTTTGCTCCTTTGATTCAGATTTCTCCATCTGTGTGTCTTTCTCAAAGATTGATTCTTAGATCTCAGTATATTATCCTTTCCTCCTTGTCCAATTTTTGTGTCCTTTTTCTGATACTCACCATGTACCTGGTCAAGGTTTTCTCTTGTTTCCTTTTCCTTTTTCCTTCTTTTTCCTTCCATTGTTCCTTCCATTCATTTGTTCCTTAGTTACTCCCTCTCTCTTCTCTCTCTCTCTCTCTCTTTCTTTCTTTCTTTCTTTCTTTCATTCATTCTTTCTTTCTATTGTTGTTTATTTCTCTTTCTTTCTTTCCTCCCTCCCTCCTTCCTTCCTTCCTTCCTTCCTTCTTTCCTTCCTTCCTTTTTTTTTAAGAGAGAAAGGGAAAGGCAGAGGGAGAGAGAGAGAATCTCAAGCAGTCTCCATGCCAGTGTGGAGCCTGACACCGGGGTTGTTCTCACAAACCATGAGACCATGACCTGACCCTAAATCAAGAGTCAGATGCTTAACCAACTGAACCACCCAGTCTCCCCTTCTCTCTTTTTCTGTTTTCTGTAACATTACAGGTAAGTGGACTCTGGAAGCCTGAGTGTACATGCTAACAGAGATGGAAGGGCCAGTTATCACATCCCTTCCACCCCTTCCTTGGTCTCCCTTGGGTTTCTGCAACCCCCAAGGGGGCAGGGGAAGCTCTGCTCACCAGGGGACAAATAGCCCCCTGTAACAGTTCTGTCTGCCCAGATTCCCATTCATTTCTAACTTTGTAACACGATCTCAGCACATAGGAAACTTTAATGTTGTATTTGTTTTCTCTTGCTCCACAACAAATTAGCACACACTTAGTGGCTCAAATAACATACATTTACTGTCACATCATTTCTAGGAGTCCAGTTCCCTTCTCGGAGTCTCCCAGGCTGGAATCAAGGTGTTGACCAGATTCCATTCTCATCTGGAGGCTTGAAGAATCTGTGTCCATGGCCATTCAGGTTGTTGGCGGATTCTTTTCTTTGCAGCTGTCTAAGAGTCCTGGCCTTTGGTGGCTATAGGCCAGAGGTCACATTAATGTCCTGGGGCCACCCAAATTTCCTGACATGTGAGATCCTTAATCAAATCAGCAAGCGGGCATCCATCAACAGCAAAGAGGGCTTAGTTCCTCCTTAAGGGCTTTGCGGTGATTTAGTGAGGTCCACCCACGATAATCTCTATTTTAATTAGCTCAAAATCAGTTCATTTGGGACCATAATTATATCTGCAAAATAATCTGCAGATTGTCTGGGCTGGAAGGAAGTCACAGGTTCTACCCACACTGAATGGAAGGGCCTGAGTCCTGGGGTGTAGCTGTCATGGAGCCGCCCTAAGGTCTGTCTGCTACAGCAGTCATACCGCATATGGTTTATTTTGTCTGTTCATTTTCATTTCATTTCTTTCACCCAAATGACTCTTGTGCCAGGGACATTGAGTATGAAAGCTTCCCCAGGTAATGGGCTGTGAACAGTATCAGACTGTCCCCTAGACACCATGTTTCCTTTTTTGTTTCTCTTGTTTCTCCTATGGCTTCCCAAACGAAGAAACAGTCAATGTGTCCCCCAGCCTGGTGAGAAATTCGTAATAAGCTGATAAAGAAATAATGTTAGAAATACAAATCTAAACATGCCTGAATTAGAAGAGAAAGAGGACTAATCTCAAATCGATGACTGAAACGTCTACCTGGAAAAAAAGAACAGAAGAAAAAATCCAAGAAGGTAGAATGAAGGAAATATAACTATTATGGAGGAAATCAACAAAATCTATATTCTGTCTCCTCAAAACTTAGGATCCTTTTAAAACCAGCATGAATAGAGAGCTAACTGTATTGTCATGCTACTGAACCGAAGGCTGTCCCTCAGTTCCAGAAGGAAACGTTTTTGTGGTCCAGCCTGATTGGTGGCCTAGAGAGGTCTAGGTGGAACCAAGGCCTATCATTTGTGGAACATACTTGAAGATATCTACGTTCTAGATCACACACTGGGGTGCTTGTTTCTCCACACTCTGGGTGGTTCAGACGTTTTTGCGGAGACCTTAGTGATTGGACAGGGTTTCAGTTGAGCAGTGGCCAGGGGAAGAGGAGGCAGACCTGTGGAGGCTGGGGTTTTCTGTCGGACATTATGTACAGCAGACACCCATCACAGAAGAAATTTACCTTGTACACTTTGTCATAGAGCTTTCCTTGCTGATGGGATTGAGGTAAGCCTCTCTGAAGAGGAACACATAAATGGTTCCCAGAGGCACACACACCTCACAAAAGCACTAAGACCCTCTCCTATGCCCGCGATGCTTATACAAGTAGGAGGACCACAAGGGTTTATGAGCCAGGACCCCCTCACCCACACCCTGCTGATTTGCATCTCTCTCTGAAACCACAAACCCCTCAGAGTTGTTTTTAAGGTACGTTCTTATGAGACGAGGTGTTTAGCTTGTGACGGGGCTCAGTCAATATAATGGAATTTCCAGCTCAAATTCTCAGCGTGTTGCTGCTCAGTGTCATGGATAAGAAAGAAGGGAAGCTCAAAACTTTGTATCTCTTTTTGGAGTCTAAGACAAGCTGTTTCTTTCTGAAAAGGTTGAGTCTCGCAGCAAATCTGCATGTTGAATGGTGGGAAGATATCCTCTACCCCTGTTTCTGCTTACTTCTGTCTCTTTGCCCTCTCCTATGTGGTCTTAGTTTCCAATGGGAAATCATCTTAACCCAGTCTTCAGCCTCCATGGCTGTTTCCCAAGGGGGCACGTTCACGATCATCTGTGAGATGAGCACTGGTATAGGCACCGACCGCTTAAATTGGTACCAACAGGAGCTCGGAGCTTCTCTTATGCTCCTTCTTCATGGCACAGCAAACCTGGCTTCAGGACTCTGTCTCACTTCAGCGGCAGTGGATCTGGGAACTATTATTCTCTTAGGATTGGCAGCCTGGAGGCCAAAGATGCTCCAACTGTTACTATCAGTAGTGGGGTAGTTGCCCAACCCCAATGTTACAGACATGAACCAAACTTCCTCCAGCAGCTGAGGACCAAGCTGCTCTCCCTCAGACACTGGGAGGGTATGGCCTCTGCTTCCTGTGTCTCAGACACCTCACAGTGGCCCTCGAGGGCGTCTGAGCTTGGCTGAGTGTTGAAGATGCTTGGCCTTCGGAGGAAAGGGAAGAAAGAAAATCTGGGGATAAGTCGGTTCTCAATGGGCTCGAGTTTGGTAGCAGCCTGTGCAATGAAGGAAAAAATGCAGGTGTGATGCAGTGTCTCAAAATAGAACATTAATCCTTTTGTGTTTTTAAATTTTTTTTAAAAGTTTGGTTGTTTGGTTATTTATTTATTTATTTATTTATTTATTTAGGGAAAAGGGGGCAGAGAGAGAGAATCCCAAGTAGGCTCTGCACTGATAGCGTGGGGCCCAACACAGGGCTCAGTTTCATGATGCAGATATCATGACCTGAGCCAAATTCAAGACTTGGAAGCTTAACCAACTGAGCCACTCAGGAACCCCTAAAATGCTGAGTGTTCCTGACACACAATGTTATGTTAGTTTCAGGTGTACAACATAGTGGTTGAACAAGTTCATTCATTATGCTCTGCTCCCGATAAGTGTAGCTACCATCTGTCACCAGTCTAGATATTGCGGTATCTAGACTATATTGACTAATTGACTGTATTCTTTCTGCTCTGCTTTTAATTCCCACGATTTACTCATTCCATAGCTGGAAGCTTGTACCTCCCAGTCCTTTTCACCCACCTTGCCCATCCCCCACTCCCCACTCCCCTCTGGCAACCACCAGTTTGTTCCCTGTATTGGTAGGTCTGATTCTGCTTTTTCTTCTTTTCTTTTTCTTTGTTTATTCATTTTTTTTTTTTTAGATTCCACTTACAAGTGAAATCATATGATATTTGTCTCTCCCAGTAGGACTTATTTCACTTAGCATAACACCCTTTAGATCCAACCATGTTGTTACAAATGGCATGATCTCATCTCTTTTTGTGACTGCACTATATCTATATCTATATCTATATCTATATATACACCACATCGTCCTTGTCCATTCATCTATCTTAGTACTTTTAGTTTGCTTGTGATTCTTGGCTATTGTAAGTAATGCTGCAATAAACATAAGCGTGCATATAGCTTTTAAAATTAATTTTTGTTTCTTTGGATCCATACCAGCTGGGGAATTATTGTGTCATATAGTATTTGGATTTTCAATTCTTTTGAGGAACCTCCATACTGTTTTCCACATTGGTTGTGCTAGTTTGTATTCCCACCAACAGTGTTAGAGCAGTAATTTTTGGGTAGATTATTATTATTATTTTAAATTAGTTCTTTAAAGTTTATTTATTTATTTATTAGAGAGAGTGAGCAGGGAAGGGACAAAGAGGGAGAGAGAGAATCACAAGCAGGCTGTGACCCAGAGGACTTGGTCTCACCTTCAAGCAGTGCTTTCTGGTACGTGAACTGGCTTAGGTCCAGGCACTGAGTCAGAAGCTGTGATGTAGGCCTCAGCTCACTGACCTAGAGTTTTCCAATCATATGCATGAAATTCTCCATGGGTTTTCTTGCACTTGAATTTAGCTTCAGTCACTCCATCTTGACCCTGAGTTTACTTCTTGGCCTGCACTCAGAGGGCTACATAACTATCCTCAGGTGTAAGGAAAACCACCAATAAGAAGACAAGGATTAATGTTCCCTATTAATGGTTATTTATGACACGGTTTGCATATTTTGTCCTTGAGATAATGGCTTTTCCCTTGAAACTCCCCCAAGCCCTCAACCTTGCCTTCAAAATAATGAATGTTTTCCTACACAACAGGATAAGGGCTAGTCTCTTTATCACTTTGTAGCCTTTTTACTATAACCGCTCAATTCTGCTTCTGTACTGCCCACTTGCCTGCTTGCTCATTATAAAAAGTCCTAAGTCTTTGGACTTGGGGCCTCACATTTAGAGTTCTGTGTTAATTCTGTCTGGCTACGGCCGGTAATAAAGATGCTCTTAATTCAGCTTCAGTGCTCTCAGGTGGTCTCTGTGTCTCTTGGCATAACAGTCTACACATGAATTCAATCCTTAATAACCCATGATTGATTAGTCACTGCTACAGATCCCTATTTCTGATGTTGCTCTGCACCTGCTGATCCTTTTGGAAATTGTACATCCTCTACCTGTGAACTTATCACTACTTTCTGGCCTGTGCTCCTCCCTGATCCCATTTGTCACAGGGTGACAATGGGAAACCCATTCCCTATAGGAATCCCAAGATTCCCTGGGAAATCAACTCTGAGACAGAGAGATTTCAGACTTATTTATTACTGAGTGTTCTTGAGATGCACATCTCTGGAATGGAGACACAGGAAGCAGGATTGGATAGATAGAGAAACTGAGCTGTGAAGGGTGTTCAAGTGAATCCACTGCCTACCCCACAGGGAGGCTTAGAGATGTAATCGCTGTACAGAGTCGACTTGGAGTGGAGCAAGGGAGCTGGGCTTTGTACCCTTGCATCCAGTGATTATTGTCTTTCCTGGAAAAGAAGTGTAACCTTGGGCCAGTTCGTTCTTCAGCAAGGTAATCTCCTCAGAAGGCGACCAGCTGAGGGTGGCCAGCAGCAGACCTCAGCACCTGCAGGGGTATAGCTCTTATTTGCGAAGGAGAATCTAAGCAGCACCCTGCAGGCCCTCCTCTCCATCATTCCCATTAACTCAGTGAACTCAAGCCAATGGAGGCTCTCATGCCAGTATCCCCTGGGCAAATGGACCCATGCCAGTTCAGGCACGCACAACTAATAAGTTATTGTTACTTGTGGTTATATCAATAGACACTGAGAGTTATATGTTGGTGGGAATAAGCCAGCTCCCCTCAATCTGAGTACCAGAAAACAGTGGAAGCAAGTTTCAGACATACTGAGACACACATAAAGTCATTTCCTAACAAGAGGGAACATCAGATCTGTTGCACAGACCTACCTCACTCCCAGAGCACACAAAATGAGAAGAAAATGAAATGAAAAAAAATTAGACCCCATTAGAGTTAATAATTCCTTTTCAAATGTATCATTAAGGAAGTAAATACATAAGCAATAAAATGGGAGAAGATATTTTCCTGCACATTTCTGACAAAAGATCCACTTTCAGTTTATAAGGAACACACTAGGTAGCCCCTCTCTGACCCCGGCTTCTCCAGATCTCAGTATCCTGAAAGCACCTCCTGTCTGACTCTTGTACACACTATTGGGGTTCCAGATATAAGGAATTCTCAAAAAAATTGAAGTCCGACTGTGTGTGTGTCTGACTAGACTAAGCACTGCCCAAGAAACAAACTATCTAAATAGCATCTCAATAGTAATACTTATGGTAAATTACTTAATCATTAGTCATCACAGAGATGTAAATTTTAACAATACAATTTCAGTAACTATCAATACGGATATAATAAACAGTCTGACAATAGCAAGTATGGGGAAAGGATTTCCAGCAAGTGGAAACGTTACTCATGTTGGTGGAGGGTAACGATGTTCCCCATTTCAGAAAACTGTTCCATAGTATCTACCAAAGCTGAGGCTGGCTCTGTGACTCAGTGCTTTCATGCCTCAGAATACATCCATGGGAAGTGAGTGCATATCTTCACCAAAGATTTTGAAAACATGTTCTTAAGAACTGTAATGATAACATATTCAAATCTGAACCCATTCATTTATTGAAAAATGAAGATACTGTGACATTTTCTCATAACAACAAACTATTCTGCAGTGAAAAGGAGCAAGTTACTGCCACACTATCAACGTAGAGGAAGTTCAGAGAACATGTTGAGCCAACGAGGCAAGACACGAAAAAGTACATACTTTATGATTCTAATTAACATTAGTACAAGATCAGAGAAGGTTAGCTCTACATGGGTAGGAAATAAGAGAGGTGGTGGCGGCCTCTGGTGGTAGGGATAGAGCGTGGCATTGATTGGCAAGAGCATGAGGGAATAGTGTGACTCTGGGGTGGGTGTGTCTGTTTGGATCTGAGTGGTGGTAAGAGGGGGGATGTATCTGCTCGTGTTCACCCAGGTGTACACTTTACATTCACATTATAACAGTAAAGGCACTTTAATTTTTAAATGAATGAGTTCATCAGTGAGTAGACATTATGGGCTCAAGATCAGATGTTTTTCCTGTTTTCTTCCCTACAATCACTGGTCCCTTGAGCAACCTGAACTCTGAGAACCTCTCATTTCTAGAGGATTATTGTGCAACTGATTACTGTAGATGAGCAAGGCCTCAGTGCACCACTGAACACACATCAGGTCTTCATGTGTTCAGCACATGGAAATAGACTGTGTCGGTGTTGCTATTTATTAGTAGTAGTAGTACCAGCAGCAGTACTAGTATTTTCTTGGATATGGGCTCCTTTTTTTTTTTTTTGCCTAGTTTCAGAGTGTATCTCAGAGGTGGGATTCAAAGACCAAGCTGTGGACAAATTTCTTTGCAGGTTTCACCTAGAGATCTCAATATTAAATTTTTGAAGGTTTGAGGCTTTGGGGTTGTCAAGAAAGGATGCTTTAGAAGGAAACAGTCCCTTGTGTTCTCTCTCAAAATAAATAAATGAACTTTAAAAAAAGAATTACAATGGGATTTTCCCTTAAGTTTTTTGCAAAGAGGATATAATTGGAGAGAATAGACCTGGTGTTCCACCCTGTCTTGCTAGGTGTCTCATATATGCAGTCCAGCAGTTGAGGCCTGCCCCATGAGAGCTTTGAAAAGTAAGAGAAGTGATAAGAATGGTCTATGGAAACGACAGGGGGGAGGCAGAACTGAGTGCTGTGCAGGGCATTCTTCCAGATTAAAGAGATGGGACCTGGGGGATGTGAAGAGTGTTATTAGTCAGAATCCTCCAAAGAAGCACAACCAATGAGGTATCCGTGGAGACAGAGATTGTGAGAATAGAGAGCGTGGGGGATGGCGAGTCCAGAGTCTGTAGAGCAGGCTGGCAGGCTGGAAATTGAGGTTGGTGTTGATACTGCAGCCTTGAGTGGGAAATCTTTAGGCTGGAAACCAAGGCTGAGTTTTCTATTGTTGCATCTTAAGGAAGAATTGCTTCTCCTTTGGGAAACCTCAGTCTTTCTTCTTAAAGTCTTCAACTTATTGGACGAGGCCCCCTCCCTCATCATGGAGAGTAACCTGTGTTATGCAAGATCTACTAATTTAAATGTTAATCACATCAAAAACTACCTTCAGGACAACATCTGAATTCCATTTCACCACACCACTGGGCATCCTAGCCTAGTTAAGGTGACATGTAAAATTAACCATCCTTAGGGGCAAACTGGGGGGCTGAGTGATAGGAGAATTGGCCCTAGGTGAGGGTGAGGTATGGATTCCCAGCTAGGGTGTACTTGATACAGAGTATTGCTGGGTCTTAGGAAATTTCTCAGGCCCAAAAGCAGTGCAGAAGCCACATGGACATCTGTAGAAGAGCCAATGTGCCACCTGACCAAGCAAGTGCCATGTACCCGCTACACTCAGAAAAGACTGGTAGAGTTCAGTAGCTGGACGTGCAGTAGACCTGTAGCCCCAAAATCCTATGCTCTCTTGATGGTGATGCACACTCAGTTTCTTAAGGGAATTGCACACCCCCCACCCCTATCCTCTCTTGTGCTGGAGAATGAACAGCAGGACTAGGAACAGGCAACCCTGATCTGACTTCTCAAACCATTGGATGAAACTTTTCTTTCTCTTTTTTTTAATGTGTATTTATTTTTGAGACAGGTAGAGACAGAGAATGGGAACCTGGTAGGGGCAGAGAGAGGAGGACAGAGGACCCAAGGTGGGCTCTGTGCTGACAGCAGTGAGCCCAGTGTGGGGCTGGAGACAGATCTGGGGCTTTAACTCATGGACTGCGCAATCATGATCTGTACCAAAGTCAGATGCTCAACAACTGACTGAGCCACCCAGGCACCCTGGAGCTAAGTTTTCTTGAAAGAACCTAGAGTAATCAACTAGCTAATTTCACACAAAATGGAAATATTGAACTGAAGAAATAGAATAACTAAAAATCAGGATTCAGACTTCCCGTAGCTCAAATTAGAGTCCCACCTTTCTCCTACAGTGAGAATGTTCTGAGCCTGTCTCCCATTTCTCTGGCCCTTTGAACAGCTCCAAAACTGAGCTCAAGGGCTTGCAGAATCCTTACAGAACTGCAGGAAAAAAATGGCTCTGGAGTCCCAATAATTTTGGTAAGAGATTCTATAAAACATTGGGTCCAAAGTTCTCCATTTTCTTCTTGTGCCTTCCATTCCTTTCCCTCCTCCCTCCCTCTTACCCTCCCTTCCTTCCTTTGTGCTTCCTTTCTTCCTTCCTTCCTCCTTCCTTCCTTCCTTCCTTCCTTCCTCCTTCCTTCCTTCTTTCCTTCCATTGTTTGTTTCTTGTTTCCCATCACATTTTGTAATTTCACCATGATTATTGATATGAAGAGCCTAGCTCATCATTTCTGGAAACTCAATCCATTGAACAACATTCTTGAATTTCAAATAGAAGCTCACCATTAGGTCATATAGCAGTATCTCATATTGAATTTCTAAGTAGGTCTAAGAGTTTCTAAGTTAACTTCTGTGTTTCTAGTCCTACAGCTATATTTTCTGTGATCTTTTTTTCTCTCTAAATTTACATTAGATACTTTTATAACCCACTGCTCATGAAGTTTGCTTCCTTACTCACCAGGTGCTTTGCATAGACTTCACCCCAGCCTTGCCCCCTGGCCCAGAGCAGCTGCTCAGGTTTGATAAAAGGGGCCTCTGCCATGTAAGCTAAGCTGCATCGGGCAGGCAGGGACAGCAAGATGGTGTCACAGAGGCAGATCCTCATATCCTTGTTGCTATGGGTCTCAGGTGAGAAATTTCAAGTTTCCACATGCCTTTTGGAGTAGTGTTAGTTTAGAGTTAAAAACATTTTTTGAAGATATAATAAGAAATACTGGCTCTTTCCAAAATAGCCCCAATTATGCACTGACATGCATATTTCTCAAATGCCATATTTCAGGGTGTTTGCGCTAAAGTGCGTGTGTATCCTCATGACCTCCTCGTGATTGCAGGTGCCTGTGGGGCGATCACGATGACGCAGTCTCCAGCCTCCCTGGCTGGGTCTCTGGGCCAGCGGGTCACCATGAACTGCAGGGCCAGTCAGAGTGTTAGCAACTACGTAGCCTGGTACCAACAGAAACCAGGACAGCGACCTAGGCGGCTCATCTACGGTGCATCCAACCGGGATTCTGGAGTCCCGGACCGATTCAGCGGCAGTGGGTCTGGGACAGATTACACCCTCACCATCAGCAACCTCCAGGCTGAAGACGTGGCCACTTATTACTGTCTGCAGGGTTATAGCTCTCCTCCCACAGTGCTTCAGCCTCGTACACAAACCTCCTCCCCAGGGCCCTGGGTCAGGGAGGCTTCGCTGCACCTGCTGCTGCCTCCCTGCTCAGCCCTGAACGCGCACGTTCCTGGGTCTGCCTGAGAAGCCACCTCTCCCGACTTCTTCCTTACAGGGCTGTTTAAAGACAAGGGGAAAATTAAAGGGAGCGGCTTTTTCTGGATCCTTTTTAGTGGAGATTAGTGAGCACAAATGCCATAAAGATGTTTTAGAAGGATGTCATGAGATTTTGTGTCACAGGACCTGGTGTGTTTTGCACGGACATTTGGCATAGTTGAGCCAGTAAGGTTCATCTCTACCCTTTGTCAAAGGATCTGGTGAATTTCACACCCTGATGGATGAGTTCTTTCTTCCCTGTGCCTCCTTGACTCTGGAACATTTCTCTTGTAATTCCTTATTCTCTTGGTCTCCTTTCTTCACCTGAGTCACCTTTCAACTCTGGTCCTTCCCAGTATTAAACCTTTGACCTCTCTGATTTAGAACCTCCTATGTGGAATGTAGCATTCTTTCTCACTTTATCCTTTGTGGTCTCTATTTTCCAGCTTTTCTGGCCGATGTACCTTATGTTTATTTCTGCTCTATCTCATTTCATACCTCCTTTCTCTCTCTCTCCATTTTTTCCAGGTCTACTTTCTTACAAAGGCAACTCTCTAATTCTTTCATCTCATCATTCTAGAAATATGGGCTTCTTCCTCTGCACATATTTTCACCTTTTGTATCCTCTTTCTTTAAAGTGTTCCCTTGGGCATTCAGGTCTAATGTATCTGAAGCAGCTCATAGCTCTAAGTGTTCTATAACTTGGGTCCCTTGGAAAGCATTTATTTAAGAAGCCCATTTCAGTATAAAAATAGGAAAAGTCCCAAGAATTTTAGCCTGATTGCTTCACCTCCTTCTGAGATACATGGTTGATGCATTTTGGCTTCAGGAAAGACCACAACAAACCTGGTCAGTGTACTCTGAACACTCTTACCTACAAAACAACTTCTCAAAATATTAGAAATATTGTTAAAGTACCCATATTAAGGAATCCATATCATTCATTCCAGATGTTTTTTGATTGCTCACTCTGTGTCAGGAACAAAGATATCTGCTTTCTCCTGAGCTCCGAGGGACAGACAATAAATACCTGTATCAGTGAATAATTACTATGTTGTTTTGGAAGTTGTATTAAAAAAATGAAGGGATTCAAAACTTTGTGGGGTAAGATTGAGTAGGAATTTCAAATTGGATGATGTATTTGGTAAATACTGCCATGTAATAGGTCACCCCCAAAATGTAGTGGGTTAGAATGGTAGCATTTTTATTGCTGTCATGTTTATTGGTTGGCTGAGCAGTTGTGTTAATATGGAGCAGGCCTGATTGATCTTGACTGGCCTTGGCTGGCTTGTCGTGTGTTTAAAGTTAGCTGACAGGTCAAGTAGGTACTTTTGTTACAGAAAGGCTTACATTTCTTTATTCTCTTTCACATTATTGACTATCAGCTTTGCCATCTGGGTGTCTGGGCCTCTTGGCTCTCATTGTGTCTTAGACTAATCCCAACCTTCAGTGACAGGTGGCAGGGCATCAAGTGAGAAAGTAAGCACATGAGGCATCTTGAAACCTAAACTTAGTACTGACACAGTTCCCAGTCTGATGCGTTGTAATGATATTTGCAGTAGATCCTGTTGAAGAAGAGGGTAAATTGACCCCAGCTCTTAAGAGAAGGAGCTGCAAAGTTATATTACAAAACGCATGGGTAGAGGAAGGGATAAAAAATGGGGAATCTGTATTTGCAATCAATCTACTGTAGAGGGTCATAGAGGGCTGCACTGAGATGTGACTTAATCAATGTTCAATGTGGTAAGGAAAGGAACCATAGAAGTATTTTTAGGCAGTAGAGTTGTAGTTGATTTTAAGTAGAGGAAACAGCACATTTCTGAGGCAGGTTATGATCAGCACGTAGGGGAAGTAGAAGGAAGCCAATGTTGCCAAAGTGGAGTGTACAAGGGGAAGAGTAGTGGAAATGAGATAAAAGAAATCACAGGTAGGTCACCATATATAGGACTCTGTAGTCTTCTCTAAGGATTTGGCTTTCACTTACAATGACGTGGTAAGTGGGAGAGGTATGAATAGAGCAGAGTATAGTTTGGTATGTAGTTTAACAGAATCTCTCTGAGAGGCCTGACCGAAAAGACAACAGCTGGGTGGCCACTACTGTGATCCAAGGTTGAGAAGATCTGTGCTATGGCAGTGGAGGATGGAACAAGTGGTGTATTTTGAAGACAGAGATATTAACATGCTGATGATTTTGACAAGAAGCATGAGAAAAAGAAAGGTCAGGGTGATTCCAGAGTCTCTCTCTGAGTACTAGAAGGGTGAAGTTCCCACGTGTTTCAGTAGAGAAGACTGTGGGAGAGAGGGTTTGGGGGAGAAGATTGGGAATTTGGTGTTAGACATTTTAAGTTAGAGATGTATGGGGCACCTGGGTGGCTTAGTCGGTTAAGCGTCCGACTTTCGCTTAGGTCATGAATTCGCGGTTCGTGGGTTCGAGCCCCGCGTCGGGCTCTGTGCTGACTGCCAGCTCAGAGCCTGGAGCCTGTTTCAGTCTGTGACTCCCTCTCTCTCTGACCCTCCCCTGCTCACGCTGTCTCTCTCTCTCTCCTAGAAATAAATAAAAATATTTTTTAAAAAAGTTAGAGATGTGTGTTAGATCTCCACATGCAGCTGTCAAGTAGCCATTGGATATACGAGTCTAGGGTTGAGGATGAGGATTGGACTGGAGCTTGGAATATATGATAAGCAATGGCAGAAACGTTGCCTAGAACAGAGGCCTAGGGGCTGAGCTCTGAGGCAGGAGTGATAAAGAGAAACAAGCAAAGGAGTCTGTGAAGGAGAGAGGGATGGAAGACCAGTAAGATGGTGTGATGCCCTGGAATCCAGAGCAAAATGTATATCAAGGAAGAAAGTGTGATCAGTATGTTAAATGCTCTGATGGGTCTAGAGAGATGAGGACTGGCATGTTGCCATTGTACTTGGCAATGTGGAGATCACTGGTGACCTTGAGAAGAGAAGTTTCAATGAGATGGTGGAGGTAGGCCCTTGAATGTAGAAAGCTCAAGAAAGAATGAGGGTAGACGATCTGGGGATGATGAGTGTAGACAGCTCAGCCAGTGAGATTTATGGTGAAGGAGAAGAGTGAAATAGACCATAACTGGAGGGAGATGTGATATCAGAGAGTTTTTGTTTTTAAAGATGTTTGCATACTGATGGGAATCATGCTAGAGAGGAGAATGCTGATAATTCAGGAATGGGGGAGAAGTGCCAAACAATTCAGTTGAAGAGGCAGGACATATAGTTTCAGAGGGAGTGGCCTCAGATGGGAGGGCTGTCAGCCTCCCCACAGTGCCAGGAAGAAAGACGGAGTTTGGCAATACCCATATCAGCGGGTCAGAAGAGAGATGAGCAGCCCGTTAATGTTCTCCTCTGATCCCCTCTGTTCACTTAGGAAATAAGAGATGGGGTACTTGGCTTAAGTTAGGATGGGGGAGGAGATGTTAAGACTTGAAGAAAGAAAGAAAGAGAAAGAATGGAGACTGAATAGACCAGGGAAATGAGATATGATTGTGGGCAGGTTTAAGGGCCCTCAGAAAGTGATTGGTCATGAATCTGAAGTTGAGAGAAGTCAGAATTGCTGTGTGTTTTTCTCCAGCAGGCATGTGGAAGGTTTGGATTTTGTTGCATGAAATGAAATAATGTAAGGTGAGGAAGTTCTTGTTTTTAAAAGAGTCATTATAAAGAAGGATCATGGAATTTAAGTTGAATAAAGAGGGAAATGAGTATATGACGTGTTTGGGCATAGAGAAAATGTAGATAGGTCAATAGATATGTTAAATGATAATTTTCAGAGAACAGTAAAATTATGACTCTTATGGAAATATAATATTAATGAACACATGTTAAATTATTTCACTCACATCATGAGTGGAACTAGGAAGATGTTGTAACTCGTTCAAAGGAAAAGTCAAAACACACATATATATGGAGCGAAGGAATGCATTCTGGATGGAGGTAAAATGGTTTTCCAAAGTGAGGTAAGAAGTCAATTAAATGACTATTAAATACAACAGAATCATGCATCTATCAGTTACCAACAATTTAGAAAGAGTTGCAGGATAGCTCAAAGACAATGAACAGGGGAAGAGATATCCTGGACAGGCACACAACAGACATGCTGAATTTTTCATGGCAAGACAACATATATCTTCCTATCGATGTCAGGTCTCACTCTAATGAAAGCTAGAAATTGTTGGCTATTACCATGGCAGGTGGAGTGAGCTGCAGAGCTCTTAGAAGTGGGTGAGCCTGAGATGCTTGGCATTTTAATAATGGAGTAGCTGTTATTTTCTAACGACGTGTCCAAGTATGGCCATGAGAGTGAATGTTCAAGATTGGGTGTGGAAGAGATAATTGGAGGAGAATCAATGAAACAACTGAGAGAGCAGGATAATGGAAGGATCCTATATGAATGTATTGAAACCAGCAGGCATGTGGGAGGGTCTATGAACCAGGAACTAAAACATTCCAGAAATGAGGAGAGACTTTGGACCTGGTGTTTGAGTGCAGGAAGGAGTGGTATTGGGTGGCATGTTCTACCTATATGGATTTCAAAGGCTGGGTTTTCTGTTTTTAGGAGGTCTAGAAGTGGCAAAAGAAAGGGGCAACGAGAGCTCCCTGAGAGGACTGCCGAGGGAGAGCACAAGCTGAGGAAACTTTTAGAGGAGACTGAGGCTACAGGGCATGTCAGCAGTTCACAGGGTGTGAGTTGGGAAAAGGTTTCAAAGTATCAGGTGCTGGCATGGGTGGGTGGCTCCATTGGTTAAGCCTCTGACGATGAAAATTGGCTCAGGTCATGATCTCACTTCATGAGATCGAGCCCCGTGTCAGGTTCTGGGCTGACAGCGTGGACCTTGCTTGGAATTCTCTCTCTCCCTCTCTCTCTGCCTCTCCCATGCTTTTGTGCATATACTCAGTCTCCCTAAATCAATCAAAACAACAACATCAACAAACAATCCCAACAACTGCTCTTCTTAGGGAGCACAAGGACCTACACTAAGGGAACCCTCCACTTGGGGACATTCTTTCATCTGAAACATAGGAGCAGGAGCCCGAGGATCTGGAATGGTGGCGCCATCTTACTACCTCCCCCACTCCCCAGGATACTCAGACCCTGTCCCAAGAGAAGTCCCAATTATCAGCATCTGGCTGTAGGACTGGACCTGTGGCAGAGGCATTTGGGGTGGAGGTTGATGTAAATCCCCATGGAGGATGAAGGTAGAGGTGGCAGGGTCAAGGATTGTGGTGGCCCCTGAGATGCTGCCTGCCAGCCCCTCCCCTGTGCTGTCTGCCCTTGCCTGGCCCGACCCCTGATAAATGACAAGCAACTGGAATTATGGGTTAGGAGAGGATAAATCAGAATTATGGGTTAGGACAGGATAAATCATGTGTGGTTGAGCCTGCTCCTGTTTGGGGAAAGGTACTTGGGAGGGCATTTGGCAGAAGACAAAGAATTAGCTCATGAGAGAAAGATTTAGGTGGTAGGTAAAGGCTGTCCTCTTGCCCTGTGAGCTTGAGGTCACATGGGTTTTTCTTCTCTGCTTGCTCCCAGTGCCTGTACATGACACATTAATGTTAGATACAGAGTGAACGGGAAGTTGGGGACTGGTATTCTCCACTCAGAGAAAAATGACCCTTCTGCCTGTGAGGGCTTGGGGGGTCAGTGACATTGGTTTTCAGGACTGAGCAGATGGAGATCCCGGTCTTACCCAACAGACGCAAGTTCACTCATTAGTGTAGGTCCCCAGCCTCCACCAGACTGCCAGGCTCACCCCTCTCACCCTTTCCAGGTTCTGATGACATTTCAGGACTCGGTTTTGAGGCCATTCACTCAGTGGAGCCGACCTCCCCTCCCAGGCCATCCAGTGTCCATCTTTTATAATCCCACAGCTTTCTCTTCTTGATAAGAATCACAACTTGAAATACATAATTTTGCTTCTATGCAATTTTAATCATAGGGAGTAGGACAAACAACTCCGGCAACGTTAAGGCAGCCCCAGGACACTCCCACTCATGGCGTCTCAGACAGACTAGAAGGCAAAGATTTAAGAAACTGGTCACAGAGTCTCCTGGGACATGCTTGAGCTCCATCTGGAAGTATCTGGTGACCCCAAGTCCCACAGGGCGCTGTGAGAGCACGTGTCCCAGTTGAGCACAACCTCAAGGTCTTCTGAGCTGCTTTGTGTCTTATGTTCATTAGGCAAAGCTCCAGGCTGCTCTGGGCATCCTTAAAGGTAGCTAGTCAGGGCCCCTGAGGAGCAGCCTCTAGTCCAGCCATCAGAGATGGGGTCTGGGGCTCCCCTGGTATGGATCCTGCCGTTCTGGGTTCCAGGTGAGAGGGTGGCACACAGAGAAATGTTGGGCAAACTCACTGTGGCCTCGATGCTTCTGATGTCTCTAGGCTCTTGGTGGCTGAAATTAAAGCATTTGGTGTAGGTCTGGTTGTCCAGTTATCTCTTGTTTTCTGGTTACTCATAGTGTCATTCATGACTTTGACTCAAGGGTCACCAATGACATGGGCCTACACTGGGATGATGTCAGTGCATCTGTTAAGTTTCTTGTGTCTGTCATTCCAGGCTCCACTGAAGGCATCGTGCTGACCCAGTGTTCAGCCTTCTGACCATGTCTCCAGGACAGAGGGCCACCATTCCTGCAGGGCCAGATGGAAAGTCAGTGATACTTGGGGCATTACCATGATATCATCTGGTATCAACAGAAATCAGGATACTGTCCTAAGGTTCTAATCTATGAAGCATCTCAGTGAGAGTCTGGGGTCCCAGCCAGTTTCAGTGGCAGTGGATCTGGGACTGAGTTCACCTTTAACATTGATCCCGTGGACACAGGCGGTGGTGCCAACTGTTACTGACAGAAGAGTAAGGAGGCCCGTCCCGCAGTACTCTGGGTCTCAACAAAACCCTCCCCAGGTGGCTGCCCAGTGAGGCTCAACTCCTCCCTCACATGTTCCTCTCTATGACCCAGGGTCTCTTAATGGTTTGCCTAAAGGGGTCAGGATGTGAGACAGTAAAGTGTCAAATTGACATGTGTATGTGTGTGTGTTTTCCACATAACTTGTTTTATAATTTAATTATTATATTAGGGCAGATCTTACATAAATATCTCTCTGTGCTTACTTAGTAATCTGTGAACTGTGTGATTGTTCTCTTTGCTCCTTTGAATCAGATTTCTCTGTGTGCCTTTCTCAAAGGTTGATTCTCAGATCTAAGTATATAATCATTTCCTCCTTGTCCAATTTTCATGTCCTTTTTCTGATATTCACCATGTACCTGGTCAAGGTTTTCTCTTGTTTCCTTTTTCTTTTTCTTTCTTTTTCCTTCCTTTGTTCCTTCCATTCATTTGTTCCTTAGTTACTCCTTCCCTCTTCCCTTTCTTTCTTTCTTTCTTTCTTTCTTTCTTTCTTTCTTTCTTTCTCTCTTTCTCTCTTTCTCTCTTTCTCTCTTTCTCTCTCTCTTTCTTTCTTTCTTTCTTTCTTTCTTTCTCTCTTTCTTTCTTTCTCTCTTTCTTCTTCCTTCCTTCCTTCCGTTCTTTCTTTCCTTTTTTTCTTTCACTTTCTTTCTTCCATTCTTCTCTCCCTCCCTCCCCTCTTTACTTCCTCCCTCTTTCCCTCTCTTCCTTCCTCCCTTCCTTCCTCTCTCCCTCTTTCCTTCCTTTCTGCCTTCCTTCCTTTTTTTCAAGAGAGAACAGGAAAGGCAGGAGAGAGAGAATCTCAAGCAGTCTCTATGTGCAGTGTGGAGCCTGATACTGGGCTTGTTCTCACAAACATGAGACTGTGACCTGAGCCTAAATCAAGAGTCAGATGCTTAACCAAGTGAACCATCCAGTCGCCCCTCCTCTCTTTTTCTATATTCTGTAACATTACAGGTAAGTGGACTCTGGAAGCCTGAGTGTGCACACTAGCAGAGTTGGAAGGGCCAGTTATCACGTCCCTTCCTTGATCTCTCTTGGATTTCTGCACCCTCCCTAAGGGGGCAGGGGAAGCTCTGTCCCCCGGGGGACAAACAGTCCCCTGTAACAGTTCTGTCTGCCCAGATTCCCATTCATTTCTAACTTTGTAATGCATCTCGCCACACAGGAAACTCAATTGTTATATTTGTTTTCTCTTGCTCCACAACAAATTAGCACACACTTAGTGGCTCCAATAACATACGTTTATTGTCATACGATTTCCAGGGGTCAGGGTCTCCGGGTCTCCCAGGCTGGAACCAAAGGGTTGACCAGACTCCATTCTCATCTGGAGGCTTGAAGAATCTGTTTCCAAGGCCATTCAGGTTGTTGGAGGAATTCTTTTCTTTGCAACTCTCTGACTAAGAGTCTTGGCCTTTGGGGGCTGTAGGCCAGAGGTCACAGTAATGTCCTGTGGCCACCCAAATTTCCTGACGTGTGAGATCCTTAATCAAATCAGCAAGCAGGCATCCATCAACAGCAAAGAGGGCTTAGTTCCTCCTTAAGGGCTTTGTGCTGATTTAGTGAGGTCGACCCACGATAATCTCTATTTTAATTAGCTCAAAATCAATTGATTTGGGACCGTAATTATATCCGCAAAAACTTTTTACCTCTGCAAGATTGTCTGGGCTGGAAGGAAGTCACAGGTTCTACCCACACTGACAGGAAGGGCCGGTGCCCTTGGGTGTAGCTGTCATGGAGCTGCCCTAAGGTCTGTCTGTTACAGCTCTTATACTGCATAGGGTTTATTTTGTCTGCTCCTTTCCATTTCATTTCATTCTCCCAAATGACTCCTGTGCCAGGGACATTGAGTACGAAAGCTTCCCCAGGTAATGGGCTGTGAATAGCATCAGACTAACCCCTCGACACCATGTTTCCCTTCTCACTTCTCATGTTTCTCCTATGGCTTTCCAAATGAAGAAATAGTCAATGTGTCCCCCAGCCTGGTGAGAAATTCGTAATAAGCTGATAAAGAAATAATGTTAGAAATATAATTCTAAAGGGGCGCCTGGGTGGCTTAGTCGGTTAACCGTCCGACTTTCGCTTAGGTCATGATCTCGCGGTTCGTGGGTTCGAGTCCCGCGTCGGGCTCTGTGCTGACTGCCAGCTCAGAGCCTGGAGCCTGTTTCAGTCTGTGACTCCCTCTCTCTCTCTGACCCTCCCCTGCTCACGCTGTCTCCCTCTCTCTTTCTCTCCTAGAAATAAATAAAAAATATTAAAAAAAAGAAATATAATTCTAAACATGCCTGAATTAGAAGAGAAAGAGGAACAATCTCAAATCAATGGCCATAACGTCTACCTAGAAAAAAAGAACAGAAAAAAAATCCAATAAGGTAGAATGAAGGAAATGTAACTATTAGGGTGGAAATAAACAAAATCTATATTCTGTCTCCTCAAAACTTAGGATCTTTTTAAAACCAGCAAGGGAGAGAGAGCTAACTGTATTGTCATGCTACTGAACCGAAGGCTGTCCCTCAGTTCCAGAAGGAAGGTTTTTGTGGCTCAGCCTGCTAGGTGGCTTCTCCTCTCTAGATGGAACCAATGCCTATCATTTGTGGAACATACTTGAAGATATCTGTGTTCCAGATCACACACTGGGGTGCTCGTTTCCCTGCACTCTGGGTGGTTCAGAAGTATTTACAGAGACCTTCACGAATGGACAGGGTTTCCATTGAGCAGTGGCCAGGGGAAGAGGAGGCAGACCTGTGGAGCCTGGGGTTTTCTGACGGACATTATGTACAGCAGACACCCATTACAGAGGAAATTTACCTTGTGCACTTTGTCATAGAGCTTTCCTTGCTGATGGGATTGAGGTAAGCCTCTCTGAAGAGGAACACATAAATGGTGCCCTGCACCAGAGGCACACACACCTCACAAAAGCACTGACAACCTCTCCTACGCCCACGATGCTTATACAAGTAGGAGGACCACAAGGGTTTATGAGCCAGGACCCCCTCACCCACACCCTGCTGATTTGCATCTCTCTCTGAAACCACAAACCCCTCAGAGTTGTTTTTAAGGTACGTTCTAATGAGACGAGGTGTTTAGCTTGTGACGGGGCTCAGTCAATATAATGGAATTTCCAGCTCAAATTCTCAGCGTGTTGCTGCTCAGTGTCATGGATAAGAAAGAAGGGAAGCTCAAAACTCTGTACCTCTTTTCAGAGTCTAAGACAAGCTGTTTTTTTCTGAAAAGGTTGAGTCTCGCAGTAAATCTGCATGTTGAATGGTGGGAAGATATTCTCTACCCCTGTTTCTGCTCACTTCTGTCTCTTTGCCCTCTGCTATGTGGTCTTAGTTTCCAGTGGGAAATCACCTTGGCCCAGTCTCCAGCCTCCATGGCTGTTTCCCAAGGGGACACGTTCACGATCATCTGTGAGATGAGCACTGGTATAGGCACTGACCACTTAAATTGGTACCAACAGAAGCTCGGAGCTTCTCTTATGTTCCTTCTTCATGGCACAACAAACCTGGCTGCTGGCGTCTGGCTTGTTTCAGCGGCAGTGGATCTGGGAACTCTTACTCTCTTAGGATTGGCAGCCTGGAGGCGAAAGATGCTCCAACTGTTACTATCAGTAGTGGGGCAGTTACCCACCTCCAGTGTTACAGGCATGAAGAAAAACTCCTCCAGCAGCTGAGGGCCCAGCCGCTATCCCTCAGACATGGGGAGGGTATGGCCTTTGCTTCCTGTGTCTCAGACACCTCACAGTGGCCCTCGAGGGGGTCTGAGCTTGGCTGACTGTTGAAGATGCTTGGCCTTTGGAGGAAAGGGAAGAAACAAGATCTGGGGATAAGTCGTTTCTCAATGGGCTCTATATTGTTAACAGCCTGTGCAATGAAGGAAAAAATGCAGGTGTGTGCAATGTGCAATGAATTAATAAAAAGATGCAGTTCCTCAAAATAGAGCATTAATCCTTTAGGTTTTCTGTTTAAAAAAATGTTTTTTAAAGATTGTTCGTTTGTGTGGTTGGTTGGTTATTTATTCATTTAGGGTGAAGGAGGCAAAGAGAGAGAATCCCAAGTAGTCTCTGCAGTGACAGTGTGTGACCTGACTTAGGGCTCAATGTCATGATCTCTGGATCATGACAAATTCAAGACTTGGAAGCTTAACCAACTGAGCCACCCAGGAACCCGTAAAAAAGTTCAGTATAGTTGACACAAATGTTATGTTAGTTTCAAGTGTACAACACAGTGGTTGAACAAGTTCATTCATTATTCTCTGCTCCCATAACTGTAGCTACCATCTGTCACCAGTCTAGATATTGCAATATCATTGACTATATTCTTTCTGCTCTGCTTTTAATTCCCATGATTTACTCATTCCATAGCTGGAGGCTTGTACCTCCCACTTCTTTTCACCCACTTTGCCCATCCCCCATTCCCCACTCCCCTCTGGCAACCACCAGTTTGTTCCCTGTAATGGCAGGTCTGATTCTGCTTTTTCTTCTTTTCCTTTTCTTTGTTTACTCATTTGTTTTTAGATTCCACTTACAAGAGAAATCATATGATATTTGTCTCTCTCAGTCGGACTCATTTCACTTAGCATAACACCCTCTAGATCCAACCATGTTGTTACAAATGGCATGATATCATCTCTTTTCGTGACTTCACAATATCTATATCTACATATCTATGTCTATACCTATATCTATATCATCTATATCTATATCCATACCACATCATCCTTGTGCATTCCTCTATCAAAGGACATTTAGTTTGTTTGTGTATCTTGGCTATTGTAAATAATGCTCAAATAAACGTAGGGGTGCTTATAGCTCTTAAAATTAATTTTTGTTCCTTTGGATCAATACCAAGCTGGGGAATTATTGGGTCAGATAGTATTTTGATTTTCAATTCTTTTGAGGAACCTCCATACTGTTTTCCAGATAGGTTGTGTCAGTTTGTATTCCCACTAATTTAGAGCATTAATTTTCGAGCAGATTATTATTATTATTTTAAATTAGTTTCTTTTAATTAATTAATTTATTTATGAGAGAGAGTGAGCAGGGAAGGGACAAAGAGGGAGAGAGAGAATCTCAAGCAGGCTGTGAGCCATAGTACTTGGTCTCACCTTCAAGCATTGCTCTCTGGTATGTGAACTGGCTTAGGTCCAGGCACTGAGTCAGAAGCTGTGATGTAGGCCTCAGCTCACCCGACCTAGAGTATTCCAGTCAGATGCATGAAATTCTCCATGGGTTTATGTTGCACAGGAATTTAGCTTCAGTCCTTCCATCTTGACCCAGAGTTTACCTTCTAGGCCTGCACTCGGAAGGCTACATAACTGTCCTCACGTGCAAGGAAATAAAAAGACAATAAGAAGACAAGGGTTAATGTTCTGTATTAATGGTTATTCATGACACAGTTTGCGTATTTTGTCCTTGAGAAAATGGCTATTCCCTTGAAACTCCCCCAAACCCTCAACCTTGCCTTTAAAATAATGAATGTTTTCCTACACAGCAGGATAAAGTCTAGTCTCTTTATCACTTTGTAGCCTTTTTACAATAACTGCTTAATTCTGTTTCTGTACTGCCCACTTGCCTGCTTGCTCATTATAAAACGTCCTAAGTCTTTGGACTTGGGGCTACACATTTAGAGTTCTGTGTTAATTCTGTTCGGTTGTGGCCGGTAATAAAGATGTTCTTAATTCAGCTTCAGTGGTCTAGGGTGGTCTCTGTGTCTCTTGGTATAACAGTCTACACATGGAATAAATCCCTAATAACCCATGATCAATTAGTCACTGCTTCAGATCCCAATTTCTGATGTCAGCTTTACCTGCTGACCCTTTTGGAAACTGTATACATTCTACCTGTGAGAGGTGATCACTACTTTCTGGCCTGTGCTGCTCCCTGATCCCATTTGTCACAGGGTGACAGTGGGAAACCCATTCCCTATAGGAATCCCAAGATTCTTTGGAAACCAACTCTGAGACAGAGAGATTTCAGACTTATTTATTACTGAGTGTTCTTGAGATGCACATCACTGGACAGGAGAGACAGGAAGCAGGATTGGACAGATAGAGAAACTGAGCTGTTATGGGGGTTCAAGAGAAGCCATTGCCTTCTGCACAGGGAGGTCTAGAGTTGTAATCGCTCTACAGAGTTGACTTGGAGTGGAGCAAGGGAGCTGGGCTTCGTACACTTGCATCCAGTATGTATTGTCTTTCCTGGAAAAGAAGTGTCACCTTGGGCCTGGTCGTTCTTCAGCAAGGTAATCTCCTCAGACAGTGACCAGCAGAGGGTGGACAGGAGGCAGACCTCAGCACCTGTAGTGGTACAGCTCTTAATTGCGAAGGAGAATCTAAGCAGCACACTGCAGGCCCTCCTCTCCATCATTCCCATTAAATCAGTTTGTAAGAAAATAAATTCTGTATAAAGTAAAAAAAAAAAAATCAGTGAACTCAAGCCAATGGAGGCTCTCATGCCAGTATCCCCTGGGCAAATGGACGCATGCCAGTTCAGGCACGCACAACTAATAATTTATTGTTATTTGTGGTTATATCCATAGACACTGAGAGTTATATGTTGGTGGGAATAAACTACTTCCCCTCAATCTGAGTACCAGAAAACAGTGGAAACAAGTTTCAACATACTTAGCCACGCATAAAATCATTTCCTAACAAGAAGAAACATCAGATCTGTTGCACAGACCCACCTCTCCCCCATCCCACACAAACTGAGAAGATAAAGAAATTAAAAAGATTAGACCCCATTAGAGTTAATAATTCCTTTTCAAATGTATCATTAAGGAAGTAAATAGATAAACCATAAAATGGGAGAGGATATTTTCCTGCACATTTCTGACAAAAGATCCACTTTCAGTTTATAAGGAACACACAAGTAGCCCCACTCTGACCCCGGCTTCTCCGGATCTCAGTTTCCTGGAAGCACCTCCTGTCTGACTCTCACTCCCACCGCTGGGGTCCCAGAATATAAGGGATTCTCAAAAAAAAAAAAAGAAAGAAAAAAGAAAAGACCGACTGTGTGTGTGTCTGACTAGACCAAGCACCGCCAAGAAACAAACTATCTATGGGCTCCCTGGGTGGCTTAAGTGGTTAGCTTCCGACTTTCGCTTAGGTCATGATCTCGCGGTTCGTGGGTTCGAGCCCCGCGTCGGGCTCTGTGCTGACTGCCAGCTCAGAGCCTGAGCCTGTTTCAGTCTGTGACTCCCTCTCTCTCTGACCCTCCCCTGCTCACGCTGTCTCTCTCTCTCTATCTTAGAAATAAATAAAAAACATTTAAAAAATTTTTAAAAAAAGAAACAATCTAAATAGCAACTAAATAGTAATACTTACTGTAAATTACTTAATCATTAGTCATCATGGAGATGTAAATTTTAACAACAATACTATATCAGTATCTACCAGTATGGATATAATAAACAGTCTGACAATAGCAAGTATGGGGAAAGGATTTCCAGCAAGTGGAAACGTTACTCATGTTGGTGGAGGGTAACAATGTTCCCCATTTCAGAAAACTGTTCCATAGTATCTACCAAAGCTGAGGCTGGCTCTGTGACTCAGTGCTTTCATGCCTCAGAACGCACCCATGGGAAGGGAGTGCATAACTCCACCAAAGACTTTGAAACCATGTTCTTAAGAACTGTAATGATAACATTTTCAAATATGAACCCATTCATTTATTGAAAAAATGAAAATACTGTGACATTTTCTTGTAACAACAAAATATTTTGCAGTGAAAAGGCGCAAGTTACAGCCTCAATAACAACATAGAGGAAGGTCAAAAAACATGTTGAGCCAACGAAGCAAGACACCAGAAAGTACGTACTTCATGATTCCATTTACATGAAGTACAAGAACAAACAGAGAAAGTCTGCACTACATGGTGAGGAATTTAGAAAGGTGATGGTGGACTATGGTGGTAGCGATGGGGCATGGCACTGATTGGAAGGAGCATGAGCAAAAAGTGTGATGCTGGAGAGGGTGTGTCTGTCTGGATCTGAGTGGTGGTGAGAGGGGGGATGTATCTGCTCGTGTTCACCCAGGTGTACACTTTAAATTCACATTATCACAGTAAAGGTGCTTTATTTTTTAAATGAGTGAGTTCAACAATGAGTAGGCATCATGGGCTTAGGATCTGATGTATTTCCCGTCTTCTTCCCCACAAGTACTGGTACCTTGAACAACCTGAACTCCGAGAACCTCTCATCTCTAGAGGATTATTGTGTGACTGATTGCTGTAGACCAGTAAGGCCTTAGTGCACCACTGAACACAGAGAAGGTCTTCACATGTTCAGCACATGGCAATAGACTGTGTCGTTGTTGCTGTTTATTATTATTAGTAGCGGCAGTAGTAGTATTTTCTTGGATATGGGCTCCTTTTTTTTTCTTTTAATTTTGCCTAGTTCTCAGAGTGTATGTCAGATATGGGATTTGAAGACAATGCTGTGGACAAATTCCTTTGCAGGATTCACCTTGAGTTCTCAATATTAGATTGATTGAAGGTTTGAGGCTTTGGGGTTGTCAAGAAAGGAAGCTTTAGAAGGACACAGTCCCTTGTGTTCTTTCTCAAAATAAATAAATAAACTTACAAAAAAGAAATACAGTTGAATTTTCCCTTAAGTTTTTTGCAAGAGGAGAGAATTGGCGAGAACAGACATGTTGTGGGTGTGACATGTTGTGGGTCTTGTGACAGTGACCACAAGAAAGCCTGGTTAGGGATGCGGGGAAGTGCCTGCACACAGGGCTCCCTGCCTGGGCAAAGCATGCCTGGTGCTCTGCCAGGAAGCCTGCACACAATATCCAAGTTTAATCGTCCGCTCGCAAACGAGGGAACATGCCCTCCTTAGAAATAAGGAGGAGGCTGGAATTGTGAGCAGGCCTCTTAGTAAACATGTTGTGGTCGCTTCCTCCCTTTGCTCCCCCCTGTCCTTGAAATGTGTTTGGCTACTTGCCCTTAATCGGTAAAGGAATGCATCTTGTAGATTTCAGTTTGTATCCAGTTACCGGGGTATAAAATAAACCGCAAGAGGGGCTTGCATAGAATTGTTCCTCCGGCCAGAGTTGTTTCTGTGTCTGTCTTTTGTGTGTGTCTTGTCCTTTGTGTCATTTTGTCCGCAACACATGTCCCACCCTGTCTTGCTAGATGGCCCATATATGCAGCCCAGCAGTTGAGTCCTGCCCCATGAGAGCTTCGAAAAGTAAGAGAAGTGATAAGAATGGTCTATGGAAAGAACAGTGGGGAGGCAGAACCGAGTGCTGTGCGGGGCATTCTTCCAGACTGAAGAGGTGGAACCTGGGAGATGTGAAGAGTGTTATGAGTCAGGATTCTCCAGAGAAGCACAGCCAATGAGATGTCCATGGAGACAGAGAATGTGAGAATTGAGAGTGTGTGGGGTGGCGAGTCCAGATCCTGTAGAGCAGGCTGGAGGGTTGGAAATTCAAGTTGGTGTTGATACTGCAGCCTTGAGTGGGAAATCTGTAGGCTGGAAACTGAGGCTGAGTTTCTATTGTTGCATCTTAAGGAAGAATCCCTTATCCTTTGGGAAACCTCAGTCTTCCTTCTTAAAGCCTTCAACTGATTGGATGAGACCCCCTCCCTCATTAAGGAGAGTAGCCAGTGTTATGCAAGGTCTACTAACTTAAAAGTTAATCACATCAAAAACTACCTTCAAGACAACATCTCAACTGGCATTTGACCACACCACTGGGTGCTATAGCCTAGTTAAGGTGACACATAAAATCACACATCACTAAGGGCAAACTGGGGGGCTAAGTGATAGGAGAATTTGCCCTTTGTGAGGATGAGGTATGGATCCTCAGCTAGGGACTACTCGATACAGGCAAGAGCTGGGTATTAGGAAATTTCTCAGGCCCAGAAGCGGTGAAGAAGCCACATGAATACCCGTAGAACAGCCAATGTGCTACCTGACTGAGTAAGCACCATGCATCCGCTGCACTCAGAAAAGACTGGAAGAGTTCAGTTGCTGGACGTGCAGTAGACCTGTAGCCACAAAATCTATGCCCTCCTGATGGTGATGCACTCTCAGTTTCTTAAGGGAAATGCATGCCCCTCAACCCCACCCTTCCCTCTGCTGTAGAATGAACAGCAGGACTAGGAACAGGCAACCCTGAGCTGATTTCTAAAACCATTGGATGGAACAAAATTTTCTTTTCTTTCTATTTTTTTAATGTATATTTATTTTTGAGAGAGATAGAGACAGAGAATGGGAACCTGGTAGGGGTAGGGAGAGGAGGACAGAGGACCCAAAACGGGTTCTGTGCTGACAGCAGTGAGCGCAGTGTGGGGCTGGAGACAGATCTGGGGCTTGAACTCATGACCTGCGAGATCATGATCTGAGCCAAGGTCAGATGCTCAAATGACTGAGCCACCCAGGGGACCTGGAGCTAAATTTTCTTATAAGAACCTAGAGTTAATTATCTGAAAAATTTCACACAAAATGGAAATATTAAACTGAAAAAATAGAATAACTAAAATTCAAGATTAACTTCCCTTAGCTCAAATTAGGATCTCACTTTTCTCCCAAAGTGAGTAAGTTCTGAGCCTGTCTCCCATCTATCTGGCCCTCTGCACAGCCCCAAAACGGAGCTCAAGGGCTTGCAGAATCCTTACAGAGCTGCAGGATAAAAACGGCTTTAGAGTCCCATTATCTTTGGTCAGAGAGTTTATAAAATGTTGGGACCAGAAGCGCCTGGGAGCCTCAGTAGGTTAAGATTCTGAATTTGCCTCAAGTCATGATCTCGCGGTTATTGGGTTCAAGCCTCACCTCGGGCTCGGGGCTTACAGCTCAGAGCCTGGAGCCTGTTTCAGATTCTGTACTTCCCTCTCTCTCTACCCCTATCCCACTCTCTCTGCTTTTCCCCTGCTCATGCTCTGTCTCCGTCTCTAAAATAAATAAACTATTAAAAAATTAAAAGAAATTAAACGTTGGGTCCAAAGTTCTCCATTTTCTTCTGTGCCTTCTATTCTTTTCCTCCCTCCCTCCCTCCCTCCCTTCATTTCTTCCTTCCTTCCCTCCTTCCTTCTTTCCATTGTTCATTTACTGTTTCCCAGCACATTTTATACTTTTACCAGGATTATTGATATGAAGAGCCATGCTCATCATTTCTGGAAACTCAATCCATTTAACAATATTCTTGAATTTCAAATAGAAGATCACCATTAGATCCTGTCATTTTGAACTTCTAAGTTGTTCCAAGACTATCTAAGTTGACTTCTGTGTTTTTAGTCCTACAGCTATATTTTTGGTGATATTTTTGGCTCTCTAAATTTACATTAGGTACTTTCACAACCCACTACTCATGCCGTTTGCTTCTTTACTCACCAGGTGCTTTGCATAGTCCCCCCACCCCCACCCCACTCTGGCCCAGAGCAACGGCTCAGGTTTGATAAAAGGGGCCTTTGCCATGTAAGCTAAGCTGCATCGGGCAGGCAGGGACAGCAAGATGGTGTCACAGAGGCAGGTCCTCTTATCCTTGTTGCTGTGGGTCTCAGGTGAGAAATTTCATATTTGCCACATGCCTTTTGGAGTAGTATCAGTTTAGAGTTACAAAAATGTTTTTAAGATATAATGGGAAATACTGGCTACTTCCAAAATAGCCCCAATTATGCGCTGACATGTACATGACTTCTCAAACGCCATATTTCAGGGTGTCTGTGCTAAATTGCTTATGTATCATCATGACCTCCTCGTGATTGCAGGTGCCTGCGGGGCGATCACGATGACGCAGTCTCCAGCCTCCCTGGCTGGGTCTCTGGGCCAGCGGGTCACCATGAACTGCAGGGCCAGTCAGAGTGTTAGCAGCTACGTAGCCTGGTACCAACAGAAACCAGGACAGCGACCTAAGCGGCTCATCTACTACGCATCCAACCGGGATTCTGGAGTCCCGGACCGATTCAGCGGCAGTGGGTCTGGGACAGATTTCACCCTCACCATCAGCAACCTCCAGGCTGAAGATGTGGCCACTTATTACTGTCTGCAGGGTTATAGCTCTCCTCCCACAGTGCTTCAGCCTCGTACACAAACCTCCTCCCCAGGGCCCTGGGTCAGGGAGGCTTCGCTGCACCTGCTGCTGCCTCCCTGCTCAGCCCTGAATGTGCACGTTCCTGTGTCTGCCTGAGAAGCCACCTCTCCTGCCTTATTCCTTACAGGGCTGTTGAAGGCCAGGGGAAAATTAAGGGGGAGTTGCTTTTTCTGGATCCCTTTTTGTGAAAGATTAGTGAACACAAATGCCATAAAGACGTCTTAGAGAGGTTGTCAGGAGATTTTGTGTCATAGGACCTGGTGTGCTTTGCAGGGACAGATGGCATAGTTGAACCAGTAAGGTTTGTCTCTACCCTTTGGCAATGGACCTGACAAATTTCACACCTTGATGGATGAATTCTCTCTTCCCTGTGCTTCCTTGACTCTTGAACATTTCTCTTGTACTTCCTTATTCTCTTGGTCTCCTTTCTTCACCCACAATCACCTTCCAACTCTAGACCTTACCAATATTAAAACTTTGACCTCTCAGATTCAGAACCTCCTACATTGAAGGTAACATTTCTCTCTCCCTCATCCCTTTTCCTTTGTGAACCCTGTTTCCCAGCTTTTTTGGCCAATGTAATGACATTCATTTCTGTTCTATCTCCTTTTGTACCTTCCGTTCTCTCTCTCTCTCTCATTTCTTCCAGGTGTACTTTCTCACAAAGACACTTCTCTAATTTGTTAATCAAGTCACTCTAGAAATATGGACTAGTGTTCCTCAGCACGTCTTCTCAAATTTGTCCCCTCTTTCTTTGAAGTCTTCCCTTGGGCATTCAGGTCTAGTCTTGTGACTGAAGGGACTCACGGCTCTAAGTGTTCCATAACTTGTGTCCCTTGGAAAACATGTGATTAACATGCCTATTTCAGTGTAAAAACAGGAAAGTCCCAAGAATTTTAGTATGATTTCTTCACCTCCTTCTGAGATACATAGGTTGATCAAATTTAGTTTCTAGAAAGACCATAACAAGCCTGGTCAGTGTGCTCTGAACTCTCTTAGCTACAAAAAAGCTCATAATGATTAGAAATGTTGTTAAAGTACCTATATTAAGGAATCCACATAATTCATTCCTGATGTGTGTGTTTTGTTTTTTTGTTGTTGTTTTTTTAGTTGCTGTTTATACTGTTTATTTTTGAGCAAGAGTGTGAATGAGGGAGGGGCAGAGAGAGAGGGAGACAGAATCCTAAGCAGGCTCTGGCCTCTAAGATATCAGCACAGATCCCAACCCGGGCCTTGACACAAGAACTGTGAGATTGTGACCTGAGCCGAAATCCGATGCTTAACCAACTGAAACCCCCAAGTGCCCCCCAAATATGTTTTATGAGTGTTTATTATGTGTCAAGAGGAAAGATATCTGCCATGACCCCAGTTGGTAGGGACCAACAATAAATACCTGTATCAGTGAGTACTATGCTGTTTTGGAAATACTATAAAGAAAAATGAAGGCATCAAAGCTTCATGAGGTAACAGTGAGTAGAAATTTAAAATCAGATGACGAATTGGTTAGCTATTGTTATGTAATAAATCGCCCCCAAAACATAGTGTCTTCGAATGGTAACATTTTATATTGCTGTCATGTTTATTGGTTGGCTGAGCAGTTCTGTCAATATGAACCAGATCTGATTGATCTTCATTGGCCTTGGCTGGCTTGCTCATGTGTTTGATGTTGGCTGACAGGTCAACTAGGTGCTTTTGTTACAGAAAGGCTCGCATTTCTTTCCTCTCTTTCACATTGCTGTGGTTGGCTGACTATCAGCTGGGGCTGTCTGGGCTACTGGGCCTCATGTCCCTCATTGTGTGGCAGACAAATTCCAAGCTTCTGTGACAGGTGGCAGGGCCTCAAGTGAGAAAGTAAAAGCACACGATGCATCTTGAAGCCTAAACTTAGTACCGACACAACTCCCCAACTGATGCATTCTAATCAATGCAGTTGATCCTATTGAAGAAGAGGGTAAATAGATCTCAGCTCTTGCTGGAAGAAGCTACAGGTTGTATTTCAAAAGACATGGGTAGAGGGAGGGATAAAGAATGGGGGACCTGTATTTGCAACCAATATACTCTGGAAGGTCATAGAAGTCTGCACTGAGAAGGTGTGATTTATCAGTGATTCAATGTGGTGAGGAAAGGAACCATAGAAGTACTTCCAGGCAGTAGAGTTGTAGTCGGTTCTAAGTAGAGGAAACAGCACATTAGGCAGGTATGTGATCAGCACGTTGGGGAAGTAGAAGGAAGCCAATGTTGCCAAAGGGGAGAGTACAAGGTGGAGATTAGTGGAAAGGAGTTCCAAAAAATCACAGGGAGGCCACCATATATAGGACTCTGTAGGCTTCTCTAAGGATTTGGCTTTTACTTAGAATGATGTTGAAGGTGGGAGAGTTTTGAATAGAGCGGGGCATACTTTGGTACATAGTTTCACAGGATCTTTCTGTGAGGCCACAGTGGAAAGATAACAGTTGGGTGACCAGTGGTATCATCCAGGTAAGACAGGATGACAGCCGGGGTCTGTGGCAGTGGTAGTGGAGGAGCGGAGGAATGGTGTGTTGTAGATGGAGAGAACAATATGCTGATGGTTTTGACATGGAGTGTGAGAGAAAGGTCTCAGGATGACTCCAGAGTTTTTCTCTGATTTCTAGAAGGGTGAAGTTGACATCTATTCCAATAGGGAAGACTGTGGAAGAGTGGATTTGGGAAAGAAGATGAGGAATTTGGTGTTGGATATTTTATGTTTGAGATGTGTACCAGATCTCCACATGCAGCTGTCAAGTAAGCATTGGATATTCAAGTCTACGGTTCAGGGAGAGAATTGGACTGGAGCTTGGAATATGATAAGCAGTGGCATGAGTGTTGCCTAGATCAGAGACCCAGGGGCTGAGCTCTGAGACAGGAGTGATGAGGAGGAGGAACCAACAGAATCTGTAAAGGAGCAGAGGGATGGAAGACCAGCAAGATGGTGTGATGTCCCGGAAACCAGAGTGAAAGGTAGAAAGGAAAAGGAAGAAATTGTCATCAGTATGTTAAATGCTGCTAATGGGTCTAGTAAGGTGAGGACTGGCATGTGGCCATGGAATTGGCAATGTGGAGATCACTGGTGACCTTCAGAAGAGAAGTTACAATGAGATGGTAGATGTAAGTCTTTGAATGTAGAATGCCTAAGAAGGATGTGGGGCTCCAACTCGGGAGAATATGACCTGAGCAGAAGTGGACGATCAACCGACTGAACAATCCAGGTGCTCCAGGTTTAGGGAAGAGTTTAAATGAGTGTGTGGATAAGTGTGAGTGTGCTTAGAGAGAGAGAGGGAAGATTGCATTTACTGCTGTAATTTAGAACCTAAGCAGTCTCCATTGGTACCTTTGACTTTTCTGGGCATGGAAATGATAGGTGTGGCAGAAGACAGGGAAGTGGCCACATGAACTTATCTCCACTTCAAAATGAGGTCATTGGCTCAGCTGGACAATGTCATGGAAAGCTCTTACAGTCTCTCCTGTATCAAGTGTGTCAGGGACAGCCTGACAAACAGAGAAAGGAGGCCAGTGTGCATTTGTATATCGAAACTCTACAGGTACCCATGGGTCACAGAATTTGACCACATATTGAACATTCCCACTGATGGCTTTGGAGATTTTGTAACAGAGGATATCACCATGAGAGGTGCAGGATCATCTCATTGACAGAAATAATATGCAGCACCTTCAGATGTCAACTTATCAAGTCTCAGTGTGAATCTCAGGCTGAACCAGGATGAAATCCCAGAGATAAGAGTGGAGACACATTTAAGAATATGTGTAGGAGCTTGTTCTGGTTTGTGTTGATGCGGGTGTATATCATCATCATTGTCTTGACTTGGCTGACTTTGCCGTTGATGGTGACTCTGTTTCTGTTGCCACTGACATGTTGGAGACCGTGGGGCACCTGAGTGTCTCAGTCAGTTAAGCATCTGATTCTTGATTATGGCTCAGTTTGATTGAGCTGTGGCTGGTTCCAAGCTGAGCATAAAACCTGGTTGGGATTGTCTCTTTCTGTATCTCTGTCCCTCTCTCTCTCCCTCTCTCTCCCTCCTCTCTTTGCCCTGTCCCCCACTTGTGCTCTCTGTCTCTCGAAAATAAATAAGTGAATAAACAAACAAACAAAAAATGTTGGAAACTGTGTGAGTATTGTTTCTGCCCTGATGTCCATTTAGGGAAGAAAATAAGAAGGACATATTGAAAGCATGATGTTTGGAGACGATAACAAAAATCAGTTTCTTTCTTTGTTTAATTTTTTTTTTTTTTGGAGCGATAGAGTGCATGAGTGGGAAAAAGGCAAGGGGATGGGCAAGGGAGTGAGAATCCTAAGGAGGCTTCACCATCAGCATGGAATCAAACATGAGGCTCAATCCCACAACTTGGAATCATGACCTGATCTGAAGTCAAGAGTCGGACATTCACCGACAAAGAACCCAGATACCCCAGAAAATCAATTTCTTATGAAGATGTAATATATTTTATAATTTTTTTAAATATTTATATTTGAGAGAGAGAGTATGAGCAAGGTAGAGGCAGAGAGGGAGGGAAACAGAATTTGAAGCAAGCTTCATGTGGGGCTTGAACCCATAAGCTGTGACATCATGACCTGAGCCAAAGTCAGATGGTTCACCAAATGAGCCTCCCTCATGTCCCTCTGATAGCCAGCTTTTATCCAAATTCATATTCATGCTTAGATATTAGACAAACTTGGAGAGCTTACATGATTGGGAAAATGTGGATATTTTCCTTTCTCTAGTCCCCATTTGCTTTGAGGAAACTGCCCTGAGTTCCTCTCAGAAAATATTGAAGCAAATGTTCTCCAAAGATCTCTGGCTAAATTTCTCCAGAGGACGTGGCGTCACCTTCAAGCAGTGCTCTCTGGCACGTGAACTGGCTTAGGTCCAGGCACTGAGTCAGAAACTTGATTGTAGGCTTCAACTCACCAGACTGAAAGTTTTCCAGTCATATGCATGAAATTCTCCAAGGGTCTACACATCAATTCAATTCCTACTTAGCCATGATCTAGTAGTCACTGCCACAAATCCCTATTTCTGACGTCTCTCTGCACCTGCTGTCCCTTTTGGAAACTGTACACATTTCACCTGTGAAAGGTTATCACTACTTTCTGGCCTGTACTACTCCCTGATCCCATTTGTTACAGGGTGACAATGGGAAACCCATTCCCCGTAGTAATCCCAAGATTCTCTGGGAAACCAACTCTGAGAGAAAGCAAGTTTAGATTTTTTCTTTATGGACCGTTCTTGAGATGTGCATCTCTGAAATGGAGAGACAGGAAGCAGGATTGGACAGATAGAGAAACTGAGCTGTGATGGGGTCTCAAGAAAAGCCACTGCCACCCCACAGGGATGTCTAGAGATTCAATTGCTCTACAGAGCTGATTGGGAGTGGAACAAGGGGGCTGGGCCTTTGTACCTTTGCATCCAGTAAGTATTGTCTTTCCTGGAAAAGAAGTGTCACCTTGGGCCTCGTCATTCTTCAGCAAGGTAATCTCCTCAGAGGGCGACCAGCAAAGGGTGGCCAGCAGGCAGCCCTCACAGCACCTGCAGCGGTACAGCTCTTATTTGCGAAGGGGAATCTAAGCAGCACACAGCAGGCCCTCCTCTCTAACATTCCCATTACATCAGTGAACTCAAGCCAATGGAGGCTCTCATCCCAGTATCCCCTGGGCAAATGGACCCATGACAGTTCAGACACACACAACTAATAATTTATTGTTATTTGTGGTTATATCCATAGACACTAAAAGTTATATGTTGGTGGGAATAAGCTACTTCTCCTCAAACTGAGTACCAGAAAACAGCAGAAGCAAGTTTCACACATACTAAGCCAGGCATAAAGTCATTTACCAGCAAGAGAGAACAAAATAGACATTAGATCTGTGCACAGACCCACCTTCGCCTCACCCCTGTTGCCATAAAATGAATGGAGAAAAAAATGAAAATATTTAGACCACATTAGAGTTAATATTTCCTTTTCAAATGTATCATTAAGGAACCAAATAGATAAACCATAAAATGGGAGAAGATATACTCATTCACTTCTGACAAAAAAAATTATTTTCAGAATATAAAGAACTCTTTAAAAAAAAAAAAAAAGACCAACTGTGTGTGTGTCTGACCAGACCAAGCACCATGCAAGAAACAAACTATCTAAATAGCAACTCAATAGTAGACGTATGGTAAATTGCTTAAAATCGTTAGTCAGCACGGAGATGTAAATTTTCACAACAATGCTACTTCAGGATCCACCAATATGGATATAATAAACAGTCTGACAATAGCCAATATAGGCAAAGGATTTACCGCAAGTAGAAATGTTACGCATGGTTGGTGGAGGGTAAAACTGTTCCATAGTATCTACCAAAGCTGAAGCTAGCTCTGGCTCAGTGCTTTCATGCTTTGGAACACATCCATGGGAAGTGAGTGCGTAACTCCACCGAAGATATTGAAAGAATGTTCTTAAAAACTATATTGATAACATATTCAAATCTGAACCCATTTATTAATTGAAAACTAAAGATATTGTGACATTTTCTAGTAAAAACAAAGTATTTTGCAGTGAAAAGGAACATGTTACTGCCACACAACATAGAGGAAGTTCAAAGAACATGTCGAACCAACAAAGCAAAACACCAGAAAGCAGATACTTCATGATTCAATTTAGATGAAGTACAAGAACAGAGAAAGTCTGCACTTCATGGTGAGGAAATTAGAAAGGTGATGGCGGCCTCTGGTGGTAGGGATGGAGCATGTCACTGATTGTAAGTAGCAAGAGGGAAAAGTGTGATGCTGCAGAGGGTGTGTCTGTCTGGATCTGAGTGGTGGTGAGAGGAGGGATGTATCTGCTTGTGTTCACCCAGGTGTACCCTTTAAATTCACATTATAACAGTAAAGGAACTTTATTTTTTAAATGAGTGAGTTCAACAATGAGTAGGCATTATGGGCTCCAGATCAGATGTTTTTCCCGTCCTCTTCCCTACAAGCACTGGTACCTTGAACAACCTGAACTCCAAGAACCTCTCATCTCTAGAGGATTATTGTGTGACTGATTACTGTAGACAAGCAAGGCCTCAGTGCACCACTAAACACACAGCAGGTCTTCAAGCGTCAGCAGATGGCTATAGACTGTGTCGTTGTTGCTGTTTATAATTAATCAGTAGTAGCAGCAGCAGTAGTATTATATTCTTGGATATGGGCTCCTCTTTTTTTTTTTTTTTTTTCCCTAGTTCCCAGAGCGTATCTCAGAGATGGGATTCAAATACCATGCTGTTGTTATGTGAAAACTAATTTGACAATAAACTATTTGTAAAAATAAAAAAATAAAAAAAATACCATGCTGTGGACAAATTCCTTTGCAGCTTTCACCTAAGATCTCAATATTAGATTAATTGAAGGTCTGAGGCTTTGGGGTTGTCAAGAAATGAAACTTAAAAGGACATAGTCCCTTGTATTCTCTCTCAAAATAAATAAATAAACATAAAAAAGAAATACAATTGAATTTTCCCTTAAGGTTTTTGCAAAGGGGAGAGAATTGGAAAGAACAGACATGTCCCACCCTGTCTTGCTAGGTGTCCCATTTATGCAGCCCAGCAGTTGAGTCCTGCCCCACGAGAGCTTTGAAAAGTAAGAGAAGTGGTAAGAATGGTCTATGGAAAGGACAGTGGGGAGGCAGAACCGAGCGCTGTGCCGGGTATTCTTCCAGGCTGAAGAGGTGGGACCTGGGGGATGTGAAGAGTGTTATCAGTCAGGATCCTCCAGAGAAGCACAGCCAATGAGATATCCGTGGAGACCGAGAGTCTGAGAATTGAGAGTGTGTGGGGTGGCGAGTCCAGATCCTGTAGAGCAGGCTGGCAGGCTGGAAATTGAGTTTGGTGTTGATACTGCAGTCTTGAGTGGGAAATCTGTAGGCCAGAAACTGAGGCCGAGTGTCTATTGTTGTATCTTAAGGAAGAATGGCTTCTCCTTTGGGAAACCTCAGTCTTGCTTCTTAAAGCCTTCAACTGATTGGATGAGGCCCCCTCCTCATTATGGAAAGTAACCTATGTTATGCAAGATCTACTAATTTAAATGTTAATCACATCAAAAACTACCTTCAGGACAACATCCAATTTGGCATTTGACCACACCACAGGGCACCATAGCCTAGTTAATGTGACACACAAAATTAAACATCCCTAGGGGCAAACTGGGGGGCTGAGTGATGGGAGAATTGGCTCTTTGCGAGGGTGAGGTATGGATCCCCAACTAGGGATACTCAATACAGAGTATAGCTGAGTCTTAGGAAATTTATAGGTCCAGAAGCGGTGAAGAAGCCACATGGACACCCGTAGAAGAGCCAATGTGCCACCTGACCGAGTAAGCATCTCTCATCCCCGCACTCAGAAAAGACTGAAAGATTTCAGTAGCTGGACGTGCAGTAGACCTGCAGCCACAAAATCCTATGCCCTCTTGATGGTGATGCACCCTCAGTTTCATAAGTGAATTGCATGCCCCCCACCCCACCCCTACCCTTCCCTCTGCTAGAGAATGAATGGCAGGACTAGGAACAGGCAACACTGATCTGACTTCTCAAACCACTGGATGGAACAAAATTTTCTTTTCTCTTATTTTATGTGTATTTATTTTTGAGAGAGATAGAGACAGAGAATGGGAACCTGGTAGGGGCAGGGAGAGGAGGACAGAGGACCCAAAGCAGGCTCTGTGCTGACAGCAGTGAGCCCAGTGTGGGGCTGGAGACAGATCTGGGGCTTGAACTTAGGAACTGCGGAATCATGATCTGAGCCAAAGTCAGATGCTCAAATGACTGAGCCACCCTGGCACCCTGGAGATAAGTTTTCTTGGAAGAATCTAGAGTTAATTAACTAGCTATTTTCACACCAAATGGAAATATTGAACTGAAAAAATAGAATAACTACAAATCAGAATTCAGACTTTCCTTAGAGTCCCACCTTTCTCTCGCCAGTAAGTTCTGAGCCTGTCTCCCATCTCTCTGGCCCTTTGCAGAGCCCCACAGCTGGTCTCAAGGGTGCAGCATCCTTACAGAGCTGCAGGATAAAAATGATTTTGGCATCCCAATAATTTCGGTCAGAGATTTTATTAAATTTTGGGTCCAAAGTTGTCCATTTTTTTCCTGTGCCTTCCATTCCTACCCCCTCCCTCCCTCTGACTCTCCCTTCCTTCCTTCCTTCCTTCCTTCCTTCCTTCCTTCCTTCTTACCTACCTTCCTTCCTACCATTGTTTGTTTCTTAATCCCAGCATGTTTTATAATTTCACCAGGATTATTGATATGAAGAGCCATGCTCATCATTTCTGGAAACTCAACCCATTTAACAACAGTCTTGAATTTCAAATAGAAGCTCACCATTAGATCTACTAGCAGTTTGACATTTTAACTCCTAAATTGTTCTTAGAGTTTCTAAGTTGACTTCTGTGTTTCTAGTCCTACAGCTATATCTTTGTGATATATTGGCTCTCTAAATTTACATTAGATACTTTCACAACGCACTGCTCATGTCGTTTGCTTCTTAGTTGTTTTGCATAGAACCCCGCTCACCCTCTCTCCCCCCAGACCCAGAGCAGCTGCTCAGGTTTGATAAAAGGGGCCTTTGCGACATAAGCTAAGCTGCTTCGGGCAGGCAGGGACAGCAAGATGGTGTCACAGAGGCAGGTCCTCATATCCTTGTTGCTGTGGGTCTCAGGTGAGAAATTTCAAATTTGCCACATGCCTTTTGGAGTAGTGTCAGTTTAGAGTTACAAAAATGTTTATGAGATATAATGAGAAACACTGGCTATTTCTAAAATAGCTCCAATTATGCGCTGACATGTATGCCACTTTTCAAATGCCATATTTCAGGATGACTGCCCTAAATTGTGTATGTATCATCATTACCTACTCTTGATTGCAGGTGCCTGCGGGGAGATCACGCTGACGCAGTCTCCAGCCTCCCTGGCTGGGTCTCTGGGCCAGCACGTCACCATGAACTGCAGGGCCAGTCAGAGTGTTAGCAGCTACGTCAACTGGTACCAACAGAAACCAGGACAGCGTCCTAAGCCGCTCATCTACTACGCATCCACCCGGGCATCTGGAGTCCCGGACCGATTCAGCGGCAGTGGGTCTGGGACAGATTTCACCCTCACCATCAGCAACCTCCAGGCTGAAGATGTGGCGACTTATTACTGTCAGCAGTATGATAGTTATCCTCCCACAGTGCTTCAGCCTCGTACACAAACCTCCTCCCCAGGGCCCTGGTCAGGGAGGCTTCGCTGCACCTGCTGCTGCCTCCCTGCTCAGCCCTGAACATGCACGTTCCTGGGTCTGCCTGAGAAGCCACCTCTCCCGAGTTATGCTTTAGAGGCTTCTTTAAGACCCAAGGAAAATTAAGGGGAATGGCTTTTTTGGATTGCTTTTTGTGGGAAATTAGTGAATACAAGTGCCATAAAGATGTCTTAGAGTGTCTGTCAGGAGTTTGTGTGTCACAGGACCTGGGGTGTTTTGCACAGACAGATGGCATAGTTGCTCCAGTAAGGTTGGTTGCTACCCTTTGGTGAAGGGTCTGGTGAATTTCACACCCTGATGGATGAATTCTCTCTTCCCTGCGCCTCCTTGACTCTTAAAATTTCTCTTGTAATTCCTTATTCTCTTGGTCTCCTTTCTTCACCCACAGTCACCTTCCAACTCTGGCCCTTCCCAATATTAAACCTTTGACCTCTCTGATTCAAAACCTCCTACGTGGAAGGTAACATTGCTTTCTCACTCTTTCCTTTATGGTCCTTATTTCTCAGCTTTTCTGGCCAATGTACCTGATAATCATTTCTGCTCTATCTCCTTTCCTACCTCCCCTTCTCTCTTCTCTCCATTTTTTCCAGACGTACTTTCCTACAAAAGCACTTCTCTCATTCTTTAAACATGTCATTCTAGAAATACATGTTATTTATATATAAATATGAGTGCAAGTGTTCCTCACCTGTCTTCTCAACATTTGTCACCTCTTTCTTTTAAAGGCATTCCTTGGGCATTCAGGTCTAATCTTGCAACTGAAGGGACTCACCACTCTAAGTGTTCAATAACTTGGGTTCTTGGAAAACATTTAGTTAACAAGTCCATTTCACTGTAAAAAAAAAAAACAACAGGAAAAATACCAAGAATTTTAATATAATTTCTTCACCTCCTTCTGAGATACATGGGTTAATGCTGTTTAACTTCAGGAAAGACCACAATAATCCTGGACAGTGTTCTTTGAACACTCTTACTTACAAAACAGCTTCTCATAATGATTAGAAATATTGTGAAAGTACCCATATTAAAGTATCGATGTAATTTATTTCAGATATATGATGGGGTTTTTTAAAGTTTTTTTTTTAATGTTTATTTTTGAGTTAGAGTCAAAGTGTGAGTGAGGGAGGGGCAGAGAGAGAGGAAGACACAGAATCTGAAGCAGGCTCCAGGTTCTAAGCTGTCAACACAGAGCCCAACCGGGACTTGAACACAAGAATTGTGAGATCATGACCTGAGCTGAAGTCAGATGTTTAACCAACTCAGCCCCCCATGTGCCACCCATATATGTTTTCTGAGTGTTTGTTATGCAACAAGAGCAAAGATATCTGTTTTCACCCCAGCTGGGAGGGACAGACAGTAAATACCTGTGTCAGTGAATACTTACTATGTTGTTTTGGAAGTGCTGTAAAGGAATATGAAGGGATTCAAAGTAGGGTAAGAGTGAGTAGAAATTTAAAATCCAATGACATATTGGTTAGCTATTATTATTTAATAAATCACCCCCAAAATGTAGTGACTTAGAATGGTAGCATTTTTATTGCTCTCATGTTTATTGGTTGGCTGACCAGTTGTGTTAATATGAACCAGGCCTGATTGACCTTCATTGGCCTTGGCTGGCTTGTCGTGTGTTTAAAGTTAACTGACAGGTCAACTAGGTGATTTTGTTACATAAAGGATCACATTTCTTTCCTCTCTTTCACATTTCTGTGACTATCTGCTGGTGCCCTCTGGGCTCTGGGCCTCATGGCTCTCATGTGTGGCAGACTAATCCCAACCTTCAGTGACAGGTGGCAGGCCCTCAAGTGACAAAGTAAAAGCACACGAGGCATCTTGAAGCCTAAACTTAGTACTGACACAGTTCCCCATCGGATGAGTTTTAATAATCGATGCAGTTGATCCTGTTGAAGAAGAGGGTAAATCGATCCCAGCTCTTGATATAAGAAGTTGCAAGGTTATATTGCAAAAGACATGGGTAGAGGGAAGGATAAAGAATGGGGAATCTGTATTTGCAATCAATCTACTCTTGAGGGTCATAGACGGCTGCACTGAGGAGGTGTGATTAATCATTATTTCAATGTGGTGAGGAAAGGAACCATAGAAGTACTTTTAGGCAGTAGAGTTGTAGTTGGTTCTAAGTGAGGATACAGCACATTTCTCAGCACGTTGGCGAAGTAGAAGGAAGCCAGTGTTGCCAAAGTGGAGTGTACAAGGGGCAGAGTAGTGGAAATGAGATCCAAGAAATCACAGGGAAGCCACTGTATATAGGATTTTGTAGGTTTCTCTAATGATTTGGCTTTGGCTTTGAGTGATGTGGTAAGTGGGAGAGGTTTAAATAGAGCAGGGCATACTTTGATATGTTGTTTAGCAGGATCTTTCTGGGGGGCCAGACTGGAAAGGTAACAATTGGGAGATCACTGCTATCATCCAGGCTAGAGACGATGTCACCTCGGTTCTGTGTCAGTGGCAGTGGAGGAAGAGAGAGAGATGTTTTTGAAGACAGAGATAACAATATGCCTATGGTTCTGACAAGGAGCTTGAGAGAAAGAGAGGTCTCAGGGTGACTCCAGAGCTTTTCTCTGAGTTCTGAAAGGGTGGAGTTGCAATTTGTTCCAATAGAGAAGACTGTGGAAGAGTAGATTTGGGGAAGAAGATGAAGAATTTGATGCTGGACATTTTAAGTTTGAGATGTGTATCAGATCTCCACATGCAGCTGTCAAGTAACCATTGGATATACAAGTCTAGGGTTCAGGGAGAGAATTGGACTGGAGCTTGGAATATGATAAGCAGTGGCACATGCGTTGCCTAGACCAGAGGCCCAGGGGCTGAGCTCTGAAGCAGGAGAGATGAGGAGGAATCAGCAAAGGAGTCTGTGAAGGAGCAGTGGGATGGAAGACCAGCAAGATGGTGTTTTGCCATGGAATCCAGAGTAAAAGATAGATCAAGGAGGAAAATATTGTCAGTGTGTTAAAATACTGCTGATGGGTCTAGTGAGATGAGGACTGGCTTGTGGCCATTAGACTTGTCAATGTGGAGGTCACTGATGACCTTGAGAAGAGAAGTTTCAATGAGATTGTGGAGGTAGGCCCTAGAAAATTAAAAGCTCAAGAAAGAATGAGTGTAGAAGATCTGGGGATGGTGACTGTAGACAGCTCAGTCTGTGAGCTTTATGGTGAAGGAGAAGAGTGAAAAAATCATAACTGGAGGGAGATGTGATGTCAGAGAGTTTTTTTAAAAATATTGTTTGCATACTAAATGACATATCAGATAAAGGGTTAATATCCAAAATCTATAAGGAACTCACCAAACTCCACACCCCAAAAACAAACAACCCAGTGAAGAAATGGGCAGAAGATATGAACAGACACTTCTCCAAAGAGGACATCCAGATGGCCAACAGACCCATGAAACGATGCTCAGCATCGCTCCTCATCAGGGAAATACAAATCAAAACCACACTGAGATACCACCTCACGTCAGTCAGAGTGGCTAAAATGAGCTAATCAGAGAACTCTAGATGCTGGCGAGGATGTGGAGAAACGGGCACCCTCCTACACTGTTGGTGGGAATGTAAACTGGTACAGCGCCTCTGGAAAACAGTGTGGAGGTTCCTCGGGAAACTAACCATAGAACTCCCCTATGACCCAGAAATAGCACTGCTAGAAATTTACGCAAGGGATACAGAAATGCTGATGCATAGGAGCACATGTACCCCAATGTTCATAGCAGCACTCTCCACAATAGCTAAAACATGGAGAGAGCCTAAGTGTCCATCAACAGATGAATGGATCAAGAAGATGTGGTTTATCTATACCGTGGAATACTACATGGCAACGAGAAAGAATGAAATCTGGCCATGTGTAGCAACATGGATGGACCTTGAGGTTGTTATGCTGAGCAAAATAAGTCAGGCAGAGAAGGACAAATATCACATGTTTGCACATATAGGAGGATTAGGAGGAACTTAACTGAGGACCATGGGGGAGAAGAAGGGGGAAAATGGTGGGGGAAAGGGGGAGAGGCAAACCATGAGAGACTTGAATGCTGACAAAAACTGAGGACTAATGGATGAGGGTGGGAGGAGGGAGATGGTCATGGAGGAGGGCACTTTTGGGGATGAGCACTGGGTGTTATGTGGAAACTAATTTGACAATAAACTATTTGTAAAAAAATAAATAAAATAAATAAATAAATAAAAATAAAAAATTTTTTTGCATACTGATGGGAATGATGCTAGAGAGAGAACATTGATAATCCAGGAAAGAGGGAGAAATGCAAAGGAATTCAGTTGAGGAGGCAGGAGATGTGTGTTCAGAGGGAGTGATCTCAGATGGTAGGGCTGTCCACCTCCCCACATTGCCAGGAAGAAGCGCAGAGTGTGGCAATACCCATTCCAGCAGGTCAGAAGACAGTTGGACAGCCAGTGGATGTTCTCCTCTGATCTCCTGTGTTGACCTAGGAAATAGAAAATGGGGTACTTGGCTTTAAGTTAGGATGGGGTAGGAGTTGTTCAGAATTGAAGAAAGAAGGAAAGAATAACAGTGGAGACTGAATAGACCATGGAAATGGGATATGATTGTGGGGCAGGTTTAAGGGCCCTCAAAAAGTTATTGGTCATGAATCTGAAGTTGAGAGAAGTCAGAATTGCTGTGCGTTTTTCACCAGCAGGCATGTGGAAGGTGGGATTTTCTTGCATGAAATGAAATAATGGAAGGTGAGGAAGTTCTTGTTTGTAAAGGAGTCCTTATAAAGAAGGATCAAGGAATTTAAGCTGAGTAAGGAGGGAAATGAGAATATGAGGGGTTTAGGCATAGAGAAACTGTAGATAGGTCAATAGATATGTTAAATGATAATTTTCAGAGAACAGTAAAATTATTACTTTCATGGAGATATCATATTAATGAACACATGTTAAATTATTTCACTCACATCATGAGCGGAACTAGGAAGATGTTGTAACTGGTTCAAAGGAAAAGTCAAAAAACACATATGGGGTGAAGGAATGCATTGCAGATGGAGGCAAAGTTGTTTTCCAAGGGGAGGTAAGAAGTCAATTAAATGACTACTAGACAGAACAGAATCATGCATCTATCAGTTACCAACAATTTAGAAAGAGTTGCAGGATAGCTCAAAGACAATGAACAGGGGAAGAGATATCCTGCACAGGCACACAACAGACTTGCTGAATTTTTTGTGGCAAGACAACATATATTTTCCTATCGATGTCAGGTCTCACTCTAATGAAAGCTAGAAATTGTTGGCTATGGCCATGGCAGGTGGAGTGAGCTGCAGAGCTCTTAGAAGTGGGCGAGCCTGAGATGCTTAGCATTTTAATAATGGAGTAGCTGCTGTTATTTTCTAAAGACGCGTCGAAGGTATGGCCATGAGAGTGAATGATCAAGATTGGGTGGGGAAGAGACAATTGGAGGAGAATCAATCAAACAACTGAGAGAGCAGGATAATGGAAGGATCCTATATGAATGTATTGAGACCAGCAGGCATGTGGGAGGGCCTATGTGCCAGGAACTAAAACATTCCAGAAATGAGGAGAGACTTTGAGCCTGGTGTTCGAGTGCAGGAAGGAGCGGTACTGGGTGACATAGTCTATCTATATGGATTTCAAAGGCTGGGTTTTCTGTTTTTAGGTAGAAGGTCTAGAAGTGGCAAATGAAGGGGGCAACGGGGCTCTTGAAGATGGCTGTCAAGGGACCACACAATTCAGAGAGCTTTTAAAAGAGACTGAGGCTACAGGGCATGTTAGCAGTTCACAGGGTGCACGTTGGGAGATAGTTTGAAAGTATCGGGTGCTGGGGTGGATGGGTGGCTCATTCGGTTAAGCCTCCAACGCTTGAAATTGGCTCAGGTCATGATCTTGGCTCATGAGACTGAGCCCCATGTCAGGCCCTGTGCTTGGAATGGATCCTGCTTGGAATTCTCTGTCTCCCTCTCTCTCTGCCTCTCCCCTGCTTTTGTGCATACACTGTCTCTAAATCAATCAAAAAAAAAAAAAAACCCAACAACTGCTCTTCTTAGGGAGTACGAGGATCTGCCCCATGGGAACCCTCCACTTGGGGACATTCTTTCACCTGGAACACAGCAGCAGGAGCCTGAGGACCTAGGATGGTGGCACCATCTTACTCCCTCTCCCCTTCCCCAGGCTACTCAGACCCTGTCCCTAGAGAAGCCCCATTTATCAGCGTCTAGCTACAGGGCTGGACCTGTGGCAGAGGCATTTGGGGTGGAGGTTGATGCAGATCCCCACGGAGGATGAAGGTAGAGGTGGCAGGGTCAAGGCTTGTGGTGGTCCCTGTGATGCTGCCTGCCAGCCCCTCTCCTGGGTTGTCCCCCTTGCCTGGCCCGAACCCTGAAAAATGACAAGCAACTATAATTATGGATTAGGAGAGGATAAATCAGAATTATGGGTTAGGATAGGATAGGACAGGATAAACAGTCTGCTCCTGTTTGGGGAAATGTACTTCGGAAGGCATCTTGCAGAAGACAAAGAATTAGCTCATGGGAGAGAAGGTGTTTAGGTGGTAGGTAAAGGCTATCCTCTTGCCCTATGAGCTTGAGGCCACATAGGTTTTTCTTCTCTGCTTGGTCCCGGTGTCTGTACATGACACATATATATTAGATACAGGGTGAATGGGAAGTTAGGGACTGGTTGTTATCCACTCTGAGTAAAAATGACCCTTCTGCCTGTGAGGGCTTGGGGAGGGGGCATGACATTGGCTTTCAGGATTGAGTCAATGGAGAGGCACCTGGGTGGCTCACTCGGTTAAGCATCCGACTTCAGCCTAGGTCATGATCTCACCGTTCGTGGGTTTTAGCCCTGCATTGGGCTTAGTGCTAACAGCTTGGAGCCTGGAGCCTGTTTCAGATTCTGTGTCTCCTTCTCTCTCTGCCTCCCCACCCCCATTCATGCTCTGTTTCTCTCTGTCTCAATAATAAATAAACATTAAACTTTAAAAAAAAAAAAAAAAGGATTGAGCAGATGGAGAGTCCAGATCTTACCCAATGGAGGCAAGTTCCCTGATTAGTTTAGGTCCCCAGACTTCACCATACTGGCATGCTTACTGCCTACCATTTCCAGGTCCTGATGACATTTTAGGACTTGGTTTAAGGTCATCTACTCAGTGGAGCCAACCTCCCCTCCCCATCTGTACCAGGCTACGCGGTTTCCATCTTTTATAATCCCACAACTTTCTCTTCCTGATAATAATCAACATGAAAGACATAATTGTGCTTATATGGAATTTTAATTGTAGGGATTAAAATAAGCATGTATGCCAACGTTAAGACAGCACCAGGACACTCTCACACATGGTGTCTCAGACAGACTAGAAGGCAAGGATTTAAGAAACTGGTCACAAAGTCTCTTGGGACGTGCTTGAGCTCCACTTGGAAATTTCTGGTGACCTCGAGTCCCACAGGGTGCTGTGAGAGCACGTGTCCCCCTTGAGCACAACTTCAAGGTCTTCTGAGCTGCTTTGCCTGTTGTGGTCATTAGAAAAGCTCCAGGCTGTGCTGACATCCTTTTTTTTTTTTTTTTTCAAATAGTTTATTGTCAAATTAGTTTCCACATAACACCCAGTGCTCATCCCCACAAGTGCCCTCCTCCATGCCCACCCCTCCTCCCCCCCACATCCACCAGTCCTCAGTTTTTGTCAGCATTCAAGAGTCTCTCATGGTTTGCCTCTCCCCCTTTCCCCCACCATTTCCACCCTTCTTCTCCTCCTTGGTCCTCTGTTAAGTTTCTCCTAATCCTCCTATACGTGCACACATATGATATTTGTCCTTCTCTGCCTGACTTATTTCGCCCAGCATAACACCCTCAAGGTCCATCCATGTTGCGACACATGGCCAGATTTCACTGTTTCTCATTGCCATGTAGTATTCCATGCTATAGAAAAACCACATCTTCTTGATCCATTCATCTGTTGATGGACACTTAGGCTCTTTCCATGTTTTAGCTATTGTGGAGAGTGCTACTATGAACATTGGGGTACATGTGCTCCTATGCATCAGCATTTCTGTATCCCTTGGGTAAATTCCTAGCAGTGCTATTGCTGGATCATAGGGGAGTTCTATTGTTAGTTTCCTGAGGAACCTCCACACTGTTTTCCAGAGGGGCTGTACCCGTTTACATTCCCACCAACAGTGTAGGAGGGTGCCCATTTCTCCACATCCGCACCAGCATCTAGAGTTCTCTAATTGGCTCATTTTAGCCACTCTGACTGGTGTGAGGTGGTATCTCAGTGTGGTTTTGATTTGTATTTCCCTGATGAGGAGTGATGCTGAGCATTGTTTCATGTGTCTGTTGGCCATCTGGATGTCCTCTTTGGAGAAGTGTCTGTTCATATCTTCTGCCCATTTCTTCACTGGGTTGTTTGTTTTTCGGGCGTGTAGTTTGGTGAGCTCCTTGTAGATTCTGGATATCAACCCTTTATCTGATATGTCATTTGCAACTATCTTTTCCCATTCCGTTGGTTGCCTATTAATTTTCTGGGTTGTTTCCTTGGCTGTGCAGAAGCTTTTAATCTTGATGAGGTCCCAACAGTTTATTTTTGCTCTTGATTCCCTTGCTTTGGGGGATGTGTCAAGTAAGAAGTTGCTGTGGTGGAGGTCAAGGAGGTTGTTTCCTGCTTTCTCCTCTAAGGTTTTGATGGTTTCCTGTCTCATGTTCAGGTCCTTTATGCATTTTGAGTTTATTTTTGTGCATGGTGTGAGAAAATGATCTAGTTTCATTCTTCTGCATGTTGCTGTCCAGTTCTCCCAACACCATCTGTTAAAAAGGCTGTCTCTTTTCCATTGGATATTCTTTCCTGCTTTGTCAAAGATTAGTTGGCTGTATACTTTTGGGTCCACTTCTGAGTTCTCAATTCTGTTCCATTGGTCTATGTGTCTGTTTTTGTGCCAATACCATACTGTCTTGATGATGACAGCTTTGTAGTAGAGGCTAAAGTCTGGGATGGTGATCCCTCCTGTTTTGGTTCTATTTTTCAGGATTACTTTGGCTATTCGGGGTCTTTTGTGGTTCCATACAAATTTTTGGATAGTTTGTTCTAGTTTGAGAAGTATGCTGGTGCTATTTTGATTGGAATTGCATTGAATGTGTAGAGTGCCTTAGGTAGTAATGACATCTTAACTATATTTATTCTTCCTATCCATGACCATGGAATGTTTTTCCATTTCTTTGTGTCTTCTTCAATTTCCTTCATAAGTCTTCTATAGTTTTCATCATACAGATCTCTTGTATCCTTGGTTAGGTTTATTCCGAGGTATTTTATGGTTTTTTGTGCCATTGTGAATGGGATCAGTTTCTTGATTTCTCTTTCTGTTGCTTCATTGTTGGTGTATAAAAATGAACTGATTTCTGTACATTGATTTTGTATCCTGCAACTTGGCTGAATTCTTGGATCAGTTCTAGTAGGCTTCTGGTGGAGTCTGTCGGGTTTCCTATGTAGAGTATCATGTCATCTGCAAAGAGTGAAAGTTTGACTTCCTCTTTGCCAATTCTGATGCCTTTGAATTCCTTTTGGTGTCTGATGGCTGATGCTAGGACTTCCAGCACTATGTTAAACAGCAGTGGTGAGAGTGGGCATCCCTGTCGTGTTCCTGATCTCAGGGGGAAAGCTCTGAGTTTTCCCCCGTTGAGGATGATGTTAGCTGAAGGCTTCTCATAGATGGCTTTGATGATGTTTAAGTAGGTTCCTTCTATCCCAACTTTCTCGAGAGTCTTTATTAAGAAGGGATGCTGTATTTTCTCAAATGCTTTTTCTGCATCTATTGACAGGATCATATAGTTTTTATCTTTTCTTTTATTGATATGATGTATCACATTGATTGATTTGCAAATGTTGAACCAGCCCTGTAACCCAGGAATGAATCCCACTTGATCTTGGTGGATGATTCTTTTGATATGCTGATGGATTCGATTTGCAAGGATCTTGTTGAGAATTTTTGCATCCGTATTCATCAAGGATATTGGCCTGTAGTTCTCTTTTTTTGCTGGATCTCTGTCTGGCTTGGGAATCAGTGTGATGCTAGCTTCATAAAATGAGTCTGGGAGTTTTCCTTCGCTTTCTATTTTTTGGAATAACTTGAGAAGAATTGGGATTAATTCTGTTTTAAATGTCTGGTAGACTTGCCCAGGGAAGCCATCAGGTCCAGGGCTCTTATTTGTTGGGAGATTTTTTTTTTTTTAAATTTTTTTTTTTTTTTTTTTTTTTTTTTACAAATAGTTTATTGTCAAATTAGTTTCCACATAACATGTTGGGAGATTTTTGATCACTGATTCAATTTCTTCACTCGTTATGGGTCTGTTCAGGTTTTCTATTTCTTCCTGTGTGAATTTTGGTAGTGAGTGTGTGTTTAGGAATTTGTCCATTTCTTCTAAGTTGTCCAATTTGTTAGCATATAATTTTTCATAGTATTCCCTGATAATTGCTTGTATTTCTGAGGGGTTGGTTGTAATAAGTCCATTTTCATTCACAATTTTGTCTATTTGGGTGCTCTCTCTTTTCTTTTGGATAAGTCTGGCTAGAGGTTTGTCAATTTTGTTTACCTTTTCAAAAAAACCAACTCTTGGTTTCATTGATCTGTTCAATTGTTTCTTTGGTCTCTATGTTGTTTATTTCTGCTCTAATTTTTACTATTTCTCTTCTTCTACTGGGTTGGGGCGTTCTTGTTGCTCTTCCTCTAGTTCCTTTAGGTGAGCCGTTAGATTTTGGACTTGCACTTTTTCTAATCTCTTGAAATAGGTCTGGAGAGCAATGTACTTTCCTCTTAGGACTGCTTTTGCCGCATCCCATAGATTTTGAATTGTTGCGTTTTCATTTTCATTTGTTTCCATATATTTTTTAATTTCATCTCTAATTGCCTGATTGGCCCATTCATTCTTTAGAAGGGTGTTCTTTAACTCCATGTTTTTGGAAGTTTTCCAGACTTCTTCCTGTAATTGATTTCAAGTTTCAAAGCATTGTGATCTGACAGTGTGCATGGTATGATCTCTATTCTTTTATATTTATTGAGGGCTGCTTTATGTCCCAGTTTGTGATCTATCTTGGAGAATGTGCCATGCGCACTTGAGAAGAAAGTAAATTCCCTGGCCTCAGGATGTAAAGTTCTAAATATATCCGTCAGGTCCATCTGGTCCAATGTGTCTTTCAAGTCCATTATTTCTTTCGTGATTTTCTGTCTGGTTGACCTATCCATTGCTGTAAGCGGAGTATTAAAGTCCCCTGCTATTAGCACATTCTTATCTATAAGCTTGTTTCTGTTTGTGATTAATTGTTTTAGATATTTAGGTGCTCCCATATTCGGTGCGTAGACATTTATGATTGTTAGTTCTTCCTGATGGATGGACCCTGTAATTATTATGTAGTGCCCTTCTTCATCTCTTGTGATTGTCTTTAATTTAAAGTCCAGTTTGTCTGATATAAGTATCGCTACTCCAGCTTTCTTTTGATTTCCTGTAGCATGATATATATTTCTCCATCCCCTTACTTTTAATCTGAAGGTATCTTCCCATCTAAAATGAGTTTCTTGTAGACAGCATATAGATGGATTTTGTTTCTTAATCCATTCTGCTACCCTATGTCTTTTGATTGGAGCATTCAGCCCATTTACATTCAGTGTTATTATTGAAATATGTGGGTTTAGAGTCTTTGTATCTTTTGTAGGGTTCATGTTTGTGGTGGTGTCTCCGGACTCTTTGTTCCTTGCAACCTTTCCTTCAGAGCATCCCCCTCAGGATTTCTTGTAGGGCTGGTTTCGTGGTGACAAATTCTTTCAATTTCTGTTTGTTTGGAAAGGTTTTTATCTCTCCTTCTATTTTGAATGACAGGCTTGCTGGATAGAGGATTCTTGGCTGCATATTTTTACTGTTCATCACATTGAAGATCTCTTGCCATTCCTTTCTGGCCTGCACGTTTCAGTAGATAGGTCTGTCACCACTCTGATGGGTTTCCTTTTGTATGTGAGGGCCCTTTTCTCCCTAGCTGCTTTCAAAATTCTCTCTTTGTCCTTGTATTTTGCCATTTTTACGATGATATGTCGTGCAGAAGATTGATTCAAGTTACGTCTGAGGGGAGTCCTCTGAGCCTCTTGTATTTCCACATTGACTTCCTTCCTCAGGTCGGGGAAGTTCTCTGCTATAATTTGTTCCAGGACTCCTTCAGCACCTTTCCCTCTCTCTTCCTCTTCTGGGATTCCTATGATACGGATATTGTTGCGTTTGACTGTGTCGCTGAGCTCTCGAATTCTTCTTTCCTATTCCTGGATCAGTTTGTCTCTTTTTTTGTCAGCTTCTTGTTTTTCTATAATGGTGTCTTCTAAATCAGTTATTCTCCTTTCTGCCTCTTCAAGCCGTGCATTGGAGGCCTCTAATTTATTATGTATCTCATTTATCGCATTTTTTTAATTCTTCATGCCTATTTTTATTTTCCATTCTGTCTGTAGCCATAGTTTCTTTGATGTCCTCTATGTTTTTTTCAAGCCCTGCTATTAATTTCACCATTATTATTCTAAAATCTTGTTCACTTATGCTGCTGATATCTGTTTTGAGCAGTTCATTAGCTGTCATTTCTTCTTGGAGTTTCTTTGGAGGAGAGCTCTTTCGTTTCGTCATTTTAGTTTGCTTTCCAGCTCTTGTTGGTTTTAAAGACCTGTTATGCTCTCTGTTTCTATGAGCACTGCTATATCCAAGAAACTCTTTGACTTTCCAGGGCCTATCCTTTCAGAGATTGTTTTTTGAATGGTATCCCTCGGTCACTCTTGTTGGGACCTTAGTTATTTTATTTTCCTATTGGTAGTGATATTTGGGACTCTTCACCTTGTGTACTCTAGCTTGTTTCTTGAGGTAGCCCTGGAAAAGAAAACAGACAGACAAACACACAGGGAGCAGGAGCACACGAACGCACATGCTGATTCAACTAACATGCAAAGTGAGAGGGAAAACGAAAAAGCTAATAGAAAAGACGGAGGAGGAAGGGCGAATAGGGAGCATAAAATACATAAAAGGGTCAAAAAGGGGAAAAGAAAAGGAAAAAAGAAGAAAACTGATGGACAAAGAACGGTTTAAATCATATACCTGGATTTCCCAGTTACAGTTAAATAGCCGTGTGTATGCAGTGCTGGTTGAAGAGTATAGAGAAAAAGAGAGAAGGCAGGGCGAGACAAGGCAGACTTGGAAATAGAATGAACAGGCAGAAGGGATAAGAAACTTTTTTCAAAGAGGTAAAGGGTAGAATATGGTTGGATAGGTGAGAGAAGGATGCTGGAATTATCCAGAGAAACTATATAGTCTAATTACTCCTGAGAGAAAGAGCTGAAAATGTCGGTAGGTGTAGAATTTACATTTACAGAATGGACTCGTTGTGATTGTTTAAGCAAGCTGGAGACCAGAGTTAGTCAGGTCAGTGTTCTGGGGAAAAAAGAGAGAGAAGAGAAAGAAGAAGAAAAAAAGAGAAAAGAAAGGGAAAAAAAAGAAAGAAGAAAAAAAAAGGAAAAAAAAAGGGAAAAAGAAAAAAAAAAGGGAGGAGGGCACCTCTCAGGCAGGGATAGGCGTGGCGTGATCCAATGCCTCAGGCGGGGGTTCTGCCTTGGCGGTTGTGGGGAGGGGAGTGACGGTGCTCCAGTCCCTTCTTGAACCCCGCGCTGCAGCTCGCTTTTTTTTTTTTTTGGCGTGTCAACTCCCCGTTCCGGGGACGCAGCCGAAGTTGGTTGCACTCTTCAACCCAGGCCAGTTCCAATCTCCAAATCCCAGCCCGCGCCCCGCTGAAGTTGCCTTAGACACAGCGTCCCAGACAACCCCCTCGGGCTATTCCAGGCTCCCTGCTGAGCTCTGGGGGCGGAGTCAGGATCGCTGCTTTCTTCTCTGGTCGGCTCTGGTGCGCATGCGCGGGGGCTTGCCTGCCGGGTCCGCGTAGCCTGAGCCCGCTGGAGTGAGGAAAACCGGGTCTCTCTATGGCTCGTCACCCGAAACACGAACTCACAGGCAAATTTCCCAGTTTTTAGCTCTTTGCCTTCCCTCTCGAGTTCCAGCCAGCCAGGAGCGCGGACGCCCGGTGTCTGCGCGTCTCCTTCAGGGGTCCCAGCTGCCCTGGAGCTACAATGGCGGCAGGCGCGCCCGCGCCGCTTTAAAACCCCACCTCCAGGAGCGGCACAAAGAAGCAGTTTGTGTGCTCAGCCTCCCCCAGGACCAGTTGTCGAGAGGGGACCTGGTGTGCAGGTATTTGGCAAGTACGGTCTTTCTATGCACCGAGCAGAGATTTTTCTGTCTCGGACTCTCTCCTTTTCCCCTCTCACTCCCCGTAGAGGGTAGAGGGGGACCGCCTCCCACCCTGCAGGCTCCGATCCCGGGCTGATTTTACCTTCCCCGGTTCGCACTCACGTTAGAAGGCTTTCTCAGTGGATTCTGCGTCCTTTTTCTCCCAGTCTCTCAGGTTTAGTAAGGTTTCCAATGGCTTCAGATCTTTTCTGTGTGATGTATGGGCGTGAGTGCAAGTACGGAGCTCCTTACTTCTCCGCCATCTTGCCCCCCCCTCTCGATTCCGATTTTCTAAGTATGATACTAAAAGAGCTCTTGCCTTTTAGTATCAAAAATCTTTAGAGTAACTACAAATCTTTATAGTAATTAAAACTAGTCGTGATTCAAAGACATAAGGAGTTACTATGAAGATATCTTTGATTTACCCTTTCGTACTCCAAATCCTCCAAAACTTTTGAATTAGTATATGAGTGTGTGTGTGTGTGTGTGTGTGTGTGTGTGTGTCTGCACACACATGTGCTTACCCTACTTTCATTTGCTTTATGGTGTTTTAATAGGTTGTTTTTGTAGTTTGCTTCTTTTTACCTCGCTCTTCGGTGGCAATGTACCTGGAATGTTGAGATGTTAGACTTAAGCAAAGTTGAAGAAGTCTTTTCCTTGATGGAAAACAGAACAGAGAAGTGCTGTTGGAGTTGTCGTGGCCCTGTCTGTAAATGTGAAGGGTGTGCAGTTGGGAAATGATAAACACAGAAGAGACATGGTAGCAATTGCTTTCTACACTAACGAGTGTGGGATTACAGGTGAACGATTATCATGAATCAGTTCGCGCAGATAGATACCATTTTTAACGTCTGTGTCTGGATAATAGGATTGGCTCTAAACTCTAATATACTCAATCAGTTGACTTGATGTCACTACTCAGAGCTTCTTTATAGTTAATGGCAAGATTTTCTTCAGAAAAGTATGGAAAATGCTAGCAGTTCAATATCACTCTTTCTGAACTGTCCATTCTTACGAGTGTAGTAAAAGCCCTTCACTCTGGACTCTGACCGTAGGTTGGTTAAGTGGTTCAGAGCTTGATTTGGCCTTGTTTTGTTTCGTTTTGTTTGGCCTTCTTGATATCGAGCAACATTCACTACTTTAAAGGAATTTTGCTTATAATTTGACAGATTTCCCCCCGAGACTATTTTTATATTGTAAAACAACTCTAGATGATAACATCACCTTGGGTCACTGTATTACCTTTCGGGGGCGGCTGTAACAAAGTCACAAAATGAGTGGCTTAAACAAGAGAAAATTTTTGTTACATAATTTGGAGGCTAGAAGTTTAGGATCAAAGTGTGGGTAGAGCCACTCTACTCTGAAGGCTCTGGGTAAAGATCTGTTTCCTTCCTAACTTCTGCTTGTCAATGGGCATTCTGTGACATTCGTTAGTTTATGGAACCGTAACTCCAATTTGCACATGATATTTTTTCCTTGTGTGTCTGTGTCCAGATTTCCCTTTTGTAAGAACACCAGTCATATTGGGTTCTGCTCCACTTCACTCTGATATCATCTTAGTGTAACTAATTACATCTGCAACTACCTATATACAAATAAGGCCACATTCTGAGGCGCGGGGAATTAGTACTTTAACAAAAATCCTTTGGGAGAGATAGTTCAAACCATAACAATCATCAGTACATTAATTTTCATTTGAAACTCGCTTGTGATGGGACTTACCCATTATTTTCAAAGCTAAGAATTGTGAAAAGCAGAAAAGTCTGACGCAAGAAAATTTTATTGTCTATCTAAACGAGAGAAGAGATAATAGGAAGTGGTGCAAGATGAGAAACAATGTGTCAGATCAAAAGTTAGAATATGTAGGGGCACCTGGGTGGCTGAGTCAGTTAAGTGCCCAACTCCTGATTTCAGCTCAGGTGATGATCTTACAGTTTATGAGATCGAGCCCCTTGTCAGTCTCTGCACTGACAGTGTGGAGCCTGCTAGAGATTCTCTCTCTCCCTCTTTCTCTGCTCCTTCCCAGCTCACACTCTCTCTCAAAATAAATAAATAAACATTTTTTAAAAAGTTACAATCTGTAGATTTTTTTAATGCATGCTCTTTACTGAATGAATAAAATGAAAATAGCAAAGTCTCTCTTTGCCAAGGAAACATATTATGAAGGAGCTTGGATTTTAGATTATTTAAATCCTTTTTAAGAATTCTTGTTTTTAAGCTAAAACAAGTTTGTACTTTAAAAATAATTCTTTTACTCCTTTGTTTTGAAGTACAATTATCGTTCTTGTTCTACACAGACCTCTGTGTTGAAGAGATATGTGTTATATTCTCTTCCTCTGGGTTCAAAAAATATCCACAGCTTTTCAGTGTTGACACAATACTGTGAATAGCATATGAAAATAATAAAAAGAAGCATGGAGTTAATTTAAAAGGAAAACATAAGAGTTTCATTCAACAATACTTCTATTATGCACTGCTAAGGATTCGAAGAAAATAAGGAATGGTGTAAGAAAATGGAAATTCTCTTTTTGAGTAAAAATTATGCCAAAAGTAACATGAATTTTACCTTGTATCTCTTGGTTTCCAACACAAGTATTATTCAGTGGGAAGAAAAGAGATATCTTTTGTATAAAGTGTTTCTACCTTTTTGAATACCAGGTTTTTAAAAGTTAAATTGATACATCTTTTTTCTTTTTTGTTGTTGTAATGTTGATCAATGACAAAAAATTCAAGAACAACAAAACAGCAAAAGACATTTTGGATAGGTGAAATAAAACCAAATTCGTTCTTACATAATAAACATCACCAATTTTTGAGTACAAGTCATTGTGTTGAAATCTGGGATCTTTGCCATGAATTGTGGAATATAATCTGGAAGGGCATCTTCAAAACTCATACACAAGAAATTTTAATACAAAGCTGAATTTCAAAAATATAAGGAGAAGATTAATAACTTTCATGAGTTCAGGAATACCAAGAATTCTTCTATCTGAAGAGATTAGGGGAAAAAAAGGAGGGGGGCACCTGGGTGGCTCAGCCAATTGAGGGTCTGACTTTGGCTCAGGTCATGATCTCACAGCTCGTGAGCTCGAGCCCCACGTTGGGCTCTGTGCTGACAGCTCAGAGCCTGGAGCCTGCTTTTGATTCTATGTCTCCTTCTTTCTCTGCCCCTCCCCAACTCACACTCTGTCTCTCAAAAATGAATAAACGTTAACAAAATCTTAAATAAAAGAGATCGGGGAAATCCTCACAGCCATTGTCAATGTTGGGATTTAGGTGATGATCAATGTTGAGATCAGGTGCAATTTTAACAAATGATGAGGACAAAACGTTTTGAAGAACTGAAAAGCATTAACCAAAGTCTAGAAAGTAAAAATTAAAAGTGGTAAGAACAACAGAGAATGTCATGTTCACTAATAGAAATTGCTGATAAGACTCAGATGGGTCTGGGGCAGAGAATAAGGATTATGAAAGAGAGACCGGGATGCTTATTGACTCTATTTATTGGAAAACAATATGACCACAAGTATTCTTTAATAGTGGGGCAATGTATTAACAGCAGTTTTAAGGATGATTGCACTAGCACTTTATGGAGCCCACTTGGTTGGAGGGATGGGCATAGAGAGACTTAATATTTGCCTCACTCTCCAACCCTGTAAAAGAAAATAAGAATCTTATAGGTTAGGGAAAGTAAAAAATAAATTAGGGACAATGTGTCTTTCTTTTGTATGTAGGTTTTTTTTTTAATTTGATCATTCATTCTCTCACTTATTTATGCAAATGAATTGTTTAGATTTTGCTAGATAAGGTATCATATGTGTCTGTATGACCAGTATTCCTGAATTCTAGACCTTAAGGAATGTGTGGAGATTTGTTATTCAGGTAACTAGTTTATGCTCCTGGCTGTGGAAGACCTGAGAACATTCCTCACAAGTCTCTGACTACAGGGAGTGTCACTGACCAAGCGCCCCGGCTGCTGTGATCTCAGCATCTGTGGCTGCATTTGTGACAAGGCTGTGCTTCCTTTGGCTGCTCCCAGCACTGACTCTGTGCTATGTGTATTCCTGAGGCAGACCTGTCCCTGGTAGACTGGAGAGCCCTCTGGTGATCCGCTGTGGCTCCAGGATCCCCCCACAGTTTTGGTGAACCTTCCAGCAGCCTAGAGTACTTCCATCTCACCTTCTCATCCCCTCCTTTTCTCTCCGGGTTAGACATGACCCATGATCTGACAGATCTCCCAGCCTTACCCAGTGCTCTCCCTATATAATCACACAGAGACATTTTTCTCTATAAAATAATTGTGTATTTAATCTTGTTTTGATATTGACTCCTCGGGGGGCCCAATCTACGGTGAGTCGTACTAGGAGTGTTCAGCAAAAATGAGGCGAAATGGGATTGCGGGCTGACTCTTACGCCATGTTGTAGGCAAACGGGACACTCATGGTTGCTGGTGGGGCAAACACAGTTTCCGGCAGCATGGACACCCCAAGTGCCATTCATGTCATTGGAGTTGACTTGAGAAAATGTCCTGGTGTAGGGAATGCAATGGCAGATATGATAACGTGGACATTTGAAAACTTTGAGAAAACAATGTCTACACAGACAGTGTGGGTGCTGGTGACTGCTAAGTTGTACTGATACCATGGAGATGATGACAGACTGAGGGCTGTTATGTACGAGAGCCAGAGAGCCTCTGGGAACAGATAAAGAGGTCCTTCTTCTCTGTATTGGAAGGGGAGACACAGTTAAATGGAAAGTTGAAGGCCTAATTATGAAAACTGTGTAGCACCAGAGACTTCTGACTAAGAAGCTAAAATAGATGAGTTATTAAAAAGGTCAGGGTTCTGGCAGAACAATGACAACTCTGACAATGAAAGAGAGCCTCTTTCATCCATTCATGCGGAGAGCCTCTAGATGGATGCTCTCAGTGACGTTAACTCTATAGCCTCAACTGCCTTGGAATTGGCAAAGTTGTGGTAATTTATTACAGAAGCCTTAGGAAATGAACACACGTCCAACTACCGTACCCCAAATTCCATGGGCAGTTTTGCTTCTAGTTAATAATTAATGTGACCTAAATACTAAGTCAGCTCATACCTCGGAGGCGGAGGCTGGAACTCACCTGGTGGCCAATTGGGGCTTGAACTTTCTCTGATCACATTACTGACTTCTGTCTTCCAGGTAGCAACTCCCTTTTCACTTCCTCAGGGATGACTTTCCTGTTTTACTCTCTCTGGACAAATTTCCTGTTACATGGTCCCTTTTTCAGCATGTTGTCATAATTTTAATTTTATATTTTGTTTAGTTATATGATTAGTGCCAGTCTCATCTGCTGGACATTTTCTACTTAATGTGCGGCCCATGCATATAGCATCATCAACATCACCTGGGATCTTGTTAAAAAAGCAGAATACTATGTTCAGTATTAGATCTACTGAATCAATCTACATTTTAACAATACCCCCATGATTCACCTACTTATTAAAATTTAAGAAGCCAGCACTAGATTATAAACTTCATGAGGCCCTGATTTGTCAAAGCCCCAGTTCTGAACACTGTATGAGGAATTTATTTATTGAATAAATACATATGAAATATACCAGAAATATGTGGGCTCATTGGAAAAGAATCTTAAAAAAAGTCCAGCTAAACATGAGTCTTTGAAATTTTCCCATTTGTTTGTTTGGCATAAATTTAATTAATACAAATCACAGGCCAGGAATAGTAATATTCATATGTAACTGCAGTGACTTTATTAAATTAGCATCTAGCTTTGGCTAACACATAACTGCTAACATGTGCCGAAGTTTTAAGAAAAATATGTAAGAGAACTATTTTTGTTTGGGCAAGCAACTTAATTTTCACGTGAAAAGACTGTCATAATGTATTTTTAGTAATGAAACACCTCAACTGATTTTATGGAACTAGATGAACTGAGAACAGGGTTTATGGACCACCTTTGTAAACTGTTCAGTAAGGCAGGAGCCATGATGAATGCTTTCATTCTGATGTCTTTAGTCTGATGCATGGGGCCGAGGGATGGGGTTACGGCACGAGTTACAGAAAAGGAGGCTAAGTGAAATAATTGGGAAAAAAATCCTCTAAAGTGAAGTTAAGAGGGGCGCTTCGGTGGCTCGGTTGGCCAAGTGTCTGACTTCAGCTCAGGTCATGATCTCACAGCTCGTGGGTTCAAGCCCCGTGTTGGGCTCTGTGCTGACAGCCCAGAGTCTGGAGCATCCTTTAGATTCTGTGTGTGTGTGTGTGTGTGTGTGTCTGCCTGCCCTTCTCCCACTCATGATCTCTTTCTCAAAAATAAATAAACATAACAATTTTTTAAAATAAATTGAAGTTAAGATATAAATTATTTAATTTAGCTTATAATTCATTAAAAAAAACACGTATTAAACTGCCATTCATATGCTCTAGGGAACAATACCGGGTCTGTAACTTCTTTGAACTAAGTAGGTCTTTTAAATTCTGAATTTTGAGTAGGTCTCAAAGGTCACGACATAGGAAAAGGACTAAGTGAGAATGTGTGTGATGGGAGCTAATACATGTCTCTTGGTTTCATTGCAGCTTATAAAATATAATGAGGTCAGTATGCAGAATATACCACAAACTCCAGGCTTCATGGAGCTAGCAATATTTGGCTCTAATTAAGCCTAAATATAGCAAACTTTTCTAAACTTATGCTATATACATAAGTTATTAGATCTTCTCTTCATAGAAAAGTTATGCATGTGGTACAGCTTCAAAACTCTATGTACAAACCATTTACATTTATCATCGCTAGAAATGTAAACTTTTCTCAAAGGGTCTCATTAAAGTTCCGGACATATATCCTCTTGATATAGTACATACTTTGAGATTACAGTGGGTACACACATGACTGGTAAAGTTTCTAAAAATATTTCAACAGTTTGATATCATTTTGATGGTTTTTAAATTAGCTCAAAAGGAAAATCATAAAATTACTTGAAATAAAATATAGGATGATTATTACATTATCATGTGCTCACATTTTTAATTCCTTGTTAAATTTTAACAATGAAATCTTGATTTGTTCCTTTGGAGGTAAGTAAATGGAGAAAAAATCTCATAAAATATTAAGGTGAAATATTATGCATTTTAACAGGAATAACTTTTTTGGAGAAAACACTATCAGACTCAGTTGTTATTTGAACTAAAGTCAATTTTAAAATATTAAACATATTCTAATTTTTACATATGTAATTTAAAAAGAAGGAAAGTTTAGAGATCAACTGGATAATGTTTTCACATCTTGACTCCAATTGGAGCATCGTCCACTGTCTGTCTCTCTTCATTTGCCCTGCAATCCCAATTAAAGCTCCAGTTTTCAATGCTTTGCTAAGGCTAATTTTCTAAACTAAAATCCTATCTTCACTGTCTCTGTCAGTTTACACTGCATGTTTCATTCAAATGTGGACTCTAAAAAGCAAAACCAAAAACAAATGAATAAGCAAACAGAAAGAATGAAATCTAAATACAGAGAACAAACTAGCAGTTTCCAGAGGGAAGAAGGGTTGGGGGATGGGAGAAACAGGTGAAGGAGAGTGGGAGATTTACGCTCCCAGTTATGCAATAAGCAAGTCACAAGAATAACAGGTACAGTGTAGGGAACATAGTCAATGATACTGTTATTATGTTGTATGGTGACAGATGGTAGTTACATGGTGAGCATAGCATAATGCATACAGACCGGAATCAGTATGTGTACACCTGAAACTAATGTAACATTGTGTGTCAACTGTACCCAAGTACATTTTAAGTTTAATAAATAAATTTAGTAAACAAATAAAATTTTTAAAAGGGGTGCATTTACACGGGAAGATGGTAGAGTAGAAGGACCCTAAGCCCACCTTGTCTCATGGATCCACCTAGATAAAACCCACATCTGTGTAAATAACCCAGAAGATGACCTGAAGACTGGCAGAACAGACTCTTCATAGCTAAATGTGGAGAAGAGGCCACACTGAAGAGGGCAGGAAGAGCAGAGACGTGGGTGGGTTGGGAGCCAAACTGACCCCCCTGACTGTCCCAGGGAGGGAGGGATGCTTCAGGGCAGAGAGGAGTGAGGGGCAGAAGCCCACACCAGATACTTCAGGTATGAGGGACCCACACTGGGAATATGAATCCACATAACATTTGGATTTGAAAACCAGAGGGGCCTAATTTCACAAACTCTTACAATCATTGGAGCTTAACACTCAGAACTGTAAAACCTAGCAGGGTTCCACTCTAGGGGAGCTGGAGGGAAATAGGAAGCTGAGTCCCCAACCTTAAAGAGGAAGCACAACAAACGTCCCTGCTGACAGACAGCATAGAAGCAGCAGTTTGAAAAACACTGGGGACATACAGGAGGGAGATTTGTTTGCTAGTCTCCAAGCCTGTGCTGGAGGGGCAGGGATCTTTTTGGAGATTTCTCCAAAAGAAAAAGAGCTGGTGGGCACCGTCTCCCTCCCCTGACCTCAGCCTAGAAACGTAGACACCTGCCTCAGCGGGAAGACTCTCCCCTGCCTACTAAGAGCAGAACTTGCCCCATGCCCTTCTGTGACTCTGTCCCTTCCCACCCAGTTCACCTCAGCAGGAGTATCCAGGGAGACTGCAGCTTCCTTCCCGCAGTGGACCTGCACAGACGTTGCTGGCACCGCATGCCCATCCCTTTATTCTGCAGACTCACCTCCCTCCACCCCAGCCTGGTTAGTTTTCCCAGGAAGCTGCAGGCCCCCTTCTGCACTGTCCTGCAGACCGGCTCCCTCAGGCAGAGCCCCCTCCCCCCCACAGCAGACTGCACACGTTTTACCAATACCTTGTGTCCTGACCCCATTCTCCTGTGGCCCTGCCCTCGGCAGGACTCCATCCAAAACAGCTCCACAGTCACGGAAGTGTGCAAACAGCCCTGATGGGGGCCAACTCCACTCCAAAGTGATTCCTGTCCTGGAGGGAGGGGCAGATAGCACTCCTCGCACCAATCCCACTGTGGCCCCAACAGCCGACTGGGGGCATAAAGCTGGTCTGATGCAGGCTCTGCCCCCCAGTGAAAGCTTCTCAGCAACACTGGAGTGCCCTGCAGACTGGTGCTACGGCAGTCGTCCTTCATATCCTACTTGCTTGGTGATACCCTCTTCAATTTATTGATTTCTTCTCTCCTACTTGCTAACGTTATCTTGGCTTTGCATTCCTAGTTTCAATAAACCATGATGAGGCGAATTTTATTATTTGTGATTCTTGTGAAATTGGAAAAGTGTTTTGAGAACCTTGCGTGTCTAAGTTCTGTTTAAGAAGAGCATCCTTGGGAAGACTGTGGAGGCCTAGCAAGATACTGACTGGTAATTTTTAGCATATTAAAAATGCTGAAAACTAACAGTCCTTTAATAATTACAGAGAATACCCATTTGACAAACTAGTCTTACAGTTGTCTCCCTCCACTCTAGAAAAGATAACTGGGAAGCATCAACTAATCTCCAAGATCATATCCTGGACCCTGTGACATAGTGAATCACTTCAAAGATATGTAGTTTCCAATGCATATGATATAATTTTTGAGAAAAGCTGCAACATTTTTCAAGAAAAGCATTATAAAATTTTACTGTCTTCTTGCTCATTTTCTTTTTTTCTGAAACCTATTGTATCCAAATAACCATCTTTGAGTTTTTTTTTGTGTGTGTGTCTCTCTGTGCATACACGTGTGTTTGCATACATACTGTGTGTGTGTGTGTGTGTGTGTGTGTGTGTGTGTACTGTGTTCACAAAGCTATCCTGTTAGCAATCAGAAGAGAAAATAGCTGCTTGAAAGCCCTATGCTTATGGGAATCTTACCAGATAACAGTCAAACTCAATCTTTTTTCAATCATTTAATGGAAATAGTTAAGAAATTAATCTAATCCAGTTACTTTCAGTGACCAGAATTGGTAGAATGGAGAAGAAATGATATGACTTTCATCTTTTATATGTTTTACCCCTTTTATCGCATGAAATACATATTACGAAATGCCACATTATTGTTTGTGTTGCATTGAAAAATTGGTGGATTGAAAAACACAATCACAAACATTTTTAATGTCTTACCCAACATCCCAGAACTCATGTAAAACTCCATTTCCTTTTTCTTTCCTTTTCAACAGCTTTTGTCTCTGACAGCTAATTCATGCATTGATTTCTTGCTCCACATATAACACATATGCTGTTTGAGAAGTAAAATAATTAGATCATTTAAATAGATAGGAGATATCTGCTTTCAGACAGAATCTCAAGCTACCAAACTTTTACATCATTACTCTTTCATTGCATTTTCCAGCTCTTCTTATTCATTCATTCAACTGGTACCAATTTTGTTCAGCATAAGTTACTTGCTGCCACGAAGAAAGTAGGAATTTTAATACCTT